>CM026555.1:408025-865206 GCA_015143295.1 Tetracentron sinense | reverse complement strand
AATAGTTAGAGAGGGGTTTCATGGTAGTTTTTTGTCCTGGAGCCATTCCTCACCATAGGCCATTCATTTAGTTAAACCAACTTGGTGGTCCTCTATCTGAGTTTAGGCTTAGTTTCTACATTCTATGATAATTTATCTATTATCTTTTGATTTATCTCATATCCCGGACTAGATTGAGCAATGTGGCCACAATTTTACTCCTGTTTTACTTGCAATGGTAAGAAGTCTGATTCAGGAAAATTTAATACCCTCCTCTTATAAGAAGTAGCTTTAGTACACAAATTATATTTGGTTGGCTGAGGAAATAGTCCCTTCGGATATTCGCACCGACCCACTTGAAATAGCCTTATATCTTCACCGGCCATTGACCTGGCTACGTTTTTAAAGAAACCAGTTTTCTTCTATCTCCTCTCGCTAAGGAACCTTAGAACTATAATGAGAGAACAATCATATTTGGTTGCTAGGAATCACCAATTAGTCTGACTTTTGGATGTGGGTTAACAAAGAGCTTGCTCAAAACTTAATGAAGTTGGTGAACTCAAACTTTGGTCCCCAGCTTCTATGATCCAATGATCCTAACCATCCAAAAATGGGCTTTCCTCTTCTCAATTGTCCAAGAACGCATCACATGTAGGTCTCACGTAAGAGGGCTATGGAAGTATGTGATCTCCAAAATGAGGTCCAAGGACGGGAACTTTCCCAGCGACCGATAAATTTTTCATATGTTTGAATAAGCAGAAGCAATAAAGGAAACAATCAAGATAATTGTTAAATTGGAGTGCAAATGAATTACACCATCAATGGTTTATTGTAAGTCTAGGCTAACTTGGTGGTAATTTTTTAATTTAAACGATTTAGTGTAGTACTCTTGTACTGTAGTCTACTTGGTGCACGAAAAAAATCAGAAAGGCATCGGGCCTGCTAATTCAGAATTAAACACATACCAACTTGGGAGATCGGTATCTTTTCTCAACCTTAAAGTACTTCTCATCGGTTTGTTAATCCCAACTGGGATTAATATCTTGAATTTGCAGGCATCGCGAGTCCATGCAAATAATGGGAGTATGAAGTAAGTCTTAGATCTTGTCTGGTTCAAGGCCTTAGGCTGGGGCATGCGAGTTTCTTATTTTTGTTTTACTTAGAGAATGGGTCTTGTGCAGTTTATACTATGGGTAGTAGTTGCAGATGCCCACCCGTGCTGCCTGATTGTGATCCGATAGTGGTGAGGGTGGTGTATCAAGAAGGTTTTTACTTGTGCATGCAGCGTGGCACCCACACATCACACAATCTGCTCAGTATTATTTTTAAGGCTTTTAAGGGGATTTAGGTGTCAGCTAAATTTATTACTTTTTTTTTGGGGATAATTGTAAGAAGGATTTTGTTCCAGGTGAGAAGGCAATCCTCTATTGAATTGGAGGTCTTCACGAATAGATGGAAAAATGCAGATAAAGGAGGAGGATGGTGGACGATCCGTAAAAACAACCAACAAGCAGAGTATTCGATAGTGTTAATAGAGAATTAACTGTGACAGGGTACGGCAGATAAAATAAAATGATGCATTGCCATGAACATGGAGATACGACAAAAGGCCGAGAAAGATGCCAGAAAAGCAGATTATGAAGGGTCTGGAGTGCTATAGCGATATTAGTGCACCCCAATATATGGAATGATACAACAGGATACCTTGCCAGATGTGAGCATGTTCATACTATTCATGTGATGCTGTAATTATTTAATCCAGTCTTTTTTGCTACAAATAAAAATGGCTTTGTAAACGAGCGATGAAAAATGGCAATTGACTCAAACTAGGACAGTTATCAATACAGCAGTCGTTGATTATTAATTTCAACGATTACATGTTCATTTAGAGAGATTTTAGTTGCTTCTGTTTTCTAGAGATAAATTAAGGATTGCTCTTTGCAAAGGTGATGATACAAACTTACTGTTTTCTTAGAATTAATCTTTGAACCTTGAAGATGTCAAGATATTATCATATCAGGGTTTGGTTTTGAACAGTTATTTCAGGTGGGAAACCTCATAATATGTAAAAAAAAGAAACTACGGTTCAATTCAAATTTATTGTTGGGTATGGGAGTGGAGATGTCTTTAAAGGTGTATGATGATGGTTTCAATGAACCAGGAGAAAACTGTCTTGGTCTAGACTAGATAAGGATGCAGAGTCAGTAGGTTTTTCAGGCACCTAATGCAGAACAAAATAAAAATGAAAATAAATTTTTCCCACCTCCCCAAATGGCAATCCTTATCTTTTCTCGAACAAGATGAGTCCAAGCCATTATCCTTGTGTCCAACAGCATAGCAAGAACATTTACAGGTCACAGTTTCTATATCATTATGTCACAATGGTAAATAACGTTTCATAGATTTTAGCACACTGCTAGTTAAACAAGAGTTAAGTTTTCTGGGACTACTGCTTCAATTTTTTTCTTGGAAAAACCGGCATACAAAGTTGATTATTTCACATGGTTAATCTTTGACCATGGAATGAGCTTTCTGCCCGTTAAATATTTTCGAATGGCCTAGGACTTGTATGTAAACCTCCGAGGTACCAAGTATAATAAGCCTGCAACTCTAGACTAATAGAGATTTGAAATCTCCAAGTTAAGGGAATTTTATTCCTAGTCTAACCCAAAGCTGTACTACTGAAGTTATGCCATAAAACCTTCGAGGTAGGAGCATTTGGAAATGCTATAGTTTATTATAAAATTTAAAGTAAGCAAAAACACTTCCCCCCTAAATGAAACAATTTGCAAATGACTCAATTTTAGGAGTTCAAACGGCCTTGTTAGAGCCATACGGGTTTTGAGAAGAATTAGAGACGAACAAACGAAATATAGTCGGAGTTATACGGACCGTAAAAAATAATGCTTATAGTGGTAGGATATAAGGGGCCAAAAACAAAACAATTAAAAATATAAACTAATAAATAAAAAATAAAACGAAGAATACATTGACCCTCCAAATAAAATTACATTGATAATGTTGAGAATTCATTCAATCTAAAGAGAGGAAAGGGGATGAGTTCTACCCAATTTATAAATCCAAGATTTGACTTTACTACAATTACTTTACCCAATTAGATTGGATAGATTAAGGGTGTATCCCTCCTTAGGAGGGAGGTTTCGGGATCATTCACGAGAGGGTGGAGAGTGTTGTGCAATCCACCCGCCAATTAATTAGAACATATACTAACTACCAACCGGGCGTGGTTGAGGCCTTACGCATGTCTCTACCCAAAAAAAGAAAAAATAAATTAGATTGGATAGATCTAAATACAGAAAAATGCTTTATTGGTGATCTTGAACCCCTTGTCAATAGGCTATGTTCCTTAATCAAACTGAACCCATCACAAACAAGACCCTTACATGTCTTCTATCCCAAAACATACATAAATGGAAAGGAACCAGTTTCCATTGAGAAGGGATCCAATAATGGGCCCCAACAAACCAATCAATGACCTTCCTTCCTCAATAATTGGCAAGGATGAATTTACTTATCACTAATGGGGTTGAAAACCATAAACTATTTGCTCTCTCTCTGCTCTCTCTAAACTCTCTCTCTCCTAAACCAACGCAGGTACTCCTCGAGATCTAGGACTCTGATTTCAACGTTTTTCTGTCTTGAACCACCCCTCCCCGATCCGATCCCCCCTCTCCTGTCTCCTGTGCGCCCCCCCCCGGTTCCCCGTTTCAGGGCTTTTCGCTTGCCCATCCGCTCAACTCTGAAAACGGAAGCTTGTAGCGTCTATAGGCGATTCGTACCTAAATCCTGCTTAATCTTGTCGCTGGTATACTCCCTATTCTGTCTGTTTGTCCCTGATTTAGCCCCTTGTGATTGCTGTTTTCGCTTTTACCTACTGGATCAGAGCCGCGGAGTCGTAACTCTGTTGTGCTGGCCCGCGCCAATCCTTCAAAGTCACCCTGAAACTGCCAGGAAACAAGGCCACATTTTTTGCGGCAATGGTCGTTGGTTAATATGACCATAGACCCAGCGGCCACTAAGAAATTTTAGATCTGTTTATTAAAAACTTGTGACTCCAATATAGATCCCCTGGTTTTTTTTTCTTTTTTCTCCGTGACTTTGGGGTCCACCCACCATCTTCTCGGACTGCTTTCAGCGCATGCGGCATCCTCCCCTCTGTAGTCACTACGGGAGCATCAAATAAAGCCAGACCGTGGAGCGTTCTTTTAAGCCCCATGCTGGGCCCCCGTGCGCACGTGGGACTTACCAAAAAGTTTCCTCTCGGAGGTCACGGCCGGCTCTGAATGAGCTAGTGAGAAAATAGTTGATGCCTATCCTTTAATCGACGATATGAGTCATTCAACATCTCGAATGATGGAAGGTAATTGTGTTGCCGACTCCAAATGGTCTGGCTAAGGCAACAGCACAGAAGAACAAGACGATAGATCGCTTCCTTAATCAGAGAAGTCGGTCTTCCCTATAGGAAGATTAATGCATTCCGTTCAATCCACTTTTTTACAAAATGCTTTAGATCTGATGCACTATATATTTCCAATATTTATTTTTGAAAACCAAGGATTTCAAAAGTACAACATCGGCAACATAACAAGAAACTGATAATATTCTTTGAATTTGGTTTTAGACTTACGCCGTGCTTTAAAACGTCGGCATGCAGATTATATTCTCTTGCAAATACGAAAGGGACTATTCCCTGCGGTAGCGGCGGCCTGAACAATCAAAAGCAATCCAATGTTATAATATGAAAAATGACTAGGTACAGGATATGGTTTTGAAGCTTGGAACTCACTTGAACAATGGAGGACTCTAAGTACTGTGCCTCTAAGCCCAACCCCAATGGCAGGCAACTGCCATCACAGCAGGCCCAGCCACAAACCTCACAAGCATCCCATAAACTGCTAACCTGTTTCCACAAGCTATGATCCTTGGTTGCAGAGCCATGACAGACCTGAGTGTTTCAGAAAGTTCATGCCATTTCTATTCAAATTTTCACAGGCTTGAGATATGTATGTGAAGAACTGAAATTAATTTCTCTTACCCAAGCTAAACATGGCCATTCCAAGACCTGCATCTGACAAGATTGTCACTGAATTTTCCATGATCTGGGGTTTCTTAATACCCCATCTGCAATAAAAAAAATTTAATTAAAGATTCAAAGAGAAGGTAAATTTGTACTTTCAAATTAGAGAAAAAAATAACAGATGGAGAGCTTCAAGACTGAAATTACCTGCAAGATGCAAGAGCCCAGCTCAGACCCAGTAAGCTTGCATAGGAGTTTGGGTTCCTGACAAAGCTTAACCAAACAGTTTTCAAGATAAGCCTCAGCATCTTTGAAGATATGGAAGAGGATGTGCTCAGGAACCCTCTAGAGGTCACTGATTTCTCACCCTCTCCAGTCTTCCCTTTTATGTTATTCTCCTCTTGACTTCTGCAGCTTTGCACTGACTGCTCACAACACCTGGTTATCCAAACAATCCATTTCAGAATTCAGGTAAAAATCAATGAAAAAACCCATCAACAGTAAAACCCAATTCTTAATCTAAGCTCGCCTCTCCGTGTCTGTCCTTCGGAACTAGCAACACCCGCATTGCCAAATGAACAAGTGGAGCTCTTACCGTCTTGCTCCGTTCTCTGCAGCGGATAATTGGCTTGAATGCCTGGAATCTGGTGCCACCTTGGTCAGATTTCTGTGCTGTCTGTGGATCAGAATCTGGCGATCCCAAATTCGAAGGCCTGGTTACAATCACATGAACAACCTCGTCCCTCGCCGCCACTACTGACCTTTTGAGTTCCTCCTAGATTCTCCCACTTCTCTGAGTATTACTAGCACTACTGCCATTAAACTTCTGCAGTATCAGAATCCTTGCTTCCCTATATTCAAACAAAACAGCATCAAAGTATACCAAATTAATACACTGGAGAACAACCTGCTTGGATCATCAGACCTTCCTTATCGTCTCCATACATGGATTTCAGAAGTGGGATTCCCATGACAAGCGTGTTCGGGAGAGTTGAAAGCGAGAAGAGCGTGATGGCCCAGTCAAGGCTCCCTCTCTTAGAGAACTTAGCCCAACAAAACAACACTAACAAGATTAGAACTTTGGAGACTCCGTCGGCAGCTATGAACAGGAGGTCCATTTTGTATGGATTAATCCGAGAAATGAACTCGAACGAGAGAAGTGGGACGGCAAAGATCGCAACGAATCTGTTGATCCCAGCACACTGGTCGGGAGTGAAGATCTTCCACCATTTTACAGAAAGATAAGCCAAGAACATAGTGACATAAAGAGGAACAACTGCACTTAGAACACTGTATAGATCTCTGAAGGTTATCATTATTTTCTTTTCTGTGTTTCCTGCTTTTTGTGATAAGAAGTACTGTATGGAGAGGAATTCAAGGATAGAGAGAGGCTGAGAAAATTTGGGATGAAGATTGTTGTGAGAGGTGGTTGTTACTGATTGTGGGTATGTAGTACTAAGCCATAGAGAGTATATGTAATGTGGTAAAATTCAAAAAAGGCTCCTTTTCTCTTGGTAGATAAATAACAAAAAAGGTCCAATGGAGTTTGTTTCTTCTTGTATTCATCTCTCTCTTACTCTCCCAAGTATTAGTCTCCCAATAGCTAGGTCAAACTAAGACTTCTACGTAGACTTGGCAGCATCCTAATTCATAATATATTATATATAAAATATCCTTATGCTGCCCTGATAACAACTTTTCTCAACATTTATTACATAAATTTCATATCCTCTCTCTTTTTAGTTTCTAAAGTGGAGAGTAGGAGCTCTGGTTTAAGAGATAACCAGATGGAGCTCCCCGTAATATGCCTTGGACACGGGTAGTTTGAAAATTACATAAAATATTTGTACAACATAATTACTTTTTTATATTTAGAATTTCTAAGGGTTAGAGAATCTTAGCCACAATTAAATGGAGTAAAAGGGACACGCGTGCATTGTAGAAGCATCCCCTTTGGGTGGAACACAGACGGGTAAAGAATCACTTCCCTTCCCAAAATATCCTTAATAATAGGGCATATTTTGCAAAGCTCCAGTTATCTCGGAACCCAAAAAAAAAAATTACTCTGAACCAGAGTTGTTTCTAGTTAACTCTTTCTTAAAACCCTTGTTATACTCTATAAAAATATTCTCCATTTATTCCAAAAACACTCGTTTGTATTGTAGATTAGTAGTAATCGCATGCATATATCTACTATTGTAGAGTTCTCTCTTATATTCAACTCTTGGGTGTATTAATTTAAGTTTAATACTAAAAAAACTTATGATTTTCTTATAAATATTATTAAAATAATAATAAATTATTATTATAAAATTAATTAATTAATACAAATAATAATGTATATCAAATAATAAAAAACCAATATTATTAAAAATAAAATTTATGAAATATTATTCAAGTATATTACTTAATATTTAAATAAATAAATAATATTATTTAATTTTAGATATTCTTAATTATTACCGTACATCGCATGAGATTTCTGTTAGTATAATATAAAGAAATAAGACTTTTCTCTTGCAGGGATCCACTATCTCATCCTAGAGAATTCTATCTCTACTATTGTAGAATTCTCTCTTATCTCCAACTCTTGGGTGTGTTAATTTAAGTTTAACACTAAGAAATTTATGAGTTTTTATTAAATGTTATTAAAATAATAATAAATTATTATTATAAAATCAGTTAATTAATACAAATACTTAGAGCACTCTCTATCTCCACTATTGTAGACTCTTCTCTTATCTCCAACTCTTACATAATTTCGGACCTACTATCTCATCCTAGAGCCCTATCTATCTCCACTATTGTAGAGTTCTCTCTTATCTTCAACTCTTGGGTGTATTAATTAAGTTTAATACTAAAAAAACTTATGATTTTCCTATAAATATTATTAAAATAATAAAAAATTATTATTATAAAATTAATTAATTAATACAAATAATAATGTATATCAAATAATAAAAAACCAATACTATTAAAAATAAAATTTATGAAATATTCTTAAAGTATATTACTTGATATTTAAATAAATAAATAATATTATTTAATTTTAGATACTCTTAATTATTACTGTGCATCGCAAAAGGTCTCTGCTAGTTTAATATAAAGAAATAAGACTTTTTCTCTTGCAGGTTTGGGATCCACTATCTCATCCTAGAGACCCTCTCTATCTCTACTATTGTAGAGTTCTTTCTCATCTCCAACTCTTGGGGTATATTAATTTAAGTTTAATACAAAGAAATTTATGAGTTTTTATTAAATGTTATTAAAATAATAAAAAATTATTATTATAAAGCCAGTTAATTAATACAAATAATAATGTTTATCAAATTAAAAAATTATATTATTAAAATATATAACTTAATATTTATATTAATAAATAATATTATTTAATTTTAAATATTCTTAAATTATTACCCATGCATCGCACGGTTTCTCTATTAGTTTATATATATACTAGTGGGCCGCAAGTGCGATGCACGTGAGAGAGAAGGGGGAGAGTAGAAAGAGGGACCTTAGTGAGACTCATTGATGTAGGTGTGTTAGAGGGATAACGTGAGAGAGAAAATGTGTTAGTTGTGGGGTGAAAACACATAAAGATTGAGAGAAAAAATAGGTGTAAATAATTGAGTCAGTCCTATCTAAGGGAATGAAAGTTAATAGATTTGAACTTACTTTAATACCTTTAAATATCTTTTCACTAAATAGTAATAAGTTCATATAATATTTAGTTTTTTTGTCATAGTAAAAAAAGTCAATCAATGCCACGTATCTCTCCTTCTCTCATTGTGATACTAGAGATATATATTAAACCTTCCTTCTAAAAATAAATGAAAATTGAATTCTTGCTACCACACGTTGCCGCTTGTTCTAATGGTAGGGTGTGACCTCTCATAACAAGAGGTCTATAGATCCCACCGGGTGATGACATGCAAGAGCTCCACTCTCTATTGCTAACCACTCAATACTATGATGTATTTGATATCCAAATGTAAAAAAATACGCCTTACTATGAATCTCTTTTTATATTGGGTTCCTAGTTCCATCACCATGTCTACACATCATAAAGATTGCGTGCGAACTGCAACATGTCGCTTATAAAAGATGCACAAGATCGCTACTTTCATGTATCTTTGATTTGCAACACGTGGATTGATAAAATCAACTCCCCTAAAATGTCTGCCACAAGAAAGTTCCCAAACAATGGTTAAACGTGTATGATAAAATTCGTTTCCCATTGATCAAGGAGTTCGAGCTCCCACTACCGCTCGGCTTGTCCTAGTGGTAAGTGTAACTCCCCGTCGTGGTGCAGGTTCGGGGATCGATCCCCAGGCAGTGTGATGGTTGTATATCCACCCTCTTTCCAAAGCTAAAATGCTAGGCTCTAACCCTTTAGAACAGATACCATCCCTGTAGACCCTTGAGCATACCCAAAAAAAATAAAAAATTCGAGCTCCCAGATCTTTTCTAATGTTGGTGGTTTGTGGGATATTATACGCATCTTTAGAATTAGTACCGATCCAAATGGTTGAGAGAGACCTAAGTCAAAAAAATAATAAAAAAAGTCCCCAAATAAGGGTGGCAACGAACTGGGTAAGGTGGGCTGAGAATTGCTTAGATCCAGCAGACTCGCAACCCGAATCCCTTTTTTATTTTTGTAAATGAGTTGAAAAGTTTAATCGAACCTAATGTAAAACCCTCAATCTTAACCTGCCATCATAACCTACTTAAAATCAGGCAATCTATGTCTGCTTTTTTTTTCATCAACTTTTCATTTCTTTAAATAAAATTATTTTAAAAAAAGTAGCACTTTTTGTGGGGCTTATCATTTATTTTCTATTCTTATTAAAAAAGAAAAGCAAAGACAAGTAGATGAAAAGAAAGTAGCCCTAACATTATCCTTAAAATAAAAATATTTTTTCTCATCGAAGAAAATACATTTTGTTGTACATTCTTAACAGAAATATATCATCATATATTCTTATTATATTAGCTAATAAAGCTTTTCCCGATGAGTTTACCTAAGATGAGCATGGACCAACTATTTAATTTTTGGCATCGGATTTATTCTGGCGGACACCCGAGTCATGCCATCGGGCGCCCATTTATCATTGGGCAGCCGGCGATAAAAAAAGGGGAGAAGTCATTTAATTTTCTCCCCATGATTTTGACTTCTCCCTATTTGATATCTCTTTGCTTTTTATCGCAGCTGCCCGATGTTGAATGGACGCCCGATGACGTGACTCGGCGTCCACCAGAGTAAATCCAATGCCTTAAATCTTTAGCAATAGCAACAAGAAAATTAGAGGGATGATAATGAGGATATTTTTTGACTTCCTAGTTAAAAGGTGCCTAATTTTTCTCTGATGTGTAGCATCTGGTATTTTTGCAGTACGGAGCCACAAAGACAATTTGCTACAAATTTTCACTTAAATCCAAAAGACAAAAGTAAAAAGTCAATTACGAAATTGGAGACTCACCAAAGGAGCCATCCAACCAGGGCGGAGCCAAGATTTTCTAATTGAAGGGGCACCTAAGAATTGATTGAAAATGATAGTAGTTGTTGATGGATTTGTGGAGAATTATTATGATGATGGTAGTTGTTGATGGATTGAAAATGGTGGAATTTTTTTAATGAATTTTTAGTTCATTTTTCCATGCAATTCGTATAATTTCTCTTTGTTTATGGAACATCTATCCCGTTACCCCATGGCTATGCCTCATTAAATAAATAAATAACGTGATATATAAATTATATTTTGCTTAAAAAAATTCAGCAACCGTTGCTCCCTTGCCACATTGAGATCGAATCACAACCAATTGAGATTAAACTCAAGAAGAGTTCAATCACATCCACAAGTCAACACGTGTCCCTATTAACCCATATTAATTGTGGTTAAAATTCATTAATCCTTAGGATTCAACAATCTAATCTTGGTTTTTAGGAAAAATATTTAAAACTTTGGGTTAAGAATTTTTAACTCTTAAGATTAATATTTAAAAAAGAAATGTTATATTTTTAACCCCAAGGGTTAGTAATTCTTAACCACAGTTAATAGAAATTGAAAGGGATACATGTTAACGTGAACGTGTGGGTGCAATTGAATTTTTCCCTAGTTCAATTGCAATTGACTGTGATATACTCTCTCCTGCATGTCCCTATTCTCATTTTCCATGGCTAAGCTAAAAGGAGGGGAATTTTTTTTTTTTTCTCGAAAGTTCAGTTGGATCGTGTGCCCGCATAGGCCCCCACCTGGCTCCGCCCCTGCACCCAACCATGACCCGATTTAAAGCGGGTTGAGAAACCAACCCAATCCATAGAATAGGAAGGTTGGTCGGGTCAGAAATTCCACACTTTATGAGGGTAACAATGGATTACAAGGAGAAATACAGGAAGAGTGAGGGTGTTTTGAGAATTTGGAACAAAGACCAGACACGGGGACACAAGGAGACAGAAGGACGGAGAAGAACGTGGCAGAGTCCTGTGTCGGAGAAAGGCGACAACGTTGTGTTGTACTAGAGAGTGGGTTGGATGGGAATTGAGGATAATATCGTCTCAG
Source organism: Tetracentron sinense (assembly GCA_015143295.1). Classification (NCBI taxonomy): domain Eukaryota; kingdom Viridiplantae; phylum Streptophyta; class Magnoliopsida; order Trochodendrales; family Trochodendraceae; genus Tetracentron; species Tetracentron sinense. The sequence continues at coordinate 853,629 of CM026555.1, read as the reverse complement.
CATACCATTATATAACCGAGTATCAAAATTATTACATATGAAACCTACAAATCATCTTACTCGGGCGGAGCCAGGAAATTTTATTTGGGGCCGAAATACATGTATAAAAAAATAATGGATTGAGGGTATAGAAGTTGGGGGTTCAGGGGTGTAGCCTCTGAGAAATTTTTTTTTGGAATAGTATTTTCTTTTGAGTTTTTTTTCTCAGTAATGCCCTTGAGGTCGTCAAGTGTCCCTATTAATACCCCTTAATTGTGGTTAAGATTCATCCACCTATCCTTGGTAATTTTAAAAAATATCAAATTTCTTTACCCTAGTTAAAATTCACTAACTCCTAAGGTTAAACAAAATTAAATATTTTTTTTCTAAAAACCAAGGATAAATAGGTGAATCCTAAGAGTGGTAAGTTATTTTTAACCATAGTTAAGGTGTGTTAATAGGGACATGTGGAACCTCAATGAGGGGCCACTATTTATGTAACAAAAAGATTGGGGGAGGGGGCACAAAAATTTGGGGGGCCAACTATAGTTAAAAAAATTAAAACATTTTGAGGGGCCCATTATTTCACACTACCCTACGAGAGAATCCCAAAAAACCCCAAAAATTAAAAGAAATGATTCAATAATATAAAAAGGCTGATTCCGCTAGCTACAAATCTTCATAACTTTTCCCTAGTAGGTCTTGGTCATAAATTTTCACTAGAAATCTTCATAACTGGTCACTAGTACGGTTGATCCATTTTTTTGAAACTAACCAACTCATATTGCTCATTAATATGTGGATCTTGAAGTATTGCATGAATCTATTTTAGAGCCTTGTCAGGATACTCATAGGCCTAGTTCCATTTCTTTTGACACACAAAGCATTCACCTTCTTTAGTTGACTCTTTTAGAGATTTCTTCTTTCGAAAAAACTTGTAAGGCTGAAATCTTCTTTTCTGACTAGTTTTTCTAAATCTAAATTTCTTCAAACTTTGATAACTTTCAGCTCTGGGATTTTTGCCTCACATCTTTAGACCAGGTTTTGGCAGCTCTCTTTTCGCATGCATATTATATTATAGCTTCTTGATATATTATCACACATGTCCTATAATATCTACAAAAATAAGAGTATCTATCGAAATAATATTTGAAGATAACATTTTCATTACCAAATTGTTGATTCCTCATGGTAATGATGCTAGAAACGTCAGGTTGATTGTAGGCATAATGTGAATTCGCAAATATTTTACTTCTTTTGAATAACTCTTAGCATATTCTTCACAAAAAAAAAAAACTAAGGTTATTCAGCATTCTTTCGTACAAAAGAAGTAAATCAGTAGGTTATTGATGAGTTTTTTACACTAAAATTCTTGTAGAAAGCTTAGTACCAAATTCAATGAGACCAACTTGTACAATTGCTTCCCTTTCAATATCTGTTACTACATCCATCAATACCTAAAATTTTGCAACCATTCAAGCATATATATGTTCAAAAAAATTTGCATTGCTTGGTTGTTTCATAACCTAGAGCATATATAGTCATTTTATTAAAACAACTATTACATCTTGAATATCTCAACGCAGAGTATCATCAAGATTAATTAGTAGTTAAAATATAAGATTTGGTCGAGATTATTCTTGCATCGATAGAATTTTATTTTTTCATGACCCCGAATATTCGGAGGTGTGGAAATGAAGTATTTTCTTCTTTAACTATTAAGGTCTCTATTTTCTTATGCAAAGATACAAAAAAGTTTGACACATTACATCTTTTTTCTTTTAAACTCTTATGTATTCTTGTAAAAATATTTCAAATATTTATTGTGAATGTCAATAGCTTATTTCTTCTTATAATTATGTCCTTTCTTTTCTCCTTTTATCTCAACAAGTTTACTAAGGCTTTGTTGCACTTGCCTTAGTTGCTTCTCAATACGGAAAATATCCTTTTTTCAATGAATGTATAGAAAGATAATTTAACTTTCTTACTTCATTCTTCTATTGCTGCTGTGATTTGGCATCGTGAACTAATAAATAGCTCACATCCACTCTTTTGAGAAGACTTTCTGTTCAGTTTTCAAATTATTTTGTCATTGTAATACAATTTTTTGATAGCAGTGATGGTGATAATGATGATGAATAGACATCATATACAAATAAAGATTGTCATTTCAAAATCTATGAAGGACCGAAATTGAAAACTCCTTAGATTCTTTCAAGGGTGAAAAGATGAAAAAAAATTGTTTAATGAAAAAAATCGATCAAAAGCAGTGATGTTTGCCTTTAAAGAAGATTATAATGAAAATTTTGAAAACTTCTTCGAACTAGTTTGTGTTCATACTCTCCAACCAAATTGCCGTGCCTCAAAATCCCATTGTTGGTCAAATGAGACTTTGGACCCGTGACTGCATATCCATATTAAATTAACAACATACAAGGTGTATAAAATAATGAGTCGGAAAATTTTCGTCAATAACAATAACGAATCCAATCTGTAAACAACATAAATCATCTCAATAAGTGACCAACTTAAACATAATTAATCCGGATCATCTATTATGATCAGAATTATAATTTAAACCTAAGCAACATCAAACTTAAATTGTCTTGTTACTTCTCTTTTCAAACTCAAATAAAACAACTAACTAATGGAACAAAAATATGGATAATGATCTAAGTCAATCCTTTTCTCCTGGTAATCACCTTCCTATTCCTCGAGATACTCTTCCTCAATCCAAAGCCCCGGAGCGCAGATATCAAATCCCCCTGAACATGCCGACAATAGCAATTCAAATGAGCTGGGAAAACGCTCAATGTATATAAAGTACAGTTAATAATATATCATATCATGCATTCTCAGTCATACCATACATTTCATATTTTACATAATTAGAGTACAGAAAACATGTAAGCATATCCATATCATCATTTCATAACATGTTCAAACTCATGACTCGTGCAGACTTGTGATACATGTGCGTATGCATGTAAAATCATAAAAGTAACAAGTCAGTCCATATCAATTTCTAAGGTCCATACTAGATTTCAATGTTCATACCAGATTCCAAAGTCCATACCTATACCAGAGTTATGTCAATTCCATATCCATGTTGTTAGCCTCAAGGTTACAATGTTGGGTACCCTTAAATTTTGATAATAACACAATAATGAAATGAAATAAATGATACTAATAATTCTATTTAAGTGCTTGATCATTTCATATTATAAGAAAATAAATACCTCACTTAAGGCAAAAAGAATGGAAGTTATTCAAGAAGGTACTCAAAGCAAGTAAAAAGTGAAGATTCCAAGTTGCACCCATAGTCCAAGTCGGGTCCCTTGAAGACAAAGACAAATCTCAAGACCCAAGATCAAGGCAAAGACCAACTCTCAAGAAGCTCATTAATGTAATTTTATTTATTTTGAGAGTGTCTACGACTTATGTAAGAAGTCCTCAAAATATGGTAAGTTGAATTGCTCAAATTATATGTATTGACCATAGGAGCCTAGGATACAAATTAGACATCATTCTAAGGCCCTAAAATTCATAAAAATCATGTTAAATTATTGTCAATTGACCTAGGAATTCATTCCTATCATCAAGGTCTGATCCAAACAGATTATCAGAATTTTTGTTCTGAATTCGTCGATGAATTCACAGAGTGAATTGAATTTAGCGATGAATTGGAGACAGAAAATGTTTCTATACTCATTTTTTTATAATTTGGTGACAAAATGATGAAGTAACCCAACTTCGTTGACGAATTGAAGCCTGGTTATGAAAAAACGCTGTAACGGCTAGTTTTAAAACGACCTATTACGCATTTAATGCTTCACCAATGGCTCTATTGGATCCAATGCTATAAAAGAAGTTCATTTATGAACTAAACACAACTCTTGATCAGTGCAATAACTCCTATCAATTACTCTTAGACTCACATTGATTTCACACTAAGTCTTATACTTAGAAATCCCCAAAATCTCATCTGAGCAAATCAACTCCAATCTTTTTGAGAGATTTCATTAGAGTTTGTAATCCACTCTTATTCAGCTCATTTCAGGAGCATTCAATTCGGATTTTTTAATCCACAACTCATTTATTGAGGTTAGACAAGAATCTTGGATTCTTGCATTAAAGTTGTTGATTCATTTTAGCAAGAGAGGGAAGTGCTTTTGCAGGTTTCAACTCGGCCTAAAGGAGGGTGTGTAAAGGTTGTATCTTGACCTGAAAGAGAGGCTGTAATGGTGTAGGCTCCACCTATGAATGAGTTTGTATGATTAAAGAATCGTGGTGAATCCTCTAGTTGGAACAACTTGAGGTGGGGAGTAGTTTGGAATTGTTGAACATCGTGAACAAACTTTTATGTTTTCTCTTCTAACTCCTCTCCTTTACTTTCTGTAGTACTGTTGCGTCCCAAAATACCCCCTAGGAGTTAAGGGATTCTTTAGTCATGACTATTCATACCTGTCAAACCATCCTGTAATGGACAAGGTAAACATAACACAATAATGACATTAATCAGAGTGCGGAAGCTCATGATAGTGCGGAAGCGTAAACCAACTTTTTATTTTCTACTTATAAATGAAATTTTTATTCCAAGTTTACATACAATCATAAGCAGTAAAGGTGAACATGCCCACCTATCAAAAATACGAAAGAAACTCTCACGGTCACTTAACTCAACAGTAGTCTAGATACAGCCACATGTCGAGATCTCTATCCTCTTGCGACTGCATCGGGATAGGTGGCTCTCTCTCCTCTATATACTCTTCCTCAACCCAAGGCTCAAGGTTGAGGGCATCCACGGTACCTGCCGACATGAAAGTACAGCTGAATATGGAATACTCAGCGAGTACAAGCTACTAGCTAAACAATAGTAATAGCGTGCACAATAGAACATTCATAGCATAAAAAGTAAAGCAATGTAATGGTCATCATATGCATGAGTGAAAGCGAAAACTCCGATAAAATTCATACTTTTAAAAAAATCATGTCTTGTTTTTGAAAATAGTTGTTCATGTGTTTCAAAACTTGCTTGTCATGTTTTAAAAACTGTGTCTTGTCTTGGTCTCATTCGTAAGAATCACGCATGTATCGTGTCTTGCTTGGAATCATGTGTTTTGCTTGACTTGCCTTGACTTGACTTGCCTTGTTTTCTTGTGAGCCAGTTGTTAGTGCCCTTGAAGCAACTTGTGAGCTAGAAATAAATTCCCTTCAATGAATACATATGTATATATAGAAAAAGGTACACTAACATCCTTGACCAGCCCGATGTCCGGCTTGATCAACTTGTTTTCTTGTGAGCCAGGTATGACATATCTTGAGATATGCCCTACCCTTGACCGGCCTGATGTCTGGCTTTATCTACCTGCATGTTTACTTGTGAGCCAGGTATGACATATCCGGGGACATGCCCTACCCTTGACTGGCCTGATGTCCGGATTTATCATTCGTTTCGTAAATCACATTTTGTTGTTGTCTTTCAAATACTTATACTTTAAAAACATCGGTTCATGATACATGCGTGCTTGTGTGTAGTAATTTGTGACAATTATTCTAGCATAAGCGATTGAAAAGGGAAAGCATATAACTGAAAGTATGCCACTTTTTAATTTTAGAAACACAGTTCTTGGGGGGCATACATCGAATCCCAAGATCTGACTAAGATTCTAATTGATTTTATTCAATGAAGGTTAGAATAACATTCACCTTTGCGACTTTGAAATTGTTAAGTCAAATCCACGTTAGAATAGTACTCGCAAAACTTCACAAGTGTCAAGTCTCCTGTCGATTCACACGAACCTTCTTTTTCCTTTAAAGCTTTCTCTAATGGAAGCTAATGGCCCTTCCAAATTTCCAGCTCTAGGAATCTTGAATAAAGATCCAATCTTTATTGATCAAGAACCTTTCTTGATGAACAAGATGAATTCTTGCTTTTCCTCAAGATCCAATCAAGAAGACAAAAGAAGAGAGAGATGGGTGTGACCGTACACCTCAAGGAGAGAGAGGGGAGGGCGTGAGGTTTTAGGAGAGGGAGAGAAGAAAAATTCTGGAGAATTATATATATTAAAGGGCTGGGCATCCAATCCTTTATATAAATTCCCTCTTGGTTGTTTGAATTGTAATCCAATTATAATTCATTAACCTTATCCTAATCCAATTAGGATTCCTCAATAGTTTCCTTTATTGATTATTCTCCTAATCCAATTAAGATTAATCTTAAAAGAAACCAACCTTATCCATTAGTAACTAATCTTATCCTTATCCAATAAGGAATCTTGAATTAGTAACTAACTAATGGAATCCCTAACAATTAGGGAATCTTTAATTAGTAACTAACTAACTAACTAACCTTATCCAATAAGGTGTTAATTAATTAGAAACTAATTAAAATAATAACAATTATTATTCCTCCTTGAAGTGGGTGTCCCACCCTAGGTGGGTCCCACCCTACACGCCTAAAGGGTTTCCAAAACCCTCTTGGTCACTTGAATTATTCTTTTATAATAATTCTCAATGGGTCCTACCCATTTTGTTTTTCACATCTAATGTGATTCCACCTTTTAGAGCTTCACTATACCATATAGTGATTACTTAGAGAAATTAATTAATTTAATTATAAATTAAATTAAATACTTTAAGAAGGTCCTTGTGTGTGGGATCTAAAGGGATCTCCTATTTCCGGTTGTGGGACCAAGTACTTCACCTTTTTGGTTGAAGCATTGTTACTAGGAAACACCTTTCCTAAAACTCCATTAGGATCATAGAATGTTATCTAAGTCCCTGGACTTCCACCAATCACAATTAATGTCCATTAACACAATGTGATTAACCTCCAGAAATTAGAGAATTGCTTGTAAGTACCATCTCACAATATATTTACAAATAAATCCTTCCACATTCCGATATCACATGTAAGCTTCCGGGATTGGAACAATTCCACTGTCTTAGTCCCTAGCTTATGAATAGAACTCTTTTCTCATGATTACTTTTCATTGAACTGAACCTCCAAAACATTTTTGAAGAAAACATTAGAAAAGAACTGACATATATATTTATATATATTTTTCCATATTAAAAATATCAACTTCGATAAAAACCATTTTACCGAAAAGCACCAGTACTGGATTTAACAGTTCAGTTCAACAAGTATCACCTTGATATCATTATCTCCAATTAAGGAGTTGTGGATTCCTTATTGAGTGTTTACACACTTCTCCAAACATAGTGTACATGACCCAACGTACCCGGAGTTAGTCCTGTGTATTGGACATTGCCGATTGGCACATCAAAGCCATATAGACAAATGTCTGAGAAAATGTTAACCTCTCAGGTCTAAGGACAATTTGTCAAATGGATAACCCTAATACAATCTGACAGTGTATTCCATAGGGTATCCACTAGTGACCCCGTTCAGTATTATGTACTTGCTACATATACTCACATGTTAGTCAAGAGTCACCACTCTCTGTGAATGAGATTCATCACACTATCTCATAGAACTACACATGTGCAAGCCATGATGAAGTACGGCGCCCAACCAGTACTCTAGAGGCTTCGAACAATATTAGGTTTACAAGGAACCTGTAGAGCCCCGGACCTTTTCACATTTAATGCATGACACTTTCGTTGCCATTTTTCCTTTAAAGAGGTATAATTAATAAATAAGGAAGAAATTAGAAATTCCGAAACGTCAGAAATGTTCGTTTTCGAAGTACGAACCCAACGCAAGTTGAATCGTCGAAATCGGACGAACGAGTCAAAGTTATGGCCAAAACAGTTTGGACCTGCAGACCACCGATCGATCGGTCCATGGAGCGATCGATCGGTCCAAAACCGATCGTTCGGAGGCTATCGACTGGTCGAGATTTTTGTATGGGGAAATTTTCCAGAGAGTGAAATTTTAACCGATCGCTCGGTTATGAAACCGATCGATCGGTAGGCAACCGATCGATCGGTCATTAACACCGATCGCTCGGTATTCGCGTTTTTGCAGAAAACTTAGTAAGGGTGTTTTAGTCTTTTGGGCAGTTTACTCTTACCTTAAGAGTCTTGCCCGAGCCTTTAGGGCTTATTTTACAATACTTAGAAGATTGAGAGCTAAGGAGAGGAGAAGAAGGCGATCCCTAACCTAGGGTTTGATTTTTGGAGGAGAAATCAAAGGGTTGTGAACCCACACTCACCTCAAGTCCATTTTCTTCGAGATCTCGGCTCAAGCTCGTGTGGGGCACTCTCCTCAAGCTAGGGCAGCAACTCACGGTCGTTTTGAAAAGGGGATTTCTTCCTCATTGTTCAAGGTCGGTACTTCTTACTACCCTCCTAGTTATAGCTTCCCTTTTCCTTTGTTTCTCCTTGTTTTCCTTCACTTATATATGTGTTATGAGATTGGTGGTATGAATGGTGAATAGAGATGGATGTTGGCGAATGGATGCCGTGTGGATGATGTGATGAACGAATGGGAAAGGGCATTGTACTAATAATGAACATACAAGTGTGATGTGAGCATAACCCACCTAGAAAAGCATGATCTAGGTTAAGTGAATAATGAACACACCCCATGTTTGATGAAATGCCAAGGTGAACAAAATAAATGATAAATTAAGGGAAATCATGCTCAATTGCTCTTGAAATTGTTAGGGTTCATGATAGTGTGTTTCTTACATTTCTTAAAATGCGTAGATTATTACTCACTTAAATTGTTATATGCTATGCTTTGTGAATTACCCCAAATTGCCATGTTTAATTCCAAATGCAAGTATGCACACGATCTCACGAGCACGTATGAAATGACGTGATTTACCGATGTTTTAAGTATGGGACGTAGAGGTGGGGCATATCCTAAGATATGTTTCACTTCGCTTTTGACAAAGGGCAAGACAATCATGCATTGCATAGGGAAAGGTCTCTCATCCCCTCGCATGACATGCATAGCATCGCATGACACGCATAACATAGCATCACATGACACCCATAACTCTGCATGGCATTACACGCATGGATGCTAGTTGCGACGGGCTATGAACGGCAACTAGGCATTCACATTCCGCATGGATGCTAGTTGCGACGGGCTATGAACGGCAACTAGGCATTCACATTCCGCATGAATGCTAGTTGCGACGGGCTATGAACGGCAACTAGGCATTCACATTCCGCATGGATGCTAGTTGCGACGGGCTATGAACGGCAACTAGGCATTCACATTCTGCATGAATGCTAGTTGCGACGGGCTATGAACGGCAACTAGGCATACCCATCTGCATATAGGGTACTAGTTGCGACGGACTATGAACGGAAACTAGGCATGTGAACATGTTTAAATTATGAAAATGCAAGCATGACAAGCATGACACGGTTAACAAGTTCCTAATCACGAAAAAGGGTACTTCAAGTCAAGTCAAGTGCACGATGTTTTCAAGGGTTTTATCAGTCTTTCTGAATGCAAGCATGAATATAAATTGCTTTACTTCCTTGTATGATATAAATTGTTCCTGTTCTATATATGCAACTTGCTTCATCCTTTATGTATGCTATCTGTATGCTATGACTGTTGGTTAGTGCTTAGTACCCGCTGAGTATTCCATGCTCAGCCGTACTTCTTCTGTCGGCAGGTGACGGCGGAGCAGCTGCTCCATTTGATATCTGTGCTCCGAGTCAATGGGTGGAGGAGGAGTACGTCGAGGAGCCTTTTGAGGAACCTCCAGTAGAGGGTTACCATTAGGTGGTTGTAGATTCTGAGTGGATTAGCTGTGGGTGAGATGAGAGATTATATCCATGTATTTTGGCGGGTCTGTCCGCACTTTCTTCTGGTTACTTTTTGTATAAACTTGGACCATATGTATATACTTAGAGGTTTGTTAGACTTCCGCTGTGTTTTATAGTTATGTTCCGCTATAATGTCTTCTATTGTATATGCTCTGTGGGTTTTTGCAGGTTGGTTTGTCAAGCAAGTCATGTAAGTCATGATTGAGTCGTCCAAGATTCACTCTAACTCCTAGGGTGGGTTTTGGGTCGCGACAGAAGTGGTATCAGAGCTTAGGCTTTAGGTCTCTAGGGTCACTTAGAATCTTATGCCACGGCTTGACAAGAGCATATGTCAGGAAACAAGTTAGGAAGGAAGTAAGACGGGAGCGAGTCTGGTTCCAAGTGTAAGACTAAACTTTAGTCTTAGTCTAAAATGGTTGCTTTAACCAAGTACGGGTCCTAGGTACGCTAGAACACTAAAGTATAAGTATAATGTGATGAATACTCTGATTACTTGATGTGATGTATATTAGTATTATACAACTAATACAGATTGAATTATTGTGAAACGACATTGAAATAAACTGTGTTTTCAAGTGAGACTCATGTGGTGCTATTGTTCTCAGGACTTTAGTCATGAGGCGGGGCACACGGGGTCGTGGACCACACACCAGAGCTTCATCTTCTTCTAGAGATGAGGATGAGCAGCCGGACCTCTCTCAGGTCTTAGGCTCTATTGCTGAGACACTCGCCATCCTGGCGGCTCGGCAAACTATACCGGCATCAGCGGCATCTACTCCACCGCCCGCAGCTCCAGTACATCGTACAGCTGGAGTTGAGGCATTCAGGAGATTGAGGCCTCCATCCTTCCATGGGAGTGTGGACCCTCTCGCAGCAGAGGCGTGGATCCTCCAGATGGAGAAGATTTTTGCGGTCCTCTCGCCTACAGAGGAGGATAGGGTAGCATGGGCAGTTTTCATGCTAGAGGGTAAAGCCCACCATTGGTGGTTGTCCGCATTGAGGACACGAGACTTGACCATGCAGGGTCAACCTTGGACTTGGGAGGAGTTTAAGGACACGTTCTATAAGAAGTATTTCCCGGTTGGAGCTCGGGAAAAGAAAGAGAGAGAATTCATCAACCTTGAGCAAGGTTCGATGTCTGTGGCCGCTTATGAGGCTAAGTTCTCGGAGCTATCACGCTTCGCGACACATATGATTGCCACCGAGGCAATGAAGGCGAGGAGGTTTAAGCAAGGGCTCAAGGATGTCATCATGGAGAAAGTGTCGGTTTTCAGGCACGCCACTTACGCCGAAGTAGTGGATAAGGCCTTATTGGTTGAGGCCAATTCTGAAGCAGTGTCTAAGAAGAGAGAGTTGGCGAGAGGCCAAGCCAGTAGTTCAGCACCTCCAGAGAGGCAGAATCGTACTGGCCCTTATCAGTATACATGGCCAGCACCACCGATGAGGCCGACTTATGCGGCCCCAGCACCACGGCAGTACGTGCCACAGGCACCTCGACCTCAGGCTCTCCCGGCCCCATGGCCAGTTGCACCTCAGGTGGCGAGATATGCTCCACCTCAGGCCCCTCCTACCCGCACACACGAGGCCTGCCCTTCATGCGGCCGACGGCACCCAGCTGGGGATTGCCTAAGAGCATCGGGTGGATGTTTTCACTGTGGTCGCCAGGGCCACGTGATCAGGGATTGCCCTACCCGGCATTTACCAGGCCAGTCTTAGGGGATTAGGCCACCAGCACGCCCAGCAGGATCATATCAGGCGTCATCTCAGACTACCCGGTCTACACCTCAGTCTCGCCAGGCGAACCAGGGGCGAGTTTTTGCCTTGACAGAGGGTGATGCACTTGCATCTGACGATGTGGTGCAAGGTACGCGTTAGGAGTTATTTTCCTTATTCGTGATTGTTGTGTTATGTTTTATTCCTTGTGTACGTAGTTGGTATGCTATATATATATTTACCTACGTGTATACACTGTTGAGGCTTGAATTGACGTAACTAGCTAAAATTTCAGGAACCCTACTAGTCAATGAGTATTTGGCTCGAGTGTTGATTGATACCGGGTCTACTCATTCGTTTGTCTTGCCGAGTTTTTCAGAAGGCTTTTCTGGGGAGCCAAGTCAGCTAGAACCGGAGTTAGCCATTTCGACTCCTCTTGGCAAAACAGTATTGGCAGATAAAGTGTATAGAAATGGTGTGGTCCAAGTTGGAAGCCACGAGTTGGCGGTTGATCTCATCGTCCTTGGATTCCAAGACTTTGATGTTATATTGGGAATGGATTGGTTAGCAGCACATCATGGGCATGTAGCTTGCTTTGAGAAAATGGTACTCTTCAAGCCAGTAGAAGGAAAACCATTCCACTTTCGCGGGTTGAAAAGCAGATCTATTGCTCGTTTTGCGGCGTTGGGCGTAGCTAACCCCGAGGCAAAGGACTCATCAACTATTCCGGTTGTGAGTGAGTTCCTGGATGTATTTCCAGAGGAGTTGCCAGGATTGCCTCCAGACAGGGAGATTGAGTTTATGATCGAGCTTGCACCAGGCACAGCTCCTGTTTGCAGGGCTCCGTATAGAATGGCCCCTATTGAACTCAAAGAGTTAAAGGCTCAGTTGGAAGAATTACAAAGCCTTGGCTTCATTCGACCAAGTGTCTCACCGTGGGGTGCCCCAGTGTTGTTTGTCAAGAAGAAAGATGGTTCGATGCGGATGTGTGTCGATTACCGGCAATTGAACAAAGTCACTATAAAGAATAGGTATCCATTGCCTAGGATTGACGACTTGTTCGATCAGTTGAAGGGAGCAAGATTTTTCTCAAAGATAGATCTTCGATCGGGTTATCACCAGTTGAAGATTAAGGTGGAAGATGTTCCCAAAACTGCTTTCAGGACTCGATATGGGCACTATGAGTTCTTGGTGATGCCTTTTGGTCTCACGAACGCGCCGGCAGCCTTTATGGATTTGATGAACCGGGTGTTCCGACCATACCTAGATCGGTGCGTGATTGTATTTGTTGATGACATTTTGGTCTATTCCCAGACACGGGAAGATCACATACGCGACCTTCGCCTTGCATTGGAAATGTTAAGAGAGCACAAGCTATACGCCAAAATTTGCAAGTGTGAGTTTTGGTTGGAAGAGGTGGCATTCCTAGGCCACGTTGTTTCCGCGGAAGGCATCTCCGTTGATCCGAAGAAGATAGAAGCTGTTATGAGTTGGGCGAGGCCCAAGAGTGTTACTGAGATACGCAGCTTTCTTGGGCTGGCAGGCTACTACAGGAGATTCGTAGAGGGTTTCTCTAGCCTTGCAGCACCGCTTACTCACCTGACACGGAAGAATGCGCAGTTTGTTTGGAGCGACAAGTGTGAGATCAGTTTCACGGAACTGAAGAAGAGGCTTACTACAGCTCCTGTCCTTACAGTGCCATCCGGACCTCTTGGGTATGAGGTGTACAGTGATGCCTCACACGTTGGACTTGGATGTGTGCTTATGCAACACAAGAAGGTCATTGCCTATGCATCAAGGCAATTGAAGGAGCATGAGAAGAATTACCCCACGCACGACTTAGAGCTTGCCGCAGTCGTGTTTGCACTCAAGATCTGGCGACATTACTTATACGGGGTGGAATTCTATGTGTATACGGACCACAAGAGCCTCAAGTACCTCTTTTCCCAAAAGGAATTGAATCTAAGGCAACGGCGTTGGATGGAATTTCTGAAGGACTATGATTGTACCATTCAATACCATCCGGGTAAGGCAAATGTAGTGGCTGATGCTTTGAGTAGAAGACCTCAGGGGTTGTTAGCACACATGTTGGTTCACGAATGGAAGCTACTAGAAGATTTGGCAAATCTGGACATCAGTGTGAATAACTCTGTCCGTGGTCCTACCTTGGCAAATGTTACGGTTCGGCCTTACATTATAGATTTGATCCAAGAATATCAAGCCATGGATGCGGAATTGTTGGCTTTCCGGGACAAGGAAGTTGCCGAGGGCAGTGAAGACTTTTCTCTCACTAGTCGGGGTGCTATCACATTCAAGGGAAGACTGTGCGTCCCAGCCAATGCAGATCTTCGAAGAGAGATTTTGGACGAAGCACACCGTTCGAAGTACACAGTGCATCCAGGGGGTACGAAGATGTACCGGAACCTCAAGAGTCACTTTTGGTGGCGGAATATGAAGAGGGAGGTTGCGGAATATGTAGCACGGTGCTTGGTGTGTCAACAGGTGAAAGCAGAACACATGTGGCCCGCAGGTCTATTACAGTCCATTCCGATTCCCGAGTGGAAATGGGAGAACATATCCATGGATTTCATAGTTGCCTTGCCAAAGACGGCAAGGGGTTCAGATGCGATATGGGTAGTAGTGGATCGTTTGACGAAGTCCGCTCACTTCTTGCCTTACCGAACTACTTTCAACTCTAGTCAGTTAGCTGCTTTGTACATCAAGGAAGTGGTGAGGTTGCATGGAGTGCCTGTCAGTATTGTGTCGGATCGGGATCCAAGATTCACATCACGATTCTGGAAAAGCTTCCAGGAGGCTATGGGTTCCCGACTCGATTTCAGCACCGCTTTTCATCCACAGACAGATGGACAAACCGAGAGAGTGAACCAAGTCATTGAAGACATGCTTCGGGCTTGTATGATGGATTTCAGAGGCAGTTGGGAAGAGCATTTGCCTTTGGTTGAATTCGCCTACAGTAACAGCTATCAGGCAAGTATCCAAATGGCACCATTTGAGGCCTTGTATGGGCGAAGTTGTAGGTCTCCTCTCTATTGGGATGAGGTAGGAGAAAGGAAATTACTTGGTCCAGAATTGATTGAGCAAACTGCAAACACAGTTAAGATCATTCGGGATCGATTGAAAGCCGCTCAAGATCGCCAGAAAAGTTACGCGGACACGCGCCGTAGGGACTTGGAATTTCAAGTAGGGGATCAAGTTTTTGTGAAAGTATCTCCTAGTAAAGGGATCATGAGATTTGGAAAGCGAGGCAAGCTCAGTCCTCGGTATGTTGGGCCTTTTGAGATTATCACGCGAGTTGGTGAGGTTGCTTACAGGGTAGCTCTCCCACCTCACATGGCCGCAGTTCACAACGTCTTCCATGTGTCTATGCTTCGGAAGTACATTGCGGATCCTTCGCATGTCATAAACTTGGAACCGTTGGAGATTCGAGAGGACCTCACCTTGATTGAAAAGCCGGTTCAGATTTTGGATCGAAGAGATCAAGTGCTTCGCAACAAGACTATCCCTTTGGTTCTAGTGCAATGGCAACACCATGCTCGGGAAGAAGCTACATGGGAGCGTGAAGCCGAAGTCAAAGCGAAGTACCCAGAATTATTTGAATGAGTTTTTGTATAAGTTTGTGTATGACTTGTAATTTTCTTCTTGGTTTGTAATGCAAGTAGCGTCTAAATTTCGAGGACGAAATTTTTGTAAGGGGGGGAGGATGTAGAGCCCCGGACCTTTTCACATTTAATGCATGACACTTTCGTTGCCATTTTTCCTTTAAAGAGGTATAATTAATAAATAAGAAAGAAATTGGAAATTCTGAAACGTCAGAAATGTTCGTTTTCGAAGTACGAACCCAACGCAAGTTGAATCGTCGAAATCGGACGAACGAGTCAAAAGTTATGGCCAAAACAGTTTGGACCTGCAGACCACCGATCGATCGGTCCATGGAGCGATCGATCGGTCCAAAACCGATCGCTCGGAGGCTATCGACTGGTCGAGATTTTTGTATGGGGAAATTTTTCAGAGAGTGAAATTTTAACCGATCGCTCGGTTATGAAACCGATCGATCGGTAGGCAACCGATCGATCGGTCATTAACACCGATCGCTCGGTATTCGCGTTTTTGCAGAAAACTTAGTAAGGGTGTTTTAGTCTTTTGGGCAGTTTACTCTTACCTTAAGAGTCTTGCCCGAGCCTTTAGGGCTTATTTTACAATACTTAGAAGATTGAGAGCTAAGGAGAGGAGAAGAAGGTGATCCCTAACCTAGGGTTTGATTTTTGGAGGAGAAATCAAAGGGTTGTGAACCCACACTCACCTCAAGTCCATTTTCTTCGAGATCTCGGCTCAAGCTCGTGTGGGGCACTCTCCTCAAGCTAGGGCAGCAACTCACGGTCGTTTTGAAAAGGGGATTTCTTCCTCATTGTTCAAGGTCGGTACTTCTTACTACCCTCCTAGTTATAGCTTTCCTTTTCCTTTGTTTCTCCTTGTTTTCCTTCACTTATATATGTGTTATGAGATTGGTGGTATGAATGGTGAATAAAGATGGATGTTGGCGAATGGATGCCGTGTGGATGATGTGATGAACGAATGGGAAAGGGCATTGTACTAATAATGAACATACAAGTGTGATGTGAGCATAACCCACCTAGAAAAGCATGATCTAGGTTAAGTGAATAATGAACACACCCCATGTTTGATGAAATGCCAAGGTGAACAAAATAAATGATAAATTAAGGGAAATCATGCTCAATTGCTCTTGAAATTGTTAGGGTTCATGATAGTGTGTTTCTTACATTTCTTAAAATGCGTAGATTATTACTCACTTAAATTGTTATATGCTATGCTTTGTGAATTACCCCAAATTGCCATGTTTAATTCCAAATGCAAGTATGCACACGATCTCACAAGCACGTATGAAATGACGTGATTTACCGATGTTTTAAGTATGGGACGTAGAGGTGGGGCATATCCTAAGATATGTTTCACTTCGCTTTTGACAAAGGGCAAGACAATCATGCATTGCATAGGGAAAGGTCTCTCATCCCCTCGCATGACATGCATAGCATCGCATGACACGCATAACATAGCATCACATGACACGCATAACTCTGCATGGCATTACACGCATGGATGCTAGTTGCGACGGGCTATGAACGGCAACTAGGCATTCACATTCCGCATGGATGCTAGTTGCGACGGGCTATGAACGGCAACTAGGCATTCACATTCCGCATGAATGCTAGTTGCGACGGGCTATGAACGGCAACTAGGCATTCACATTCCGCATGGATGCTAGTTGCGACGGGCTATGAACGGCAACTAGGCATTCACATTCCGCATGGATGCTAGTTGCGACGGGCTATAAACGGCAACTAGGCATTCACATTCTGCATGAATGCTAGTTGCGACGGGCTATGAACGGCAACTAGGCATACCCATCTGCATATAGGGTACTAGTTGCGACGGACTATGAACGGAAACTAGGCATGTGAACATGTTTAAATTATGAAAATGCAAGCATGACAAGCATGACACGGTTAACAAGTTCCTAATCACGAAAAAGGGTACTTCAAGTCAAGTCAAGTGCACGATGTTTTCAAGGGTTTTATCAGTCTTTCTGAATGCAAGCATGAATATAAATTGCTTTACTTCCTTGTATAGTATAAATTGTTCCTGTTCTATATATGCAACTTGCTTCATCCTTTATGTATGCTATCTGTATGCTATGACTGTTGGTTAGTGCTTAGTACCCGCTGAGTATTCCATGCTCAGCCGTACTTCTTCTGTCGGCAGGTGACTGCGGAGCAGCTGCTCCATTTGATATCTGTGCTCCGAGTCAATGGGTGGAGGAGGAGTACGTCGAGGAGCCTTTTGAGGAACCTCCAGTAGAGGGTTACCATTAGGTGGTTGTAGATTCTGAGTGGATTAGCTGTGGGTGAGATGAGAGATTATATCCATGTATTTTGGCGGGTCTGTCCGCACTTTCTTCTGGTTACTTTTTGTATAAACTTGGACCATATGTATATACTTAGAGGTTTGTTAGACTTCCGCTGTGTTTTATAGTTATGTTCCGCTATAATGTCTTCTATTGTATATGCTCTGTGGGTTTTTGCAGGTTGGTTTGTCAAGCAAGTCATGTAAGTCATGATTGAGTCGTCCAAGATTCACTCTAACTCCTAGGGTGGGTTTTGGGTCGCGACAGAACCGGAAAATCATATCTCCTCGCAACCTTTGCATGATTTTCCTACAATGTTACCTATGGAACTTTATGTCATCATCATATGAGACAGTAATTAATATAAATACCCTTTATAGTTGGTTGTGTGAATATGATGTTTGTCTAATCAACATAGAAAAGTCTCTTATTGGCTTTCGAGGGCATATATGTCCAACAATCTCCCACTTGCACTCTAAGCCAATTAGATGTAATGCCCATCTTCTCAGTGATGTTTCTCAAACACCAATTGAGACATAACTTAATATGTATGGGTCTGTTATGTCTGCTTTACCACAACTATTGTAGTGATGCAATAACACTTGCAACTCTTGCAAATTTATTATCAATAACCATAGTCTTAAAAGACTAAACAAAAATGATACTGTCCAACAGTCATTTTCAGAATTTAACATGCTTGTGCTTTATCATTGTGCAATGCTCCGGACTAATCTGATTATTATCTTATCACATCAACATGTGATGAATATCCGGTCTAGTACAAGTATATTTTCTCATGATATCATATATCTAAGAGAAACAGATTCCATCCCATAAAGGTAGAAACTCTTTTCTTGGAATCTTACTTGCACAAAAACATGATTGTTATTGGGAGAATAACAATATCATTTTCCTTTTGTCTCTAAACCATTTAGGACTAAGAAAACATGATGTCAAAGTTTTTGTCCTTCATTGCATAATTGCTAGATCAAATCTAAGAGAAGAATAATATTGGTATTTCATTCACAATGAAAAGAATATTATCTCTGCATAGAGCCAGGAAAGTAATTATGCTCCTACTAACCAATTTGCACACAAATGATACTTTTATTCTTAGATGAAAATCAAACATTTTGATTACTTCATCAGAATAAAAGTTAGTCCATCTACAGATTCTGGGACCTGTGGGTTCTAGTGTACTATTTAGGTATAGTGAGAGTAGAGAGTTGATCTCTATCAATTCTCATAGTTATTGGTCTATTGGGCTTCCGCTTCTAGAACAATTCTAGATTCAGTTTCTCTACTAGGAAACTTGTATTCCTGTTTACAAATATCTTTTGTTATCCAGGAATAGAGATTAAGTATCTCTAATGCGAATCCCAAGCTCATCTTCTATCAAATCATATCCAATATAATTCGATTTAACAACACCATCATGCTATGGTTTGTTATGAGAATTATCTGAGACAGATGTAATGAGAGTAAATTATGAAATTTCTATTAAGAGGTACTCTTCTCAATCATGGAAGACTTACCTAGCTATTTATTTATTTCAATGCGGAATTCCTTGAACTTTTCAAAGAATGTGAAATAAAGTTAGCTACCTCTTAATGGAAGATTCATATAATTATGATCATCAAACTTTTGTCTCATTCCTAAGTAGAAGTTTTATCTACTCGGATTTCTCCTTCTCCTTAACAAACATGCAACTATTGCACTTATGCAAGATCATACCAAGCATTAGGAGCTGGAGGTTCCAACAATTAAGTTGGACTTGATGAGTATACAAACTGGACAATCCTTCCAAAGGTTTGTCTTGTATCTAATGACCAATTGCTTCACTATGAAGCACAATCCTTATACTTTCCTTTCTTCTCAGAAGAGCCTTTGTCCATACTACTAGAATACCTTTCCAATGGAAAATCTTGGATTTTTTTCCTTTGCATAAATGCTCGGGATTTAGAAAATCCAATTCTTTTGAACATCTTTGCAAGTAGCATTGAACTCTTCAAAGGTTCTTAGCCATATGCAACACGTGAGATTTCAGACAATCTGATTTCCTACTTGTTCAACATAACCATATTAAAGGACTGCGGGAGTTTGTCGAAGATCATATCCTCTAATCCCATAAATTTATCTCAATTTATCTTAGCACCAAGAATTGGGATTTATGAATCCAATGATCTCTATCATATTCTTTGTGGCTGGGTTTCCCTAGTCAACTTGGTGTCCACTTGTCCTTTTATATAGTAAGCTGCCTAGCAGCCCTATTGTATTCTGTAAACATCTCATATGAGATTTAACATCAGTAGTGAGAACTTAAGCAAATCTTTAGATAGTAAGCACAAACTTGAGATTCCTTTTCCATTCCAAACACTTTGAATTGGTCAAGAGATTCTCATTAAAGTCTTGGTAAGGTGGTTATAGAATGACATGAAAATAAAACATACATCATAATATTTCACACATTATAATATCATTAGATCAGGGCTTTCGATCTTTGATGATATTGCTCATCATTCAGTCAAATTTCATAGACCCCTCAATCTATAAAATTAGGAAATATGCTACTTCATATTTCTGATGAGCATTGGGTGCCTTATAATACACATGCAATCTTCCATGCTAGGATAGTACCACACATGCACTACAAGGTGGATAGTAACTATCCATCACTGAACATCTCATGCATAACTCCTTATGTTAATCAGTGATTCCCAATTTTCTTGTGACCTCCAAGGACAACATGACTGTCACTGTGTCAGCCGTCATGTTCCTTGGTTAAGTGAAACCCATTATTCTCGGTTGTCATATGATCAAGTAGGAATATGCCCCCATGCTAGTTGACACTCCCTATCAGGCCATACACATTCCTATCTACTATAGAAATAAAACACTAGGAGTTTAATTTAGACTGAATTATGTCCGATTCCTGTCAGAGAGACAAGACTCAGGCTAATTAATTCCTAGTCTTATTGATAATGGAAGGTCATAGGGCAACATTATCCCGTAGGATAGATTAGCCCATTTAATTCACTTAATATTTTTCTTGAGGGAAAACAGAATATCATGAATAAATTATACATCTAATGCATATATCAAAAGCATTCACAATATTTATCATTGTATCACATGTATAAAACAATATACAAATATCATCACATGATAATAAATCAAATTTCATTTAATTAGATCAAACTAATTCCAATGAACTCCCACTAGCCCCAGAAATCTTAATGGATCTAATCCAAGGGTACAAAGGTCATTTTTAACATCAGTGGGCTTTAAATGGTTCATTCATCCATATGATGGACCATTGGTCATACCAAGCACCATGGGCCCAGAATAACAATTATAAAGTGTCCATGTGCATCACTAAAGCCCATAAGTCAAAATGGACTATATTACCCTTTAATTCTCTACGAATTATTCTTAGCACATTAGGGTTCAACAACCTTAAGTCTAAAAGAAATTATGGAAGTCTTTAAACAACTCTCTAAGACCTCTACTAGGGTCTATAAGTGTCACTCAAGCACTTCCCATAATCGTGAATATTGTTAGCTTACATCTATGCCAATTAAGGCATAATTATCTCATAATCATGCAAGTAACATATTCCACGTAAAAATTTCAACATGGACTACATGAATCATGTCCAAAAAGGGCTATAATAATGTGTTTTATTTAAACACAAACTTTTTATGTTTGAACAAAACACATATTGTGGGGTTTGATCCAATTATCCAAAATTTGCACAAAAACGATAATCATATTATCACAAGGGTTATGGACTTTTCTAAACAACTAAAAGCTATAATAAATCATCACATGAAATACATAATATTGCCACACAATGGGTCAACATGATCATGCTATCTTAGAAATCCTACAACTACTCTTGTAGAACACCTTCTAAGATTTATTCTCCATGCGATTATCATTATCTTCTATCTTCAATTCGATTTCTCCATAGAAAAATCAGCAACTCCTAATACTAAGATTACATCATATTCAAAATAAGAAACCTTGAGAAACCACCCAAAATAGGGTGCTCAAGGGGAGTATAACTCATAAGAAGAAAGAGAAGAGAATAGAGAGAGAAGAAGAAGGCATGATCATGGAACCCATCCACCATTCAACAAGAATATTTATTAACAATTCATCAACTATGAATAATAACATGGCATGACAAATTACTTAGAAAGTCCATAACCTCAACAAGGGTTTTGTTAACCTTAGGGAAACTCTTTCCCATATGGTTAAGGTCTCTATTAACATTTAATAGAAATACCCTAGAGCAAAGAAAACAAGCATGACAAGAATGAATTCTTAGGATTTTTAGATCATCATTAAAAGAAAACAATTTTCCTTTAATGCTTAGAAAATCATTAAGAGAAACAATTTCTCTAAAATTTAATCTAACCTTAAAATTCATCCTCACATTCCTCAATTGATAAACAAATAGAAAACACCATATTAAATTCGGCTAGGCTAGGGATCTAATCCATTCTATATTATTTTGATCTAATAACTATTAAAAGACCAAAATAAAAATCAGCAAATTGCTAATTTTTAATATCACTTTATATTGATTCAAAATCAATAATAGGTGAATTCAAAATTTTCCATAATGGCCAATTGCTTTAGGGATTATTTGATTTAACAATTAAATAAAATAATACCCTAAACACTAGTATTAAATGTCCATAAAAATAATTGATCTCTATCAATTAAAATTTACTTGAGATAAAACCCTGTATCTCAACCAATGGCATTTATGTAATTACTTGATTAACTATTAATCAAATAAAAACTTATAAATACTATGTAGCCAAAAATTTTTGAGCACATGTAATTGATCCAAATCAACTACAATAATTATGGTATTATTCCCATAAACTTTTTAGGGAACCATAAAAGATATCATAATTAACATTTAATTAAATGATAGCCCGTGGACTCAAAGCAAATAATTAAACAATTTAATTAAATCTCAGCCCGTGCTCTCGAATCAAATAATTAAACTATTTAATTAATTGAGAGCCCATTAAACGATTTAATAGCATCCCATGCTCTCAAATCAAATAATGGAATTTAGGAAAAATTTGAAAGCCTCTTGGAAAATTAATTTAGAAAACTCCTTTTCCCGCTTTAGATTTTCGACTCAAGTTTTGACCCTCAAAACGATTGATTCTGGAAAAACTTTCTTCACGAAAGTTGTAGATCTTTTCGACGGCTTCGAAACGATGTACTGACGGACCTAAATCGGACTTACGGTCACAAAGTTATGGCCGAAATACCGAAACTGTATCGATTCTTCTAATCAAATACAAATCCGAAAATCCATGAATCAATTTTAATCGAAATAAGCTTTAATCTCCAAGAAATCTTAAGGAAGGGTGTCTAACACCATGAGATTTATTAATTAACATTTAATAAATAAAATCTCATCTATTTATGCTAGCCAAAATATCAATGGGTATCTAAGTGGTATATATCAAAGGGAAAACTTGCCCGAGGCTCATAAGAATAAATTAAACAATTTAATTTAATATAAAAAGGATCTCTGAATCCTTAAAGGGCTTTAACCAAATTTATATCTCTATATACCTATCCCTAATAGAATCAAGAGAGATTTTAAAATCATCCAAAAACTGAAATTAGTATCACACTAATTTCTAGGGGCTTGATTACTCCCTCAATAACTAGAGGGGGATCCCTTAAGCCTAATAATGATTATCCAATAATCAAGAATCTAGAAGATTGATTCATTAGGGCTACCAAAATTCATAGGGAAGGTAATCTTGATATAAATCTTGATTAAACTCAAAAATCAAAGAGAAGCATAGCCCTGGCTCTGATACCAATGAAAGTATGCCACTTTTTAATTTTAGAAACACAGTTCTTGGGGGGCATACATCGAATCCCAAGATCTGACTAAGATTCTAATTGATTTTATTCAATGAAGGTTAGAATAACATTCACCTTTGCGACTTTGAAATTGTTAAGTCAAATCCACGTTAGAATAGTACTCGCAAAACTTCACAAGTGTCAAGTCTCCTGTCGATTCACACGAACCTTCTTTTTCCTTTAAAGCTTTCTCTAATGGAAGCTAATGGCCCTTCCAAATTTCCAGCTCTAGGAATCTTGAATAAAGATCCAATCTTTATTGATCAAGAACCTTTCTTGATGAACAAGATGAATTCTTGCTTTTCCTCAAGATCCAATCAAGAAGACAAAAGAAGAGAGAGATGGGTGTGACCGTACACCTCAAGGAGAGAGAGGGGAGGGCGTGAGGTTTTAGGAGAGGGAGAGAAGAAAAATTCTAGAGAATTATATATATTAAAGGGCTGGGCATCCAATCCTTTATATAAATTCCCTCTTGGTTGTTTGAATTGTAATCCAATTATAATTCATTAACCTTATCCTAATCCAATTAGGATTCCTCAATAGTTTCCTTTATTGATTATTCTCCTAATCCAATTAAGATTAATCTTAAAAGAAACCAACCTTATCCATTAGTAACTAATCTTATCCTTATCCAATAAGGAATCTTGAATTAGTAACTAACTAATGGAATCCCTAACAATTAGGGAATCTTTAATTAGTAACTAACTAACTAACTAACTAACCTTATCCAATAAGGTGTTAATTAATTAGAAACTAATTAAAATAATAACAATTATTATTCCTCCTTGAAGTGGGCGTCCCACCCTAGGTGGGTCCCACCCTACACGCCTAAAGGGTTTCCAAAACCCTCTTGGTCACTTGAATTATTCTTTTATAATAATTCTCAATGGGTCCTACCCATTTGGTTTTTCACATCTAATGTGATTCCACCTTTTAGAGCTTCACTATACCATATAGTGATTACTTAGAGAAATTAATTAATTTAATTATAAATTAAATTAAATACTTTAAGAAGGTCCTTGTGTGTGGGATCTAAAGGGATCTCCTATTTCCGGTTGTGGGACCAAGTACTTCACCTTTTTGGTTGAAGCATTGTTACTAGGAAACACCTTTCCTAAAACTCCATTAGGATCATAGAATGTTATCTAAGTCCCTGGACTTCCACCAATCACAATTAATGTCCATTAACACAATGTGATTAACCTCCAGAAATTAGAGAATTGCTTGTAAGTACCATCTCACAATATATTTACAAATAAATCCTTCCACATTCCGATATCACATGTAAGCTTCCGGGATTGGAACAATTCCACTGTCTTAGTCCCTAGCTTATGAATAGAACTCTTTCTCATGATTACTTTTCATTGAACTGAACCTCCAAAACATTTTTTGAAGAAAACATTAGAAAAGAACTGACATATATATTTATATATATTTTTCCATATTAAAAATATCAACTTCGATAAAGACCATTTTACCGAAAAGCACCAGTACTGGATTTAACAGTTCAGTTCAACAAGTATCACCTTGATATCATTATCTCCAATTAAGGAGTTGTGGATTCCTTATTGAGTGTTTACACACTTCTCCAAACATAGTGTACATGACCCAACGTACCCGGAGTTAGTCCTGTGTATTGGACATTGCCGATTGGCACATCAAAGCCATATAGACAAATGTCTGAGAAAATGTTAACCTCTCAGGTCTAAGGATAATTTGTCAAATGGATAACCCTAATACAATCTGACAGTGTATTCCATAGGGTATCCACTAGTGACCCCGTTCAGTATTATGTACTTGCTACATATACTCACATGTTAGTCAAGAGTCACCACTCTCTGTGAATGAGATTCATCACACTATCTCATAGAACTACACATGTGCAAGCCATGATGAAGTACGGCGCCCAACCAGTACTCTAGAGGCTTCGAACAATATTAGGTTTACAAGGAACCGGAAAATCATATCTCCTCGCAACCTTTGCATGATTTTCCTACAATGTTACCTATGGAACTTTATGTCATCATCATATGAGACAGTAATTAATATAAATATCCTTTATAGTTGGTTGTGTGAATATGATGTTTGTCTAATCAACATAGAAAAGTCTCTTATTGGCTTTCGAGGGCATATATGTCCAACAATAACATCTTAATCCTACTTAAAATCAAGTGATAAGTGAGTAATAGGGAAAACATTGCATCAAAGTTAGTCTTTTAAGAAGAATTACATGGTTCGTGCTTTCATAATCTTCATCAAACTCATTTTATTCTCATTTAGGCATTTTATCAAACACTTGATAAACATCACATTCATAGTCCTTTGATTCAAGTTTCTTAGTTCATATATTTCAACAAACACAAGGGGTGTGTTTATTATGGGTACAATGCCCTTCTAACGTTTTTCCAACACACAACATTCATCACACCATACGGCATCCAATTGCCTCATCCAACCATACATTTATACCTCCCACCATTCACCTTTATCTTGTTTATATTTAAGGAAGATAGTATATTTCAAGAAAAGGAAGAACACAAGAATAAATCATCATTTTCAAAAGAAAAACCCTAGTTATTACTAAGCTAGTTAGTAAGGGTATACTAACCTTGAAGATCAACACTTGATCTTGAAGAGAACCCTTTGTTTGAGATCCCAACTTGATGGAGGAGCAATCCTTGAGGAGGAAGATCTTCCTTGAGCTCCCTTGATCTTCAAATCCAAAAACCCCTCTCTGGATTTCCTAATCTCTCATCTCCTTCCTCTCCTTTTTCTCTCTTCCTTCCTCTCCTTTTTTTCTCCTCTAAGTTTAGGGTAAGCCAAAAACCCTAGGTGGCTTTCTATTTATAAGCCCAAGGGTTGAAACCCTTATTTTCGCGTGTTTTTAAAAACAGATTTTTGCGATAACGATCGATCGTCGACTTGGGACAATCGATTGTCCACGTTCCCGTAAGCTTTACCAATTTTCTGTCTCCGGGTGATCGATCGTCGGTTTTGGACGATCGATCGTCCATGTTCCCGAATGGTTGATCAGATTCCTGTCTCCAGGCGATCGATCATCGGTTTTGGGCGATTGATCGTCCATGATCCAGTGAGCTGCCTAGGTTTCTGGGCTTGTGACGATTGATTGTTGCCATGTGGCTATTGATCGTCAATCCCAGTTTTTCATCATTTTCACCTGTAGACCCCTTGGGGTATTTCCAACCTATTTTCCAACATTCTTAGGGTACTAAAACCCTTCCTTCACACTGCACATGGGTTATTGATATTCCTTTTTGTATATTTTACTAATTCTATTTGGTGGAAAGCCACTTGGCCATACAGTCGCTATTCATTAGCTATCAAAATTTTCGGGGCGCTACAATTACTTTGATTAATCTTTAGTTGCAATAAATTTTATTCCGCATAAAAGACTTAGTATAAATTTTAAAAACTGTCATAGACCCTATTCACTCCCCTTTAGGGTCATTACCTGGCTAACAATTGGTATCAGAGCCTAATACTCTAAATAGATCTAACATATCTTAGAGTAATCGATATAAATGACAAACAACATTCTTACAACCAGACTAGGAGAAGGACAGTCAACCACCAGACCTCCATTGTTTAATGGAGAGTGTAAAGTCCATTTTTTTGTGTTGGCATATTCTGGTGTCAAAAAAAGTGAGTCTAGGTGTCTAGGTGTGTGTCTTGTGTCATTACCTTCAAGCATCCACGCCAAAGCGAAGTTGAAGACCAAAAAAGACCGGTTGATCCACTCGGTTGATCATTTCCTTCATAGGATGGTAAGTGACCTAGATACCATGTGATCATAGGTGAGATTTGACCTAGAATAATCCTAACATGATGTATTAGGTGGTAAGTGTCCTAGTCTAACCATATGGACCCTAGGTGATGAGATAAACAGTGCAAAACTCGTTTTAAAATTCTAAAATGTTCTGAAATTTTTCAAAAACCAAGGTTGTTTGTTTTGGGCATATCTCCCAAACCATAGCTCAGATTTTATTTTATAATATGTCAAATCGACCATGTCGAAAAGACCTACAACTTTTGTGAAGGGACCAAGAGCTAAAAACAAATTTTTAAAATCATTTTTAGCCTCTGAGTCGACCCTGAAGTGCAAAAAATTTGTATGGGATTTCGGGGACAGCAAGTTGATTTCTTGTGGGTCTACCCTGCAGGATCATTCGGTCGACCGATGTAGAGCCCCAGACTTTTTCATGCTTAATACATGACACTTTCGTTGTCATCTTGCCTTTTTAAGAGGTATGATTAATAAATGAGGAAGAATTTGGAAATTTCGAAATGCCAGAATTGTTCCTCTTCGAAGTACGAACACAACGCAAGTTGAATCGTCAAAATCGGACGAACGAGTCAAAAGATATGACCAAAACAGTCTGTACCTGTAGAAAAACGTATACTGTGTGCATCCGTTGTACAGCTCACCACGGGTACGTTGTACAATTCACCACGGGCACGTTGTACAACTCACCACGGGCACGCTGTACATGAGACGACGTGACAACGGGTTCGTCACCCTTGACAAGCACCACGGGTTTGCACTATTCATGGCACCACGAGTGGCACTATTCACAAGCATCACGAGTGGCACTATTCACGGACCACGAGTGGCACTATTCAGAAGCACCACGAGTGGCACTATTCACGGACCACGAGTGGCACTATTCACAAGCACCACGAGTTTGCACTATTCACCGACCACGAGTTGACACTATTCACAAGCACCACGAGTGGCACTATTCACAAGCACCACGAGTGGCACTATTCACGGACCACGAGTGACACTATTCACAAGCACCACGAGTTTGCACTATTCACAAGCATCACGAGTGGCACTATTCACGGACCACGAGTGGCACTATTCAGAAGCACCACGAGTGGCACTATTCACGGACCACGAGTGGCACTATTCACAAGCACCACGAGTTTGCACTATTCACAAGCACCACGAGTGGCACTATTCACAAGCACCACGAGTGGCACTATTCACGGACCACGAGTGGCACTATTCACAAGCACCACGAGTTTGCACTATTCACCGACCACGAGTTGACACTATTCACAAGCACCACGAGTGGCACTATTCACAAGCACCACGAGTGGCACTATTCACGGACCACGAGTGACACTATTCACAAGCACCACGAGTTTGCACTATTCACAAGCATCACGAGTGGCACTATTCACGGACCACGAGTGGCACTATTCAGAAGCACCACGAGTGGCACTATTCACGGACCACGAGTGGCACTATTCACAAGCACCACGAGTTTGCACTATTCACAAGCACCACGAGTGGCACTATTCACGGACCACGAGTGGCACTATTCACAAGCACCACGAGTGGCACTATTCACGGACCACGAGTGGCACTATTCACAAGCACCACGAGTTTGCACTATTCACAAGCACCACGAGTGGCACTATTCACGGAAATCCCAGTAAGGGTATTTCGGTCTTTTGGTCAGTTCACTCTTACCTTAAGAGTTTAATCTGAGCCTTTAGGGCATCATTCGACACTTAGAGAGTTTGAGAGAATAGAAGAAAGAGGAGAAGGCGATTCCAACCTAGGGTTTCCATTTGGGAGAGAAATCAAAGGGTTTGAAACCCTAGATCAACCTCAAGCCCGTTTTCTTCAAGATTTCGGTGCAAGCATTCGTGGAGCTCACGAATCAAGCTAGGGCAGCAACTCACAGTCATTTGGAAAGAGGGTTTCTTCCTCATTTCTTCAGGTCGGTACTTTTTACTACCCTCCTAGTTATAGATCCTCTTTTCCCCTCATTTCTCTTTATTTTCTTTCACTTACACATGTGCTGTGAGATGGATGAATGGTAAATGGTGAATGGTGAATGGTGAATGGTGAATGGAGATGTAAGGGGCGATTGGATGCCAGTGGTTGTGTGGTGATGATTAAAACGGGGAAGGGCATTGTTCCAATAATAAACATACATGTATGATTGAGTAAAACCCTCTAGAAAAGCATGTTGTAGGGTAAATCCATAATGAACACACCATGTTTGATGAAATGCCAAGGTGAATACAGTGAGCTGTAAATTAAGAAATGCATGCCTAATAAATTCTGAATATTGCTAGGGCCTATGATAGTGTGTTTCCTGTTTTCCCTAAATGGTATGAATATTGAATTGCTTAATCTTTGACACTATATGTGTTGTGAAATTACCCAATGGTCATGTTTAAATTTAAATGCAAGTATGTACACGGTTACCACAAGCACGGCATGCATGGCATGATTTATCGAGGTTTTCAAGAACATGGTTAGAGGTGGGACATATCCTAAGATATGTTTTACCTCACTTTTCACAAGAAGACAAGAACCAACATTCCACGAGGGGTCTCCCCTCACTCCCAAGTGCATATCATGAAGAAGGGTCTCCCTTCCCTCGCAAGTGCATACATATCATAAAGAAGGGTCTCCCTTCCCTCGCAAGTGCATTGCATAAAGAAGGGTCTCCCTTCCCTCTCAAGACATCTCACAAGTGCATCTCACAAGTTACATGATCACAAGCAAGCATGCATGACATGACATGACATACAAGAATCAAGCAAGATAGACAAGACAAGCTTTCACGTGCGAAAAGATATTTCAAGTCAAGTCAGGTGCACGATGTTTTCAAGAGGATTTATCGGTTTTCTACGAGTTTCAAGCATGATTATAAACTGCTTTACTTCCTTGTATGATATAAATTGTTTCCGTGTGACAAATATGAATTTCTCCTGATTATGTATTGCCATGTTTATGCTATAATTGTTGGTTAGTATTCAGTACCCGCTGAGTATTCCATGCTCAGCCGTACTTCTTATGTCGGCAGGTTCTGAGGGAGCTGCTACTCCATTTGATGTTTGTGCTCCTGGTCCATGGGTGGAGGAGGAGTATGTCGAGGAGCCTTTGGAGGAACCTCCAGTAGAGGGTTACCAATAGGTGGTTGTAGATTCTGAGTAGATTAGCTGTGGGTGAGACGAGAGTCAGATTTATGTATTTTGGCGGCCATGTCCGCACTTTCTTTTGGATTCTTTTTGTATAAACTTGGATTGATTATGTATATACATAGAGGTTTGGTAGACTTCCGCTATACCATGTTAGAGTATGTTTCCGCTGTTTTGTCCTCTATCGTATATGCTCTGTGGGTTTTGCAGGTTAGTTGTCAAGCAAGTCATGATTAGTCGTCCAAAGTTCACTCTAACTCCTAGGGTGGGTTTCGGGTCGTGACAGAAGTGGTATCAGAGCTTAGGCTTTAGGTCTCTAGGGTCACTTAGAATCTTATACCACGGCTTGACAAGAGCATATGTCAGGAAACAAGTTAGGAAGAAAGTAAGTCGGAAGAGAGTCTTGATCCAAGTGTAAGACTAAACTTTAGTCTTAGTCAAAATGGTTGTTTCAACCAAGTATGAGCCTTAGGAACGCTAGAACACCAAAGTATAATATTATAAATACTCTGATGACTTAATGCGATGTATATTAGTATTATACAACTAATACAAATTGGATTATTGTGAAATGGCATTGAAGTAAACTGTGGTTTAAAGTTAGACTCATGTGGTGTTATTATTCTCAGGACTTGAGTCATGAGACGGAACACACGGGGTCGTGGACCACATACCAGAGCTTCCTCTTCTTCACGGGATGAGGATGAGCAGCCGGACCTCTCTCGAGTCTTAGGCTCTATTGCTGAGACACTCGCCATACTTGCGGCTCGACAGGCTATACCATCATCGGCGGCACCTACTCCACCGCCCGCAGCTCCAGTACATCGTACCGTTGGAGTTGAGGCATTTAGGAGATTGAGGCCTCCACCATTCCATGGGAGTGTGGACCCTCTTGCTGCGGAGGCATGGATCCTCCAGATGGAGAAGATCCTTACGGTCCTCTCACCTACAGAGGAGGAGAGGGTAGCATGGGCAGCTTTCATGCTAGAAGGCGAAGCCCACCATTGGTGGTTGTCCGCACTGAGGACGAGAGATTTGACCATGCAGGGTCTACCTTGGACTTGGGAGGAGTTCAAGGATACTTTTTACAAAAAGTATTTTCCGATTGGAGCACGGGAAAAGAAAGAGAGAGAATTCATCAACCTTGAGCAAGGTTTGATGTCAGTGGCACAATACGAGGCCAAGTTCTCGGAGTTGTCGAGATTTGCGCCTCATATGGTTGCTACTGAGGCAATGAAGGCGAGGAGATTTGAGCAAGGGCTCAAGGATGTGATTATGGAGAAGGTGTCCGTTTTCAGGCATACTACCTACCCTGAGGTAGTAGATAAGGCCTTATTGGTCGAGGCCAATTCGGAGACAGTGTCCAAGAAGAGGGAGTGGGCGAGAGGCCAAGCTAGTAGTTCAGCACCTCCAGAGAGGCGGACTCGTTATCAGTATGCGTGGCCAGCACCATCGATGAGGCCTTCTTATGCGCCTCCAGCTCCACGGCAGTATGTGCCTCAGGCACCGAGACCTCAGGCTCTTCCAGCCCCACGGCCTGTTGCACCTCAGACGATGAGGTATGCTCCGCTTCCAGCCCCTCCGACTTATACACACGAGGTCTGCACTTCATGCGGCAAAAGGCATCCGGCAGGAGATTGTCGAAGAGCATCTGGTGGATGTTATCATTGCGGTCGCCAGGGCCACATGATCAGGGATTGCCCCAGTCGGCATTTATCAGGCCAGTCTCAGGGGATTAGTCCACCAGCACGCCCAGCAGGATCATATCAGGCGTCATCTCAGACTACCCGGTCTACACCACAGTCTCGCCAGGCGAACCAGGGGCGAGTTTTTGCCTTGACAGAGGGTGATGCACTTGCATCTGACGATGTGGTGCAAGGTACGCGTTTGGAGTTATTTTCCTTATTCGTGATGGTTATGTTATGTTTATCCCATGTGTACGTACTTGGTATGCTATATATGTATGTACCTATGTGTATACACTGTTGATGCTTGAATTGACATAACTAGCTAAAATTTCAGGAGCCCTACTAGTCAATGAGTGTTTGGCTCGAGTGTTGATTGATACCGGATCTACTCATTCATTTGTCTCACCGAGTTTTTCAGAAGGCTTTTCTGTAGAACCAAGTCAGCTAGAACTGGAGTTAGCCATTTCGACTCCTCTCGGCAAAACAGTATTGGCAGATAAAGTGTATGGAGATAGTGTGGTCCAAGTTGGGAGCCACGAGTTGGCGGTTGATCTCATCGTCCTTGGATTCCAAGACTTTGATGTTATATTGGGAATGGATTGGTTAGCAGCACATCATGGGCATGTAGCTTGCTTTGAGAAAATGGTACTCTTCAAGCCAGTAGAAGGAAAACCATTTCACTTTCGAGGGTTGAGAAGTAGAGACATTGCCCGCTTTGCGGCGTTGAGCTTAGCTAACCCTGAAGCAAAGGACTCATCGACTATTCCGGTTGTGAGTAAATTCCTAGATGTATTTCCAGAAGAGTTGCCAGGATTGCCTCCAGATAGGGAGATTGAGTTTGTGATCGAGCTTGCACCAGGCACGGCTCCTGTTTTCAGAGCTCCATATAGAATGGCCCCTATTGAACTTAAGGAGTTGAAGACTCAGTTGGAGGAATTACAAGGCCTTGGTTTCATTCGACCAAGTGTCTCACCGTGGGGTGCCCCGGTGTTGTTTGTCAAGAAGAAAGATGGCTCGATGCGGATGTGTGTCGATTACCGACAATTGAACAAAGTCACCATAAAGAATAGGTATCCCTTGCCTAGGATTGATGACTTGTTTGATCAGTTGAAGGGAGCGAGATTTTTCTCGAAGATAGATCTTCGATCGGGTTATCACCAGTTGAAGATTAAGGTGGAAGATGTTCCCAAAACTGCTTTCAGGACTCGGTATGGGCACTACGAGTTCTTGGTGATGCCTTTTGGACTCACGAACGCGCCGGCAGCCTTTATGGATTTGATGAACCGGGTGTTCCGGCCATATCTTGATAGGTGCGTGATTGTATTTGTTGATGACATCTTGGTCTATTCCCAGACACGGGAAGATCACACACGCGACCTATGCCTTGCTTTGGAAATGCTAAGAGAACACAAGCTATACGCCAAACTTAGCAAGTGTGAGTTTTGGTTGGAAGAGGTGGCATTCCTAGGCCACGTGGTTTCTGCAGAAGGTATCTCGGTGGATCCGAAGAAGATCGAAGCAGTTATGAGTTGGGCGAGGCCCAAGAGTGTTACCGAGATACGCAGCTTTCTTGGGTTGGCAGGCTACTACAGGAGATTCGTAGAGGGTTTCTCTAGCCTTGCAGCACCGCTCACTTACCTGACAAGGAAGAATGCCAAGTTTGTATGGAGTGATAAGTGCGAGATCAGTTTCACGGAACTGAAGAAGAGGCTTACTACAGCTCCTGTCCTTACAGTGCCATCCGGACCTCTTGGGTATGAGGTGTACAGTGATGCCTCACACGTTGGACTTGGATGTGTGCTTATGCAACACAAGAAAGTCATTGCCTATGCATCAAGGCAATTGAAGGAGCATGAGAAGAATTATCCCACGCACGACTTGGAGCTTGCGGCGGTCGTGTTTGCACTTAAGATTTGGCGTCATTACCTTTATGGGATGGAGTTCTATGTGTTCACTGATCACAAGAGTCTCAAGTATCTCTTTTCCCAAAAGGAGCTGAATCTAAGGCAACGGCGTTGGATGGAATTTTTGAAAGACTATGATTGTACCATTCAATACCACCCGGGTAAAGCAAATGTAGTGGCAGATGCTTTGAGTAGAAGACCTCAAGGGTTGTTAGCACATATGTTGGTTCAAGAATGGAAGCTACTACAAGATTTGGCAAATCTGGACATAAGTGTGAATGACTCTATCCGTGGTCCTACCTTGGCAAATGTTACGGTTCGGCCGTACATTATAGATTTGATCCAAGAATATCAAGACATGGATGCTGAATTGTCGGCTTATCGGGACAAGGAAGTTGCTAAGGGTAGTGAGGACTTCTCTTTCACTAGTCGGGGTGCTATCACATTCAAAGGAAGGTTGTGTGTTCCGGCCAACGCAGATCTTCGACGAGAGATCATGGATGAGGCACATCGTTCGAAGTACACAGTGCATCCAGGGGGTACAAAGATGTACCGGAACCTCAAGAGTCACTTTTGGTGGCGGAATATGAAGAGGGATGTTGCGGAATATGTAGCACGGTGCTTGGTGTGTCAACAAGTGAAAGCAGAACATATGCGACCCGCCGGTTTATTGCATTCCCTTCCTATTCCTGAGTGGAAATGGGAGAACATATCCATGGATTTCATAGTTGGCTTGCCAAAGACGGCAAGGAGCTCAGATGCGATATGGGTAGTAGTGGATCGTTTGACAAAGTCCGCTCATTTCTTACCCTACCGTACTACCTTCAACTCTAGTCAGTTGGCTGCACTATATATCAAGGAAGTAGTTAGACTACATGGGGTGCCAGTCAGTATTGTGTCAGATCGGGATCCAAGATTCACGTCAAGATTTTGGAAAAGTTTCCAAGAGGCTATGGGTTCCCAACTTGATTTCAGCACCGCCTTTCATCCACAAACGGATGGACAAACCGAGAGAGTGAACCAAGTCATTGAAGACATGCTTCGAGCTTGTATGTTAGATTTCAGAGGCAGTTGGGAAGAGCACTTGCCTCTGGTTGAATTCGCTTATAATAACAGCTATCAGGCAAGTATTCAAATGGCACCATTTGAGGCCTTGTATGGGCGAAGTTGTAGGTCTCCTCTCTATTGGGATGAGGTAGGAGAAAGGAAAGTGCTTGGTCCGGAGTTGATTGAGCAAACTGCAAACACAGTTAAGATCATCCGGGATCGATTGAAAGCCGCTCAAGATCGCCAGAAAAGTTATGCGGACACACGCCGTAGGGACTTGGAATTTCAAGTAGGGGATCAAGTTTTTGTGAAAGTATCTCCTAGCAAAGGGATCATGAGATTTGGGAAGCGAGGCAAGCTCAGTCCTCGGTATGTTGGGCCTTTTGAGATTATCACACGGGTTGGTGAAGTTGCTTATCGAGTAGCTCTTCCACCTCACATGGCTGCAGTTCATAACGTCTTCCATGTGTCCATGCTTCGGAAGTATCTTGCGGATCCTTCGCATGTCATAGACTTGGAACAGTTGGAGATTCGAGAGGACCTCACCTTGATTGAAAAGCCAGTCCAGATTTTAGATCGAAGGAATCAAGTGCTTCGCAACAAGACAATCCCTTTGGTTCTTGTGCAATGGCAACACCATGCTCGGGAAGAAGCTACATGGGAGCGTGAAGCCGAAGTCAAAGCAAAGTACCCAGAATTACTTGAATGAGTTTCTGTGTGAAGTCTGTATATGACATGTAATGTTCTTTTTGAATTCTAATGCAAGTAGTGTCTGAATTTCGAGGACGAAATTTTTGTAAGGGGGGAAGGATGTAGAGCCCCAGACTTTTTCATGCTTAATACATGACACTTTCGTTGTCATCTTGCCTTTTTAAGAGGTATGATTAATAAATGAGGAAGAATTTGGAAATTTCAAAATGCCAGAATTGTTCCTCTTCGAAGTACGAACACAACGCAAGTTGAATCGTCAAAATCGGACGAACGAGTCAAAAGATATGACCAAAACAGTCTGTACCTGTAGAAAAACGTATACTGTGTGCATCCGTTGTACAGCTCACCACGGGTACGTTGTACAATTCACCACGGGCACGTTGTACAACTCACCACGGGCACGCTGTACATGAGACGACGTGACAACGGGTTCGTCACCCTTGACAAGCACCACGGGTTTGCACTATTCATGGCACCACGAGTGGCACTATTCACAAGCATCACGAGTGGCACTATTCACGGACCACGAGTGGCACTATTCAGAAGCACCACGAGTGGCACTATTCACGGACCACGAGTGGCACTATTCACAAGCACCACGAGTTTGCACTATTCACCGACCACGAGTTGACACTATTCACAAGCACCACGAGTGGCACTATTCACAAGCACCACGAGTGGCACTATTCACGGACCACGAGTGACACTATTCACAAGCACCACGAGTTTGCACTATTCACAAGCATCACGAGTGGCACTATTCACGGACCACGAGTGGCACTATTCAGAAGCACCACGAGTGGCACTATTCACGGACCACGAGTGGCACTATTCACAAGCACCACGAGTTTGCACTATTCACAAGCACCACGAGTGGCACTATTCACAAGCACCACGAGTGGCACTATTCACGGACCACGAGTGGCACTATTCACAAGCACCACGAGTTTGCACTATTCACCGACCACGAGTTGACACTATTCACAAGCACCACGAGTGGCACTATTCACAAGCACCACGAGTGGCACTATTCACGGACCACGAGTGACACTATTCACAAGCACCACGAGTTTGCACTATTCACAAGCATCACGAGTGGCACTATTCACGGACCACGAGTGGCACTATTCAGAAGCACCACGAGTGGCACTATTCACGGACCACGAGTGGCACTATTCACAAGCACCACGAGTTTGCACTATTCACAAGCACCACGAGTGGCACTATTCACGGACCACGAGTGGCACTATTCACAAGCACCACGAGTGGCACTATTCACGGACCACGAGTGGCACTATTCACAAGCACCACGAGTTTGCACTATTCACAAGCACCACGAGTTGGCACTATTCACAGCACTATTCACAGAAATCCCAGTAAGGGTATTTCGGTCTTTTGGTCAGTTCACTCTTACCTTAAGAGTTTAATCTGAGCCTTTAGGGCATCATTCGACACTTAGAGAGTTTGAGAGAATAGAAGAAAGAGGAGAAGGCGATTCCAACCTAGGGTTTCCATTTGGGAGAGAAATCAAAGGGTTTGAAACCCTAGATCAACCTCAAGCCCGTTTTCTTCAAGATTTCGGTGCAAGCATTCGTGGAGCTCACGAATCAAGCTAGGGCAGCAACTCACAGTCATTTGGAAAGAGGGTTTCTTCCTCATTTCTTCAAGGTCGGTACTTTTTACTACCCTCCTAGTTATAGATCCTCTTTTCCCCTCATTTCTCTTTATTTTCTTTCACTTACACATGTGCTGTGAGATGGATGAATGGTAAATGGTGAATGGTGAATGGTGAATGGTGAATGGAGATGTAAGGGGCGATTGGATGCCAGTGGTTGTGTGGTGATGATTAAAACGGGGAAGGGCATTGTTCCAATAATAAACATACATGTATGATTGAGTAAAACCCTCTAGAAAAGCATGTTGTAGGGTAAATCCATAATGAACACACCATGTTTGATGAAATGCCAAGGTGAATACAGTGAGCTGTAAATTAAGAAATGCATGCCTAATAAATTCTGAATATTGCTAGGGCCTATGATAGTGTGTTTCCTGTTTTCCCTAAATGGTATGAATATTGAATTGCTTAATCTTTGACACTATATGTGTTGTGAAATTACCCAATGGTCATGTTTAAATTTAAATGCAAGTATGTACACGGTTACCACAAGCACGGCATGCATGGCATGATTTATCGAGGTTTTCAAGAACATGGTTAGAGGTGGGACATATCCTAAGATATGTTTTACCTCGCTTTTCACAAGAAACAAGAACCAACATTCCACGAGGGGTCTCCCCTCACTCCCAAGTGCATATCATGAAGAAGGGTCTCCCTTCCCTCGCAAGTGCATACATATCATAAAGAAGGGTCTCCCTTCCCTCGCAAGTGCATTGCATAAAGAAGGGTCTCCCTTCCCTCTCAAGACATCTCACAAGTGCATCTCACAAGTTACATGATCACAAGCAAGCATGCATGACATGACATGACATACAAGAATCAAGCAAGATAGACAAGACAAGCTTTCACGTGCGAAAAGATATTTCAAGTCAAGTCAGGTGCACGATGTTTTCAAGAGGATTTATCGGTTTTCTACGAGTTTCAAGCATGATTATAAACTGCTTTACTTCCTTGTATGATATAAATTGTTTCCGTGTGACAAATATGAATTTCTCCTGATTATGTATTGCCATGTTTATGCTATAATTGTTGGTTAGTATTCAGTACCCGCTGAGTATTCCATGCTCAGCCGTACTTCTTATGTCGGCAGGTTCTGAGGGAGCTGCTACTCCATTTGATGTTTGTGCTCCTGGTCCATGGGTGGAGGAGGAGTATGTCGAGGAGCCTTTGGAGGAACCTCCAGTAGAGGGTTACCAATAGGTGGTTGTAGATTCTGAGTAGATTAGCTGTGGGTGAGACGAGAGTCAGATTTATGTATTTTGGCGGGCATGTCCGCACTTTCTTTTGGATTCTTTTTGTATAAACTTGGATTGATTATGTATATACATAGAGGTTTGGTAGACTTCCGCTATACCATGTTAGAGTATGTTTCCGCTGTTTTGTCCTCTATCGTATATGCTCTGTGGGTTTTGCAGGTTAGTTGTCAAGCAAGTCATGATTAGTCGTCCAAAGTTCACTCTAACTCCTAGGGTGGGTTTCGGGTCGTGACAACCGAAGTGTATACATTGGTCGACCAAAGGATCCCCATGGGTCTATCCTGATATGGGAAACTTTCCTAATTCATTTTTTTGGTTCCCTCTTTGGTTTTAAACCTTTTTAGCAACTTCTAAACATTGTTTTTGGGTCTCTATATATTATGAACCCTTCTACTTCGTGGAGCACGACCTTGGGAGGGTGTAGAGAGGTATTTTGAGTTTCTCCAGGGGTTATAGAACCTATGGAAATTATTTTTCTCAACCCCTTTTGTTAGTTCATTAAACCTAGAGTTTACAAGCCAAAACTTCCAATATTGCTTGTTTGGACTTGTCCTTTGAAGGAGTCCATCTAGGTATTGATTTCTATCAAACCATCAACCTGTTCTGGATAGAACACCTTGGCCGGAGTATTCCGGAGCCTTTTCAAAGGAGATTGATCCGAGAAGGATTGTGGTAGAGTGATTTGGTCGGTGGATTCCGAAGCCATCATTGACGGAGATCGATCGGAAGATCGTGGACTATTTTCGAGACACAAAGAGAAGTACGAGCGGCTGCGGTTGATCATGGGACTTGAGAGTACGTGGTGACTTTTCAAGGCGTGGAGGACTGAGAACTGAAGGATCGTGGTGTCGAGTTCGAAGGAGTCAAGTTCGAGTCTTGTAAGTTCTTGTTTACTTTGTCTTAGTGGATTCTCATGGCTGGACTAGGTCCCGTGGTTTTTCCCGGAAGGGTTTCCACGTAAAAATCCTTGTGTTGTGGTTTGCTTGGTTTTCCTTATTCTGCACTTAAAGTACATCATTCCTTAATTTAATAACTTAATTATTAAAACATCAAAAATGGTAGATAGACTTATAGGAAGCCCTAACCATCCCCTCGAACTTATAGATTCTCAACTCAAACATAGATTTGAGGTTCACCAGATTTCTTTTTTTCAATTGGTATCAGAGCAGGTTCACTTAATTTTTAGTGTGATCTTGTCTCATTCTTTTCAGTGAATATGAATCTCCAAAGAGAGGGAGGATCCATCTCTTGTCCCCCATTATTTGATGGGAATAATTATGCCTATTGGAAAGCTCGAATGAGAGCGTTTCTAAAATCACTAGATGAGAGAGTATGGTTCTCCATTGAACAAAGTTGGACCCATCCAACAAAGACCATAAATGGCCAGACCATCCCTAAACCTTCTTCTGAATTGACTAATGTAGAGCTTGAGAGTTGTAGATGGAACAGTAAGGGTCTAAATGCAATCTTCACTGCTGTCACACTCGAAGAATTTCGACGTATTTCTACACGTGACACTTCAAAGGAGGCATGAAACATTCTTCAAATCACCCATGAAGGGACTACAACTGTCAAGATCTCCAAACTTCAATTGTTGATCTGTAAGTTTGAAAAGTTGATGATGGATGATAATGAAACTTTTGATAGTTTTTATGCCAATCTGAGTGACATTGTCAATTCTACCTTCAATCTAAGAGAAAGAATTACAGAGTCCAAAATTGTTATGAAAATTTTGAGATCTCTACATGAGAGATTTCGATCTAAGGTTACCACCATCGAGGAGAGCAAAAATGTTGATGCTCTCAAACTTGAAGAGTTGGTTGGTTCTCTCCAAACCTATGAGTTAAATCTGAACCCATCTAAGAAACCAAAATCCATTGCCTTGAAGTCTGTCAAGGAATCCATAGATGGTTCAGATAGTGACTCTAAGGAGGAAGAAGAAAAGTTGACTTTATTTGCAAAGAAATTTAGAAAAATTTT
This sequence comes from Tetracentron sinense, assembly GCA_015143295.1. Lineage (NCBI taxonomy): Eukaryota > Viridiplantae > Streptophyta > Magnoliopsida > Trochodendrales > Trochodendraceae > Tetracentron > Tetracentron sinense. Next base: position 813,097 of record CM026555.1, on the reverse strand, counting down.
GAAACTTAATAAGAGATGTAATCCGAAAGGACAAAAATCCCTTGAAAAGCCCAGGTCCAAGCACTTTGAAATCAAGAAATATTTTAAAAGTGTGGACAAGAAATCCCAAGGTGTTCAATGCTATGAATGCCAAGGCTACGGCCATATTGCTACTGAGTGCTCTAATAAGAAAAGATTTAAGGGCAAGGCAAGGGATGACAGTGAATCTGAATCTGAGGAATCAGATAGTTCTTCTTGTGAGGAGACTAGGGGTTATGTGGCCTTCATTGCATCCTTATCTGGGATTGAGAAATCTTCTTCAAATGCTATGAGTAACCAACAATGTAGTGATGGTGAGGAGGATGAAGAGAGTCAAAATGACTCAGATTCTGAGGGAGTGCTTGAGGCAGTCTATGATGAACTATTTCAAGAATGCCTAAAGTTGAAAAAGGTTCAGTTTTCCATGTCTAAAAAGATCAAATCTAGTGAAATGGAAAAAGATGCCTTAGACCAAGTGGCTTCGGGGTTGAGAGCTTTTGTGTCACAGCTTGAGGAAGAGAAGACTTCCCTCCTTACCAAGACTCAACTACTTGAATCTGATTTACATGTTTGTCTTGATGAAAAGACAAGTCTTGAAATCAAGTTGGCTGAACTTGAGCAAAACCAGAGGTGTGGAGATGTGCAGGGAACTCCATCCACCTCAAACACTGAGCCTGGTGCTAAAAGGCACCCTCCTGTTAAAGGGAAAGACCCTTCTAATAAGAAATTCATTCTTATATGTCATAAATGTGGAGTGAAGGGTCATATTAAGCCTCGATGTCCTAAACTTCGAAGAATACCCAATCATGGTTCAAGGAACCAACACAACTTTAATGAAAATATTCAAAGGAGAGTTGAGGTCCTAGTGGCGAAGTCTACGAGTTTGTGTGAAGATGTGATGAAAATTGCTCACAACTCTAGACAGTGGCATGATCATGACACTCCTCATGCTAGATATAGAGGAGGTAACAGGAGAACCAGAATGCCCACTATAATTCTAGGACTCAATCCTGGAAAAGGAGGAACAGGAGGAAGAGGCAAAAGGTCATACCTACCTCAACTGAAACGGTTAGAGACCAAATGGTCAATCAAACTTCTAAAACCATTTGGATGAGAAAAGAAGACCTGAAGGGTTTCACTTAGCCTGTGCCTGTCATAGCCTAGGGTGTGCTTGTATTGATATATCTTATCCTAGTGCTATGCTATTTGTGTATACTAGTTTTTTTTTGTGTTTATTTGCTTTTTCCATTTTCTTTATTTTGAAAAATCCAAAAACATTGAAAAACCATAAAATCCAAAAAGATTTTTTTCATGTTGCCCTTGTTTGATTTGCATGATCTGCATTCCTTGTGTGATCTTTATTTCTATACTTGTCCAGGGTTGAACATGAGTTTGTTACTGATTGATGATATATCACCTTTATAGTCTCTTGGTTAGGCTGAAAATTAGACCGGTTTTATCTTGAGCAGTTAGAGACTTATTCATGTGTGTATGCTTCACAAATTTCACATGCACTCTGACTGATTCTATTGAGAGGTCTATTTTCCAATCTGTAGGTATATGGCTTATCCCAATAGTGTGACCTTGGATGACCAATCTAGAATGACCATTTTGTTAGTCATCCCTATTTTGTGTATCCTCCATGAGTTAAAATTGTTGCAATGAAAAGGGCTACCTACTGGTATAGTGTGAAAGTCACTATTGGATGTAAACAGTATGAAATGGCTACCTAGGCGGACAGTAGGTGTCTATCTGGGTCACTAGAGTGAAAGCCCCTACTGCTAATAGCCAGGACTATCTACCCGGATAGTATGAAAACCATCATTGCATGAAAAGATATGATCAAATAAAGATCATCAAAAGAAATCTTACTATGTTTGGAGGTATTTGATCAAAAATAAAAGAAGAATATTGGGTCAAATAAAATGGAAAAAGGGACACTAAAATGTAAAAAAAAAAAAAATCAGCTTATTTGGATCTAACTGGGTTTGACTTCTATGATGTATATCTCTAGGAGTCCCCTTAGTGGTTAATGTCATATCCTGGAAAGAGAAAGAAACCTTGATCTAGTATCTTGTCAAACCACCACTACGCACAATGCTTCACTTTTGAACTGTTCACTAAATGTGTCTAAGTGAATTAGCTATACATTAGCATTCCATGAGATTTAGTTAGATGAGTATCCTCAATTAGACTAACTAATCATGTCTTTCATTGGATTTGTAATTTTAAATTACTACTGCTTGGAATGGTTTTGATGCATGTTTGTGTGGCACATGATATTTTTTTGTAATATTATTATGTGTTTTTTTTTTGGTTGTCATGGGCCTTTTTGGCTTAAGTGCCCTGGTTTTTGTGGTATCCTTGATCTTAGGGGGAGAAGATCAAGTTGAGTTGTTGAGGGGGGTTCTGTGCTTGAGTAGTTGAGGGAGAGTTTGTGCTTTATTTTTCTATCTTGTTCCCCGCTCTTTAGTCCCCTCATTGACTGTATTTGATTGGTTGTGATTGCCTTGATACTCCACATGTGTTAAATTGATATATTCTTTGTGATATTGGCTTCCTGCCTTCATTTGGCAATTGTGCCAAAAATGGGGAGAATATTAGGATAGTATTTCCCTAGTTCAGTACATTCCTTGCTTCACCTGTGATTACTTATTTTCATATTCCACACATGCTTCACTAGGTATTTTGTTTTTGAGCATGTGCAGGTGCAAGGTTGCAGCAGATAAATTTGCTTGACAAGAGCTTCAGTGTATTGATTTAAGATGATTTGTCAATTGATGTCATATAAGAGTGTTGGAGTCATGTAATGTCCTAATTCACCGTTTTGATGTGTTTTGGTGAGTTTGTGTCAAGTCATGTACTTCAGTTTGGTTTTGCCACGGAATTGCCAAAGGGGGAGATTGTAAAGTCCATGTTTTTTGTGTTGGCATATTTCGGTGTCAAAACAAGTGAGTCTAGGTGTCTAGGTGTGTGTCTTGTGTCATTACCTTTAAGCATCCACGCCAAAGCGAAGTTGAAGACCAGTTGATCCACTTGGTTGATCATTTCCTTCATAGGATGGTAAGTGACCTAGATACCATGTGATCATAGGTGGGATTTGACTTAGAATAATCCTAACATGATGCCTTAGGTAATAAGTGTCCTAGTCTAACCATACGGACCCTAGGTGATGAGATAAACAGTGCAAAACTTGTTTTAAAATTCTGAAATGTTCTGAAACTTTTCAAAATCCAAGGTTGCTTTTTTTGGGCATATCACTCAAACCCTAGCTCAGATTTTGCTCTATAATATGTCAAATCTACCGCGTCGAAAAGAGGTACAACTTTTGTGAAGGGAACAAGAGCTCAAAATGAAGTTTTAAAAATGTTTTTAGCCTCTGGGTCGACCCTGGACGTTTTGGGTCGACCCTGAAGTGCAAAAAATTTGTATGGGGTTTTGGGACAGCAAGTTGATCTTTTGTGGGTCTACCTTGGAGGATCATTCGATCGACCGAAGTGTACACATTGGTCGACCAAAGGATCCCCATGGGTCTACCCTGATATGGAAAACTTGCCTAATTCGTTTTTAGCAACTTCTAAACATTGTTTTTGGGTCTCTATATATATGAACCCTTCTACTTCATGGAGCATGACCTTGGGAGGGTGTAGAGAGGTATTTTGAGTTTCTCCAGAGGTTATAGAACCTATTGAAATTATTTTTTTCAACCCCATTTGTTAGTGCATTAAACCTAGAGTTTACAAGCCAAAAGTTCCAATATTGCTTGTTTGGACTTGTCCTTTGAAGGAGTCCATCTAGGTATTGATTTTTATTAAACCATCAACCCGTTATGGATAGAACACCTAGGCCGAAGTGTTCCAGAGCCTTTCTGAAGGAGATCGATCCGAGAAGGATCGTGGTAGAGTGATTTGGTCGGTGGATTCTGAAGCCGTCATTGACGGAGATCGATCGGAAGATCGTGGACTGTTTTTGAGACACAAAGAGAAGTATGAGTGGCTGCGGTTGATCATGGGACTTGAGAGTACGTGGTGACTTTTTGAGGCGTGGAGGACTGAGAATTGAAGGATCGTGGTGTTGAGTCCGAAGGAGTCAAGTTCGAGTCTTGTAAGTTCTTGTTTACTTTATCTTAGTGGATTCTCATCGCTGGACTAGGTCCCGTGGTCTTTCCCGGAAGGGTTTCACGTAAAAATCCTTGTGTTTTGGTTTGCTTGGTTTTCCTTATTCCGCACTTAAAGTACATCATTGCTTAACTTAATAACTTAATTGTTAAATATCAAAAAGGGTAGATAGACTTATAGGAAGCCCTAACCATCCCCTCGAACTTGTAGATTCTCACTCAAACATAGATTTGAGGTTCACCGGATTTGTTTTTTTCAGAGAGAATTATAATTATTGGAAAACTAGAATGATGTATTGCATCCAAGCTCTAAATTATGAGTGTTGGAAGGTAATAGTCAAGGGCCGTCATCTTCCTGTTAAAACTCATGAAGGGGTAAGAATTCGCAAAACTGAAGAATGGACTGAAGCAAATATTAAACTTATCCAAATCAATGCCAAAGCTATAATTAATCTTTATTGTGCTTTAAGCCCTCAGGAGTTTAACAGAGTGTCTGAATGTGACTCTACAAAAGAGATTTATGATAAACTCCAAGTCATATATGAAGGAACAAATCAAGTTAAAGAAGAAAAGAAAAGCATGCTTGTTCACAAGTATGAATTGTTTAAAATAGAAAAAGAAGAATCAATAGGTGACATGTTTACCTGTTTTACTAACATTATGAATGGAATAAAATCTTTGGGTAAAGTGCATACCAATGTTGAGAATGTAAGGAAGGTTCTTCGTTCACTACCTAATGAGTGGACTCCTAAAATCACAGCCATCCAAGAAGCAAAGGACCTCACCAACCTGCCTATGGATGAGCTATTGAGATCACTCATGACCCATGAGGTCATAATGAAGGATCAAATTACAGAGGAACCAAGAGCCAGAAGGGGCTAGCCCTTAAGTCTTCTCTTGTGGAAGAGAGTGATGAAGAGTCCAGTAGTAATGATGAAGACATTGCCTTAATGGAAAGAAGGTTCAAAAGGTTTCTCAACATAAGAAAAATTTCAAGAAGAGATCATACAAGAAGGAGTTCTCCAAGGACTTGTCCAAAGCTGAAACTAGCAAGAAGGAGCATCTTACATGCTATGAATGCAAGAAGCCTGGTCACATCAGAACTGACTGCCCTCAACTCAAGAAGAGACACAAATTCAAGAAAAAAGCTATGATGGCCACTTGGGATGATTCTGAAGGGAGCAGATCAGAGGACTCAAGTAATGAAGAAGTAGCAAATCTGTGCCTCCTGGCAAATGAGGAAGAGGTAACTTCTACTTCAAATGAATCACCTTCTTATGATGAAATTAGAAATGCCCTTGATGAATTATACTTTGAATTCACTAGAATAGCTTCAATGAATAAATCCTTTAAAAAGGCAATTCATACTCTTTCAAACTCTTGTGGAATACTATAGAATGAAAGAGTATATTAAAAATGAGAATGATGAATTAAATGAGAAATCGAAAGAAATTCAAAATCTTCCTCATGAATCATCTAGTGAATGTGATGAGCTTAGAGCTAAAGTCAAAGAGTTAACAAGCACAATTCTCACATTCACTAATGGCCAAAAGAACCTAGAAGGCTATGAAAAATCACTCGGTGAACCCCAAATAAAATATTCGAGTTGAGAACTCACAAACCCAAGGGGGGATGCTAGCTTTCCCTATAATTCTTTCTACCATTTTTAAGATTTAATAATTAAATTATTAACTAAGGAAAAATAATAATCAAGTGCGGAAAAGGAAAACAAGCAAACCACAACACAAGGTTTTTTACGTGGAAACCCTTCCGGGAAAAACCACGGGACCTAGTCCAGCAAAGAGATATCACTAAGACAAAGTCAACAAGAACTTACAAGACTCGAACTTGACTCCTTCGGACTCGACACTACGATCCTTCAGTTCTTAGTCCTCCACGCCTCGAAAAGTCATCACGTACCCGCAAGTCCCGTGATCAACCACAGTCGCTTTTACTTCTCTTAGATCTCCACAACAACCACGATCCTTCTCGGATCGATCTCCTTCTACGAAGGCTCCGGATCACAAACACCGGCCAAAGACACACACGTGTCGGGATTGTCAAATTAATGTTCTAACAATCTCTAGAGGGATCTTAAAACCATGAAGATCACACAATGCAAGAGCTAAGAATAGAGAAGTTATTCTTGCATTCTCTAGAGAGGTTGTGAGAGGAGGGATCAACTATAATCAATGAAGAATAAAGGAAACCCTAGGAGAGAGTTCTCCAGCCTTTACTCTCACAAACTAATAAGATCTCAACGAATTAGGTCAATAGAATTCGTATTTATAGATTCCAAAGAGTTTGTATTTGAATAGGACTCGATTTTTTGCACTGAAGGATCTATCTAAGGTGAGCACCGATCTATCCATGCAAAGCACCGATCTATCCAACAAAGCACCGATCTATCCATCAAAGCACCGATCTATCCATCAAAGCACTGATAGATCAATTCCTATGTTGATCGATCTATCCTTCATTACCAAGGATAGATCCTTCAAAATCTAACTCTCTGGAAAAAATCCTCATACATTTTCTTACACCACCGATCTATCCAACATGGAGGAGGATAGATCCTTCATTCCATACTTAGCCAATTTCGAGTGTTTTGAAAGGCTTGAATACAATAACCTTGTTTATGGAATTATATTAACCTCCTAGGTTGATAAAAAGGTGTTCTAAGTCAAAAACCAACCTAGGTAATGGGTCACTAAGTCACTTACCTTCCTAGATCCGGAGGTGATACTTGATGTAGATTTCTTCTCTTTTCTTCGGCTTCTTGAAGCTTTACCAAGTATGACAAGTTGACTTTAAAATGACTCCACTTAGACTTACGTTTTGATACATAATTAGCCAAGATATTTTGGACTTACAATCTCCCCCTTTGGCAATTCTGTGTCAAAACTCCTAGACAAACATATAAACGACGGACTTCCAAAAACTGATTCATAAAATGAAAGATGAACTTTACATGACTCAAAAAATAAAATTACATGACGTAACCATTTACAAATGACTCATCAAACTGAAGTCTGCAACCTGTTATCTACACATGCTAAAAACAAAGAATACCTGTGAAGCATGGAGAGATAGATATAAAACATAATAATCCATAGGCCATAGGCAGACTTAAGTATGCTCAAAACTTCTCCCCCTTTTTGGCACAAAATGCCAAAGGTAGATAGGAAGCCAATATCACAATAGATATACCAATTAATCACATATGTAATATCAAAGCAACCACAATACAAACAAGCAACTGTAGACAATGAGGGGACTTTAGAGTGGAGAACAAGATATAGTAATATAAAGCAAAAACTCCCCCTCAACACCACAACTTGATCTTCTCCCCCTAAGATCAAGGACACCACCTAAAGGACAGAGCAACTCATACTAGAAAGGCCCATGCCAACAAAAAAGAAAAAATACAAAATAATAAACTAAAAAATATCATGTGTCACACAAACATGCATTATAAGCATTCCAAGCAATAGTAATTTAGAATTACTAGACCAAGGAAAAAACATGATTAGTTAGACCAACTGAGGATAAACATCTAACTAAATCTCGCGGAATGCTAAAACATAGCCAATTCACTTAGTCACAATTAGTGAACAGTTCAAAAGTGAAGCTTTGTGTGTAGTGGTGGTCTGACTAGATACTAAATCAAGGTTTCTTTCCCTTTCTAAGGATATGACATTAACCACTAAGGGGACTCCTAGAGACTCAAATCTAAGAAGTCAAACCTAGTTAGATCCAGTTATGCTGATTTTTTTTTTTATTTTTTAAAACATTTTAGTGCACCTTTATCTATTTTGATTTGACCTAATATTATATTTTACTTTGGTCAAAAGCATCCTCACTATTTTGATGTTCTTTTTCTGAACATATCTTTTCATGCAATATTGGCTTTCACACTATCCAAGTAGGTAGCTCTTCTCTATTGGCAGTAGGGGCTTTTACTCTTGCAACTCAGAAAGATATCTAACTTGTTGACATAGGTAGTCATTACTACTGTTTGCACCCAATAGTAGCTTTCACACTAGCCTAGTAGGTAGCCCTTTTTATTGCAATAATTTTTTATTTTTTTTTCTCATGGAGGATACACAAAATGGGGATGACTAACTATATGGTCAATCTAGACAGGTCATCCTAGGTCACACTTTATGGATAAGTCATACACCTACAGATTAAGAAATAGACATCTCAACAGAATCAGTCAGAGTGCATGTGATAGTGCAAAGCATACACACATGGATAAGTCTCTAACCGTGCAAGATAAAACTAGTCTAATTTTTAGCCTAACCAAGAGACTATGAAGGTGATATATCCTCAATCAGCAACAAACTCATGTTCAACCTTGGACAAGTATAGAAATAAAGATCACACAAAGAATGCAAATTATGCAAGTCTTACAAGGGCAACATGACAAAAATCTTTTTGGATTTTATAGTTTTTCAATGTTTTTGAGATTTTTCAAAATAAATAAAACAGAAAAATAGACCATAGCAAATAAAAACTAGTAAAAAGAAAAAAATACTAGTATACCCAAACTTCATAGCACTAGGACAAGATAGAACACTAACAGTACACCCTAGGCTATGATAGACACTAGCTAAGTGAAGCCCTTTAGGTCTTCCTTTCTCACCCAAACAGTTTTAGCAGTTTGATTGACCCTTTGGTCTCTAACCGTTTCAGTTGAGGTAGGTATGACCTTTTGCCTCTTCCTCCTGTTCCTCCTATTCCAAGATTGAGTCCTAGAATTATGGCGGGCATTATGGTTCTCCCTGTTACCTCCTTTATTTCTAGCATAAGGAGTGTCATGACCATGCCACTGTCTAGAGTTATTATAGATATTCAATATACCATCATTTAACTTCCTAGACATCTCCACTAGGATATCAACTCTCCTTTGAAGATTCCCATTAAAATTGATTTGGTTCCTAGAATCATGATTGGGCATTCTTCGAAGTTTAGGACATCGAGGCCTAATATGACCCTTCACTCCACATTTATGACATGTAGGAATGAATTTCTGAGTAGAAGGGTCTTTCCTATTCTCAGGAGGGTGCCTTTTATCACCAGGCTCAGTGTTCGAGGTGGATGAAGTTCCCTTCACATCTCCACACCTCGGATTTTGCTTAAGATCAGCTAACTTGAGTTCAAGACTTGTCTTTTCATCAAGACAAACATGCAAATCAGATTCAAGAAGCTGAGTCTTGACAAGGAGGGAAGCCTTCTCTTCCTCAAGTTGAGACACAAGAGCTTTCAATCTAGAAGTCACTTGGTCTAAGGCATATCTTTCCTTTTCAATAAATTTAACCTTTTTGGTCAAGGAAATCTGACCCTTTTTCAACTTTAGGCATTCCTGAAACAACTCATCATAGGCTGTCTCGAGATCTATTTCAGAATTCGAGTCATTTTGACTCTCTTCATCATCCTCACCATCAATATGGTGTTGGTTACTCACACTTAAATTTGAAGAAGATTCTTCAATCCCATTTATGGAAGTAGCGAAGGCCATGTAATTCCTAGTATTCTCACAAGAAGAGCTATCCGATTCTTCAGCTTCAGATTCACTATCATCCTTTGCCTTGCTCTTAGATTTCTTCTCATTTGAGCAATCAGCAGCAATATGGCCGAAGCCTTGACATTCATAGCATTGAACGCCTTGGGATTTACTGTCCAGACTTTTAACATGTTTCTTATATTCATAGTGTTTGGACTTAGGCTTTTCAAAAGATCTTTGTCCATTCGGATTAAATCTTTTATTGAATTTCAGAAATTTTCTGAATTTCTTTGAAAGCAAAGCTATATCTTCTTCATCCTCCTCAGAGTCACTATCTGAACCATCTATAGATTCCTTGATAGATTTCAAGGCAATTGATTTTGGTTTCTTAGATGGGTGCAGATTTAACTCATAAGTCTGGAGAGAACCAACCAACTCTTCAATTTTGAGAGCATCAATATTTTTGCTCTCTTCGATGGCGGTAACTTTTGATCTAAATCTCTCAGGCCGAGATCTCAAGATCTTCCTAACAATTTTGGACTCAGATATACTTTCTCCTAGGTTAAAACATGAATTAACAATATCACTCAGATCAGCATAAAAACCATCAAAAGTTTCATTGTCATTCATTCTCAAATTTTCAAATTTAGAAGTAAGCATTTGAAGTTTGGAGATCTTGACTATTGTAGTCCCTTCATGGGTAAGTTTAAGAGTGTCTCATGCATCCTTCGAAGTGTCACATTTAGAAATATGCCGAAATTCTTCGGGTGTGACAGCAGTGAAGATTGCATTTAGACCCTTATTGTTCCATCTACAACTTTCAAGTTCTACAGTGGTCCAGTTAGTAGAAGGTTTAGGGACGGTTTGATTATCTATGGTCATTGTTGGAGAGGTCCAACCTTGTTCAACAGAGATCCTTACTCTCTCATCCAAGGATTTTAGAAAGACTCTCATACGAGCTTTCCAATAGGCATAATTGTTCCCATCAAAAAATGGGGGACAAGAGATGGATTCTCCTTCTTTTTGGAGATTCATATTCACCGAATATAGAATGAGATCGCACTAATAAATTAGTGAACCCGCTCTGATACCAATTGAAAAATCACTCGGTGAACCCCAAATAAAATATTCGAGTTGAGAACTCACAAACCCAAGGGGGGATGCTAGCTTTCCCTATAATTCTTTCTACCATTTTTAAGATTTAATAATTAAATTATTAACTAAGGAAAAATAATAATCAAGTGCGGAAAAGGAAAACAAGCAAACCACAACACAAGGTTTTTTACGTGGAAACCCTTCCGGGAAAAACCACGGGACCTAGTCCAGCAAAGAGATATCACTAAGACAAAGTCAACAAGAACTTACAAGACTCGAACTTGACTCCTTCGGACTCGACACTACGATCCTTCAGTTCTTAGTCCTCCACGCCTCGAAAAGTCATCACGTACCCGCAAGTCCCGTGATCAACCACAGTCGCTTTTACTTCTCTTAGATCTCCACAACAACCACGATCCTTCTCGGATCGATCTCCTTCTACGAAGGCTCCGGATCACAAACACCGGCCAAAGACACACACGTGTCGGGATTGTCAAATTAATGTTCTAACAATCTCTAGAGGGATCTTAAAACCATGAAGATCACACAATGCAAGAGCTAAGAATAGAGAAGTTATTCTTGCATTCTCTAGAGAGGTTGTGAGAGGAGGGATCAACTATAATCAATGAAGAATAAAGGAAACCCTAGGAGAGAGTTCTCCAGCCTTTACTCTCACAAACTAATAAGATCTCAACGAATTAGGTCAATAGAATTCGTATTTATAGATTCCAAAGAGTTTGTATTTGAATAGGACTCGATTTTTTGCACTGAAGGATCTATCTAAGGTGAGCACCGATCTATCCATGCAAAGCACCGATCTATCCAACAAAGCACCGATCTATCCATCAAAGCACCGATCTATCCATCAAAGCACTGATAGATCAATTCCTATGTTGATCGATCTATCCTTCATTACCAAGGATAGATCCTTCAAAATCTAACTCTCTGGAAAAAATCCTCATACATTTTCTTACACCACCGATCTATCCAACATGGAGGAGGATAGATCCTTCATTCCATACTTAGCCAATTTCGAGTGTTTTGAAAGGCTTGAATACAATAACCTTGTTTATGGAATTATATTAACCTCCTAGGTTGATAAAAAGGTGTTCTAAGTCAAAAACCAACCTAGGTAATGGGTCACTAAGTCACTTACCTTCCTAGATCCGGAGGTGATACTTGATGTAGATTTCTTCTCTTTTCTTCGGCTTCTTGAAGCTTTACCAAGTATGACAAGTTGACTTTAAAATGACTCCACTTAGACTTACGTTTTGATACATAATTAGCCAAGATATTTTGGACTTACAATCTCCCCCTTTGGCAATTCTGTGTCAAAACTCCTAGACAAACATATAAACGACGGACTTCCAAAAACTGATTCATAAAATGAAAGATGAACTTTACATGACTCAAAAAATAAAATTACATGACGTAACCATTTACAAATGACTCATCAAACTTCTCATGCAATTCAATGTGGAAGTCTGCAACCTGTTATCTACACATGCTAAAAACAAAGAATACCTGTGAAGCATGGAGAGATAGATATAAAACATAATAATCCATAGGCCATAGGCAGACTTAAGTATGCTCAAAACTTCTCCCCCTTTTTGGCACAAAATGCCAAAGGTAGATAGGAAGCCAATATCACAATAGATATACCAATTAATCACATATGTAATATCAAAGCAACCACAATACAAACAAGCAACTGTAGACAATGAGGGGACTTTAGAGTGGAGAACAAGATATAGTAATATAAAGCAAAAACTCCCCCTCAACACCACAACTTGATCTTCTCCCCCTAAGATCAAGGACACCACCTAAAGGACAGAGCAACTCATACTAGAAAGGCCCATGCCAACAAAAAAGAAAAAATACAAAATAATAAACTAAAAAATATCATGTGTCACACAAACATGCATTATAAGCATTCCAAGCAATAGTAATTTAGAATTACTAGACCAAGGAAAAAACATGATTAGTTAGACCAACTGAGGATAAACATCTAACTAAATCTCGCGGAATGCTAAAACATAGCCAATTCACTTAGTCACAATTAGTGAACAGTTCAAAAGTGAAGCTTTGTGTGTAGTGGTGGTCTGACTAGATACTAAATCAAGGTTTCTTTCCCTTTCTAAGGATATGACATTAACCACTAAGGGGACTCCTAGAGACTCAAATCTAAGAAGTCAAACCTAGTTAGATCCAGTTATGCTGATTTTTTTTTTAATTTTTTAAAACATTTTAGTGCACCTTTATCTATTTTGATTTGACCTAATATTATATTTTACTTTGGTCAAAAGCATCCTCACTATTTTGATGTTCTTTTTCTGAACATATCTTTTCATGCAATATTGGCTTTCACACTATCCAAGTAGGTAGCTCTTCTCTATTGGCAGTAGGGGCTTTTACTCTTGCAACTCAGAAAGATATCTAACTTGTTGACATAGGTAGTCATTACTACTGTTTGCACCCAATAGTAGCTTTCACACTAGCCTAGTAGGTAGCCCTTTTTATTGCAATAATTTTTTATTTTTTTTTCTCATGGAGGATACACAAAATGGGGATGACTAACTATATGGTCAATCTAGACAGGTCATCCTAGGTCACACTTTATGGATAAGTCATACACCTACAGATTAAGAAATAGACATCTCAACAGAATCAGTCAGAGTGCATGTGATAGTGCAAAGCATACACACATGGATAAGTCTCTAACCGTGCAAGATAAAACTAGTCTAATTTTTAGCCTAACCAAGAGACTATGAAGGTGATATATCCTCAATCAGCAACAAACTCATGTTCAACCTTGGACAAGTATAGAAATAAAGATCACACAAAGAATGCAAATTATGCAAGTCTTACAAGGGCAACATGACAAAAATCTTTTTGGATTTTATAGTTTTTCAATGTTTTTGAGATTTTTCAAAATAAATAAAACAGAAAAATAGACCATAGCAAATAAAAACTAGTAAAAAGAAAAAAATACTAGTATACCCAAACTTCATAGCACTAGGACAAGATAGAACACTAACAGTACACCCTAGGCTATGATAGACACTAGCTAAGTGAAGCCCTTTAGGTCTTCCTTTCTCACCCAAACAGTTTTAGCAGTTTGATTGACCCTTTGGTCTCTAACCGTTTCAGTTGAGGTAGGTATGACCTTTTGCCTCTTCCTCCTGTTCCTCCTATTCCAAGATTGAGTCCTAGAATTATGGCGGGCATTATGGTTCTCCCTGTTACCTCCTTTATTTCTAGCATAAGGAGTGTCATGACCATGCCACTGTCTAGAGTTATTATAGATATTCAATATACCATCATTTAACTTCCTAGACATCTCCACTAGGATATCAACTCTCCTTTGAAGATTCCCATTAAAATTGATTTGGTTCCTAGAATCATGATTGGGCATTCTTCGAAGTTTAGGACATCGAGGCCTAATATGACCCTTCACTCCACATTTATGACATGTAGGAATGAATTTCTGAGTAGAAGGGTCTTTCCTATTCTCAGGAGGGTGCCTTTTATCACCAGGCTCAGTGTTCGAGGTGGATGAAGTTCCCTTCACATCTCCACACCTCGGATTTTGCTTAAGATCAGCTAACTTGAGTTCAAGACTTGTCTTTTCATCAAGACAAACATGCAAATCAGATTCAAGAAGCTGAGTCTTGACAAGGAGGGAAGCCTTCTCTTCCTCAAGTTGAGACACAAGAGCTTTCAATCTAGAAGTCACTTGGTCTAAGGCATATCTTTCCTTTTCAATAAATTTAACCTTTTTGGTCAAGGAAATCTGACCCTTTTTCAACTTTAGGCATTCCTGAAACAACTCATCATAGGCTGTCTCGAGATCTATTTCAGAATTCGAGTCATTTTGACTCTCTTCATCATCCTCACCATCAATATGGTGTTGGTTACTCACACTTAAATTTGAAGAAGATTCTTCAATCCCATTTATGGAAGTAGCGAAGGCCATGTAATTCCTAGTATTCTCACAAGAAGAGCTATCCGATTCTTCAGCTTCAGATTCACTATCATCCTTTGCCTTGCTCTTAGATTTCTTCTCATTTGAGCAATCAGCAGCAATATGGCCGAAGCCTTGACATTCATAGCATTGAACGCCTTGGGATTTACTGTCCAGACTTTTAACATGTTTCTTATATTCATAGTGTTTGGACTTAGGCTTTTCAAAAGATCTTTGTCCATTCGGATTAAATCTTTTATTGAATTTCAGAAATTTTCTGAATTTCTTTGAAAGCAAAGCTATATCTTCTTCATCCTCCTCAGAGTCACTATCTGAACCATCTATAGATTCCTTGATAGATTTCAAGGCAATTGATTTTGGTTTCTTAGATGGGTGCAGATTTAACTCATAAGTCTGGAGAGAACCAACCAACTCTTCAATTTTGAGAGCATCAATATTTTTGCTCTCTTCGATGGCGGTAACTTTTGATCTAAATCTCTCAGGCCGAGATCTCAAGATCTTCCTAACAATTTTGGACTCAGATATACTTTCTCCTAGGTTAAAACATGAATTAACAATATCACTCAGATCAGCATAAAAACCATCAAAAGTTTCATTGTCATTCATTCTCAAATTTTCAAATTTAGAAGTAAGCATTTGAAGTTTGGAGATCTTGACTATTGTAGTCCCTTCATGGGTAAGTTTAAGAGTGTCCCATGCATCCTTCGAAGTGTCACATTTAGAAATATGCCGAAATTCTTCGGGTGTGACAGCAGTGAAGATTGCATTTAGACCCTTATTGTTCCATCTACAACTTTCAAGTTCTACAGTGGTCCAGTTAGTAGAAGGTTTAGGGACGGTTTGATTATCTATGGTCATTGTTGGAGAGGTCCAACCTTGTTCAACAGAGATCCTTACTCTCTCATCCAAGGATTTTAGAAAGACTCTCATACGAGCTTTCCAATAGGCATAATTGTTCCCATCAAAAAATGGGGGACAAGAGATGGATTCTCCTTCTTTTTGGAGATTCATATTCACCGAATATAGAATGAGATCGCACTAATAAATTAGTGAACCCGCTCTGATACCAATTGAAAAATCACTCGGTGAACCCCAAATAAAATATTCGAGTTGAGAACTCACAAACCCAAGGGGGGATGCTAGCTTTCCCTATAATTCTTTCTACCATTTTTAAGATTTAATAATTAAATTATTAACTAAGGAAAAATAATAATCAAGTGCGGAAAAGGAAAACAAGCAAACCACAACACAAGGTTTTTTACGTGGAAACCCTTCCGGGAAAAACCACGGGACCTAGTCCAGCAAAGAGATATCACTAAGACAAAGTCAACAAGAACTTACAAGACTCGAACTTGACTCCTTCGGACTCGACACTACGATCCTTCAGTTCTTAGTCCTCCACGCCTCGAAAAGTCATCACGTACCCGCAAGTCCCGTGATCAACCACAGTCGCTTTTACTTCTCTTAGATCTCCACAACAACCACGATCCTTCTCGGATCGATCTCCTTCTACGAAGGCTCCGGATCACAAACACCGGCCAAAGACACACACGTGTCGGGATTGTCAAATTAATGTTCTAACAATCTCTAGAGGGATCTTAAAACCATGAAGATCACACAATGCAAGAGCTAAGAATAGAGAAGTTATTCTTGCATTCTCTAGAGAGGTTGTGAGAGGAGGGATCAACTATAATCAATGAAGAATAAAGGAAACCCTAGGAGAGAGTTCTCCAGCCTTTACTCTCACAAACTAATAAGATCTCAACGAATTAGGTCAATAGAATTCGTATTTATAGATTCCAAAGAGTTTGTATTTGAATAGGACTCGATTTTTTGCACTGAAGGATCTATCTAAGGTGAGCACCGATCTATCCATGCAAAGCACCGATCTATCCAACAAAGCACCGATCTATCCATCAAAGCACCGATCTATCCATCAAAGCACTGATAGATCAATTCCTATGTTGATCGATCTATCCTTCATTACCAAGGATAGATCCTTCAAAATCTAACTCTCTGGAAAAAATCCTCATACATTTTCTTACACCACCGATCTATCCAACATGGAGGAGGATAGATCCTTCATTCCATACTTAGCCAATTTCGAGTGTTTTGAAAGGCTTGAATACAATAACCTTGTTTATGGAATTATATTAACCTCCTAGGTTGATAAAAAGGTGTTCTAAGTCAAAAACCAACCTAGGTAATGGGTCACTAAGTCACTTACCTTCCTAGATCCGGAGGTGATACTTGATGTAGATTTCTTCTCTTTTCTTCGGCTTCTTGAAGCTTTACCAAGTATGACAAGTTGACTTTAAAATGACTCCACTTAGACTTACGTTTTGATACATAATTAGCCAAGATATTTTGGACTTACCATGTTTTTCTAATTAAAATAAATAAATAAATAGATTGGAACGAACTGACCCGATTTGGCGAATTAGACTAAGCTTGCTACTCTTTTCTTTGTGCTCTGTTGATATGAGCAGCAACAACGTTGTCGATAATGGCCGTTTGTCCCAAAAGAAACAACCTTCGACGATAGATGGATAGGCAAGTCACCAATAGCAAAACCCAAAAAAAAATATCTCGAATTTTCTGAGATTTAATCCGAGATCTTAGTCGAGATCGTAGCCGATAAAGAACAATGCTTTGGAATAGTTGTTGGCAGCGATTTTCCTTTCACCGTGAGTTTCTTTTTGCAGCAAAGAACAAAGGATTTAAAAAAAAAAAAAAAAAAAAAAACAAACAAACTTGCTGGTTTGACAATGGCCGTCCGAAGCTTATTGAGATGAAAATTGAAAAAACCCTTTCAAGAGTAGAAAACGTGCTCAAAGACTTGTTATGGTGTAAAACAAAATATTCTCACATGCAAATAAAACTCTCTATGTGTGAAGCCTATACACCCACTCAAAAAGTTTAAAGCAAACACCTTTTTCTGGAAAGAGTCGTGATGAGTACACAACACTCAATCACTTGCATTTAAAGGTTTTTCTATGATGTAAAACACCAATCAGTGTCTACGTATTATAGATAAGAGAAACAAAATAAGAACCCACATGGTATAACCTGGCTCTGATACTAATAAAAAAAAAATGTTAGTGGAACAGTAAAACTGAAACTCCTTTAGATAATAGATCAATTGTAAATATAAAAATCTGATGATAATATTGGGTGATGAATATTAAATCTCATCCAAAGATAGTATGAGAGATGGAGATTGGCTCAAACACTGATTAAATCAGTGGACAACAATAACAGGAGAGTGATTGGGACTAGCACACCAACAGCTTTTAACTTGTGGATAACTATCAGCATAAAATTTCTCTGATATCTTGCAATGGGTAAACGTACTCATTTATAATAACATGAGATCTTATCATTTCTCCTTCATCTTAAGAGATTGTTGCAGATTAATGGCTATGATCTACTACCCATGCAACAAACCCACAACCACCTCCTGTTAGACCGAGTCATCTTCCCCTTAAGTAGGAACTACTCAACGGATCATCAAAATCAAGCCTCCACATGGCTGACAAAGTATGACCACACTCTCATCATATCACCAATGGTTGAGTGACAAGTGGCATGCTCACACAATGCAATTTGTAAAAATAATTATATACATATTAATGTATTTTGAAAACATTAATGCCGTATATGATTGTGTGTGTGTGCACCATAGTATTATCATGTGAGGCTTTCCCAATCATAGGGTGTATTCCATCACATATATGATCGAGGGTTATAGACCACCCGATTCCTCTATCGAGGGCTTTTGGCCACCCGATACCAACACAAATCACAGCCAATTGCAATTGTATATGTGTCCGTGGTGGATTGGATGATGAAAAAACAAGTGGAAAATTCAAAATTTTAATTATTTTTTCTTTTCCAATCTACCACACATATGCATTTGAATTCTCTTTATCTCAATTGCAATTGGCTATGGTCTTTTTTTTTTGGTTTTTAGCTACTTGGTCCTAATCATTTATCTACTTAGATTAGGGGGTTCAACAGCCACACCAAGACTCGAACAGGAGTCAACACCTCCCCAAAGGGAGATACACAACCACTGTGGGACAGACCCAATTGGTTGTGATCTGATCTCGCAGTAGAGTAATGACGTCTGATTGAAATGACCCAGCGGTTCCATTTTAGCCTCCGTAAGAGATTCCATATAGCCTTACCAAGCCCGACCCGGCCCATTGTTGTGTTTTTTGGTAATCCGACCCGGCTCATTGACAGCCATAATAAATGAATGGAGGGGATTGAAAGAGGATAGGAAGGGAGATCTGAATTTCTTTCTAGAATAGCCGCTTACTTTCATTTCTATTTTTGTTTTTAACTTTTAAATAATAATATAAAATTCTGTATTTATTTCTCCAATGGCGAGTGCCTCGATTATTAATCAAAAATCTCTCATCTCCGTTCCTAGTTACAACACCCCAACCAAATTCTCTTCATTTCTTGTTCCTTCTTTCTCTTCAAGACTCGATTTCAAGCCAAATCGAAGCCTCTTATTCCGAATAAGAGCAGAATCCATGGCGACAGAGAAAATGGGGGTAAAGATCCAAAGGAACCCTCCTGAATCCAAGCTCACCGAGCTCGGTGTGCGAAAATGGCCCAAGTACGTTTCATCTTCTTGTGTTTCTATATCTTTATTGGGTTTGCCGTTTATGGGTTAGTGTTGAGAAATGTAGTGGAAAATCTTTGCCCTCTCTATGGAAATTGATAAAATTTTCAATTTTCTCAAAAACGAATTGATGAACTGTTAGGCTGATTAATTGAAGAAGAGGAAGTTTTAGAAAAGGAGGAATTAAGGTAAAGAAAAAGATGAATTCTTAGGAGAAAAAGATAAGAGAATTCTAGAAAATATGACTTAACTCTATAATAATGTCTGCCCACTTATTTATAGTGCCCCAACACAACTAACTGACGTTAACCTCCTTGACAATTTGAATTATAGAATTACAGATAGCTTCATAATGTTTCATTTGTTTTGTGAATTTTTGGGTAAATGGATAGATATTGGTGTCCTACATGAACCCTAACATTTGATGACTACATCCCATTATTAAAAGTTCTGCATTTACACCCCAAAATAGAAAATAATGCCATTGTCTTCAATTTTTGTTTCTATTGTCGTCTCTGGCCAAGG
Organism: Tetracentron sinense; assembly: GCA_015143295.1. Classification (NCBI taxonomy): domain Eukaryota; kingdom Viridiplantae; phylum Streptophyta; class Magnoliopsida; order Trochodendrales; family Trochodendraceae; genus Tetracentron; species Tetracentron sinense. The sequence goes on along the minus strand of CM026555.1, from coordinate 793,212 downwards.
ACCTTGACTAGCTTGCTGTCTCCCATCTCGCACCGATCATCTTCACCTATTCCAGCTAGCAATGCCACTTAGGCACCCGAAGACAAGGCACATGATTTAGTTTTAGTTTTGTCTTAATTACTTGGTATAAATAGACATGAAGGAAGGAGCATGGTCAAACAGTTCCTCTATTCCATTAGTCACACATTTTGTTTGATTATTTTTGGGGGAGTCATGCTAGCTACTCTAGATGGAAGGTCAATTAAGTCAATTAAGTTCAATTTTGTAAGAGTTCATTTTGAAAACTTAATTGAGAGAGAGAGAGCACCTTCTTTATTCTTTTATTTTTCTCTTGGAATGAGAAATAATCTGTCCGATTAGCGATGAGAGCGATGGGAGCGCTAGCGGCAGCACTAGTGGCAGCACTAGTGGCTGGAATATGTGAAGAAGATTGACACTAGGACGAGAGAAGGTAAGTGAGTTTTTAATCGGAGACGATAGGAAGAGGAAACATTGAAGTCAAGGGCATTATTGTCTATTTTAGGGTGTAAATACATATATAAGTTATAATAATGGGGGGTATTATCAAATATTGGGGTGCGCCTAACACCACTCATAGATATTCGGTTGAGAGTCACCACCAACTCTCTAGAACTCTCTCTTCCTTCCAAGTTTCTCTCTTTTTCTAGAGTTTTTTCTCTAGATTACTCTCTCTAGAATACTCTCTAGAATATTCTCTCATAGCTTCTCCCTTCATCTCTCTAGAGTATTCCATCTCTAGAATTCCCTCTAGTTCCCTCTCCCTCTCTCTAGATTCTTCATCTCTCTAGAGAATTCTTGGTTCTAGAAAATCCTACATTTAATGCACCCAACTCCTTCCACCTCCTATCCCTCACTATAAATAGATGGTTGAGTCCTTTGGTTTGTACATAGAAGAAACATAAGCTCTTCTAAGTGTGTGAGGTCTAGTGTTAGTCTAAGTGAGTGTGAGTACTTGTGTGAGGATAAGTGTGAGTGCATCTCTTGAGTGTTAGTGTTCCTTGATTGTCTTTCTTAAGTATTGTACATTTTTAAGTTAGTGCATCAATAAAAGCTTATTTATTCGGGGTTCCGCTGCTTCTATATTCAACAATTTAGTATCAGAGCAAGGTTGTCGGAGGCCGGTGTTCGAGCGCTACGAAGGAGAAATCTTGTTCGTGCATGGTCTGGGACTGTGAAGCTCATTGATCTGGGATCAAGCTTACTTGGTGGAGTACGTGAAGACATACCAAGTCACGATGACGGATTTGGCAAGCGCAACCGGTGGGATCAAGAAGCTTAACAACCAAAATTACAACAACTGGAAGTTCTGTATAGAGTCGTAACTGCAGGGACAAGATCTGTGGGAGATCGTTAATGGTAGTGACACTAATCCACCTTCTCGGGAGAATGTTGATGCACTAAGGCGATGGAAAATTAAAGCCGGGAAGGCTATGTTCGTGCTTAAAACAACTATCGAAGATGAATTGTTTGAGCACATCGGAGATGCAGGCACACCTAAAGCAGCATGAGATGCTTTTGCAGCCCTCTTCTCAAGGAAGAATGATGCAAGGCTACAACAACTGTAGAATGAGCTCATGTCAACCTCACAAGGAGAAATGACGATCAACCAATACTATATGAAGGTAAAATCTCTTTGCCGTGAAATTTCACAATTAGATTCAAAAGCTAATATTAATGAAGATAGGATGAAAATAATCATCATCAATGGCCTGAGACTCGAGTATAGTGGGTTCATCACGGCGATTCGTGGTTGGCCAACTCAACCAACCATCCTAGACTTACAAAATCTATTAGTTGATCAAGAAACTCTAGCAAAACAAATGGCTGGAGTTTCATTAAAGAATGAGGAGGCCCTTTTTAGCAGTAGAAGAAGAGGTAGGCCAGGAGGGATGACAAGAACCAAGAAGGAAGAAGGTATATCAAGGAGGTTGCAGGAGAGGAGCTCTCTGACAGGGGGGCTCAACAAGGCCGAGATAGAGACGCACGACAGTTTAGACGACGTAATGATGAATGCTACAATTGTGGCAAGAAAAGCCACTTCGCTTGAGATTGTTGGTCAAAGAAAAAGTCAACAGAAGGCAACTTGGTGACATCCGACAATCACCAAGGTGGAAGCAGTAGCGAAGAAGAGTGGGATGCTGAAGTATCATTCACCGTGACTGAGCAAGTCGAAGAAATCTGCTTGGAAGATAGGATTGTCTTGGAGGAATAAGGTAGATCAAGGAGGTTGCAGGAGAGGAGCTCTCAGACAGGGGGGCTCAACAAGGCCGAGATAGAGACACACGACAGTTTAGACGGCGTAATGATGAATGCTACAATTGTGGCAAGAAAGGCCACTTCGCTTGAGATTGTTGGTCAAAGAAAAAGTCAGCAGAAGGCAACTTGGTGACATCCGAAAATCACCAAGGTGGAAGCAGTAGCGAAGAAGAGTGTGATGCTGAAGTACCATTCGCCTTGACTGAGCAAGTCGAAGAAATCTGCTCGGAAGATAGGATTGTCTTGGAGGAAAAGAAAGTAGATGATCAATCTGGTACGATCACAAATGAAATAACAATAAGTTCTATTGTGATAGAGGCAGAAGACATGACACTTGCTGCAATACAAAATCATGGAGCAATCGACTACAACAAAGACTGGATCGTTGACTCTGGATGCTCCAATCACATGACTGGCGATAAGGATAAATTACTCAGTGTGTCTGAGTATAAAGGTGGTTGAGTAGTGGTGATGGCCAACAACTCAAGACTGCCAATCATACACATTGGAAAGACTGTGATCGTGCCTCGCTTCAGTCCCCATCAAGTTCAGTTGCAGAACGTCTATCATGTGCCTGGGATGAAGAAAAATCTATTGTCAGTATCACAACTGACGACCTCAGGTAATTATGTGGTGTTTGGGCCAGAAGACGTCAAGGTGTATCGAAGCTTGAAGCTATTAGATACACCCATCATGGAGGGACAAAGGTTAGAATCCATCTATGTGATGTCAGCAAAATCAAAATACGTAGAAAAGACTCAAAGGAGTGAGACTGCAGATCTATGCCATGCGCTGCTAGGACACGTTAGCTATCACAAGCTGAAAGAAATTATGAAAAAGTCAATGCTCAAGGGCCTTCCATAACTAGATATTCGAGAAGATATCATCTGTGCCGGGTGTCAATATGGTAAGGCTCATCAACTGTCCTATAAGGAGTCAAAAGTTTAGAGCGAAAGAACCCTTAGAGCTAATCCACTCAGATGTGTTCGAGCTAATAAAGCAGGCGTCAATCAACGACATGCGATACATGATGACCTTTATCGACGACTACCCAAGGTATGTGTGGGTATATTTTCTGAAAGAAAAGTTAGAAGTATTCTCTAAGTTTAGGACTTTCAAGAGAAAACTGAAAGTGAAGTCAGATTCGGTGTCTACGCAGTGACAATGGGGGAGAATACACGTTGGATGAATTCTCAGCTTACCTTAGAAATATACAAAATTCGACGACAGCTGACTTGTGCTAGCACCCCACAACAGAATGATGTTGCTGAGAGAAAGAATCGACACCTTGGAGAGATCTGTTGAAGCATGCTACATGCGAATAATGTGTCTGGACGATTTTGGGCAGAGTGTATGAAGACAGCAGTTCACGTGATCAACTGGCTACCACAAGCAAGGCTTGGGTTTGTCTCACCCTTTTAGAAACTGTGGAATATCAAACCCACAGTAAGTCACTTTCAAGTCTTTGACTGTGTGTGCTACTTGTTCGTACCTGATCATCTACGGACCAAGTTTGATAAGAAGGTTCTTCACTGTATCTTTATTGGATATGATAGTGAGAGGAAAGGGTGGAGATCTTGCGATCCCAAAATCGGGTGCTGCTAAACATCATGAAGCGTAGTATTTGATGAGACTTCATCTTGGTGGTCATCATAATGAAAAAAAACAAATTCGGTGAACCTCAAATCTATGGTTTGAGTTGAGAACTCACAAAGTCAATGGGATGGTTAGGGCTCCCTATAAGTCTATCTACCATTTTTTGATGTTTTAACAATTAAGTTATAATTTAAGGGATGATATACTTTAAATGCGGAAAATAGAAAGCCAAGCAAATCACAACACAAGGATTTTTACGTGGAAACCCTTCCGGAAAAAACCACGGGACCTAGTCCAACCATGAGAATCTACTAAGACAAAGTAAACAAGAATTTACAAGACTCGAACTTGACTCCTTTGGACTCGACACTACGATCCTTCAGTTCTTAGTCCTCCATGCCTCGAAAAGTCATCATGTACTCTTAAGTCTCGTGATCAACTGCAGCCGCTCGTACTTCTCTTTGTATCTCAAAAACATTCCACGATCTTCCGATCGATCTCCGTTAATGATGGCTTCGGATTTCACCGACCAAATCACACATCCACAATCCTTCTCGGATCGACCTCCTTCGTAAAGGCTCCGGAACACTCCGGCCAAGGTGTTCTATCCAGAACGGGTTGATGATTTAATAGAAATCAATACCTAGATGGACCCCTTCAAAGGACAAGTCTAAACAAGCAAAATTGAAACTTTGGAGCTTGCAAACTCTAGGTTGAATGCACTAACAAAGGGGAGGAGAACACTAAGTTTTCCAGGGGTTTTAGGAACTCTAGAAGGAGTTAAAAACCCTCTCTATACTCTCCTTAAGTTGTACACCACGAAGTAGAAGGGTTCCCCACTTATAGGGAATCAAAAACCATGTTTAGAAGTTGCTTAAAAGTGATTAAAAGAACCAAAATAGGAAAAAAACCGATTTAGGCATATATCCCATATCAGGGTCGACCCTGGGGGTTAGTTGGGTCGACCCAAGTGTGCAGTTCGGTCGACCAAACTAACCTCCAGGGTCGACCCTCACTTTTCCTAGTTCTGCCCATTTGCACCATACAACAAGAGGGGCTCTTCAGGGTCGACCCCCAATGGTCAGGGTTGACCCTGAGGTGAAACCGAATTTAAAACTTCATTTTTAGCTCTCGGTCCCTTCACGAAAGTTGTAGCTTTTTTCGACGCGGTCGTTTTGACATATTATGAAGCAAAATTTGAGCTACGGTTTGAGAGATATGCCAAAAACAAGCAACCTTGGTTTTTTCAAAAATTTCAGAATTTTAAATAAGTTTTGCACTGTTTATCTCATCACCTAGGGTCCGTATGGTTAGTCTAGGACACTTACTACCTAAGGCATCATGTTAGGATTATTATAAGTCAATTCCCACCTATGGTCACATGGTATCTAGGTCACTTACCATCCTATGAAGGAAATGATCAACCGAGTGAATCAACCGATTCTTCAACGTGCTTCAACTTCACTTGTCGTGGATGCTTGACGGCAAAGACACAAGATACACACCTAGACACCTAGACTCACTTGTTTTGACACTGGAATATACCAACACAAAAAACATGGGCTTTACACACAAGATGTAGTACTGCCAGATTCTAAGGATTTGGAGAACAAACTACAGGAGAAGCTGGTGGAGTCAACTCAAGAAGAAGATTTACAGTCCAGTCAAGAAGCTGAGCGACAAATTCACTCATCACGTACTGGGGAAATAAGAAGGGAAGATCAGCCTGCAGTATTACAGCTCGACTCGCCAAGATCACCAAATAGGTCTGTAGATCCATGGAGAAGCGTTGTACATCACAAAACACCGGAAGAACTTCGGCCAAGTCAACATGAAGACGCTGAAGAAGAGTCAAGGGCACAACTTCGCAGGTCTACCAGGCAGAGACGGCCAAATTCGAAGTATGCTAATGCTGTTCTTGCCGAAGAAGATGGTGTAAGGGAACCATCTACATTCGAGGAAGCATCTCAAAGTCTTGAATGGATAAAGGCAATAGAGGAAGAGATTCTAGCGCTAAAGCATAATCAAACCTGGGACTTAGTCCCAAAACCCAAGGACGTCAAACCCTTATCCTGTCGATGGGTTAATAAGGTGAAGACTCATCCTGATGGTTCCATAGAGAGATACAAGGCTTGACTCATTGCCTGAGGTTTTTCTCAACAATATGAGTTAGACTATGATGAGACTTTTAGCCCAGTAGCAAAGATTACAACGGTTCGTGTCCTTCTAGCACTAGCAGCTAACAAATCATGGAAGCTATGACAATTAGACGTGAAGAATGCTTTTCTACATAGAGAAGTAGATCAGGATATATACATGGAGCAACCCAACGGCTTCAAAAGTGGAGCGCATCCCAACTACGTTTGCAAACTAAGGAAAACTCTTTATGGATTAAAACAAGCACCAAGAGCATGATATCGTAAGATAGCAGAGTTTCTAGTGCAAAGTGGATACTCAGTTGCGCCAACAGACTCGAGCATGTTCATCAAGAATAAAGGTGGAAAACTAGCAATAGTGCTAGTCTACGTGGATGATCTGATCATCACTGGAGATGATGAAGAGAAAATTCGAAGAACAAGGGAAAATCTCTCGGTTCGGTTCCAAATGAAGCAGCTTGGAGAACTCAAGCACTTTCTTGGACTTGAGGTGGAACATACACAAGAAGGCTTGTTCATATGCCAGGAAAAATATACAAGAGATCTTTTATTAAAATACGGCATGGTTGATTGTAAACCAGTTTCTACTCCCATGGAAGCCAACACCAAGCTATGTGCGGAAGAAGGCAAGGACTTGGAGGATTCAACCATGTATCGATAGTTAGTGGGTAGTCTAATCTACCTAATGTTGACACGACCCGACATATCTTATGCGGTTGGAGTAGTAAGCCGGTTCATGCAAAAACCGAAGAAGCCTCATCTGGAAGCGGTTCGACGAATACTCAAATATGTGAAGGATACCTTTGACTTTGGTATCCTTTACAAGAAAGGAGGAATATGTAAGGTGACCAGCTACTGCGATGCAGACTATGCGGGTGATCATGACACGCGTTGATCAACCATGGGGTACGTGTTCAACCTTGGTTTGGGAGCAATTTCCTGGTGTAGTAAAAGACAGCCAACGGTATCACTATCGACCATTGAAGCAGAATATTGAACAACAGCAATGGCAGCTCAAGAGAGTACATGGTCGATGCAGCTAATGAACGATCTACATCAACCTGTTGACTATCCAGTGGCACTACATTGTGACAACCGATTAGCGATACAGTTGGCAGAAAATCCAGTGTTCCATGCCAAAACCAAGCACGTGGAAATACATCACCACTTTATTAGAGAGAAAGTATTTCAAGGAGAGATAGAGGTGCATCCAATCAAGACGGAGGACCAGGTAGCTGACATATTCACTAAAGGACTCAATCTTTCCAAGTTTGTTGAACTTCGAAAGCTACTAGGCATGACTGGTAGAAGAGTTGGTGTTGAGGGGGAGTGTTGAGAGTCACCACCAACTCTCTAGAACTTTCTCTCTCCCTTCCAAGTTTCTTTCTTTCTCTAGAGTTTTCTCTCTAGATTACTCTCTCTAGAATACTCTCTAGAATATGCTCTCATAGGTTGCCCGGTGGGCTTGGTTTGGCCCGGTAGGCTTAAGGTTAGGCCCGGTAGGCCTAGGGTTAAGCCCGGTAGGCTTGGGTTTGGCCCGGTAGGCCTAAGGTTAAGCCCGGTAGGCTTTGGTTTGTTTAACCATGGGTTAAGTGGGTTAATCGCAGTTAAGAAGGAGGGTTAGCCATGATTAGGACTGATAATCATGGTTAAAGAGCCAAGATCACATGTTATTTGATCTTTTTATATTTTCTAGATTTTTTGAGATTTTTAGGGATTTTTCCCAAGGTTAGGTAGGTCTAACCATAGCTAAAGGTTAACCCTAGTTAAAATCTAAAGGAAAAGTAAGCTTAATCGGGGTTAAAACTAACCCGAGTTAGGAGGGAGGGTCCTTAGAACAGCAAGCAATGTCGTTTTTTAAAACACTGTCTGTAATGTCGGTAATCCAAATGAAGACATTTCCAAAATAGGCTAAATTGGAAATAGAGGTAGTCAAAGTGGGGACATTACAAAACTTTGACTTCTTGGGCTTCGGCTTGAGTAAAGCTAGCTATGGTTGACATTGGGTTAGACCTAGGGTTTAACTATGGTTAACCTAGGGTTTGACTCTGGTTGACCTAGGGTTTGACTTAGGGTTTGTCCTAGGGCTAACTAGGGTTTAACCTATGGTTTACTAGGGTTTGACCTATGGTTCACTTAGGGTTTGATCTAAGGTTTACCTAGGGTTAGGGAGTTAGGCTGGAGATTAACTATGGTTAAGTGACTTAACCATAGCTAACAAGGGGTATAAAAATTGGGTGCTTACAACGGTCTTCATAGCAAAGTCTTATCCTAAAAGAAATTGATCTTTCTTGGCTAATATAAGAGAAGTTACGAAAGACTGTAACCTAATCAGGATAGGTATAGACTGACCCATGGTTCAAAAACCCGAAAATTCGACTCGACTCGAAAGTTAACCGGGTTGAGTAACTCGGAAAGCTCGAAAAAAACTCGACTCGGTTTAACTCGGAATATATATGTCATAACTTGAAAAAACTGGGTTAAAACAACTCAAAGTACACTAATTTTACAGCCTCAAACCTAAAAAGTAGGATTAATAGAACACATAGAAGGTTGTTTTTGTGGACCCAAAACATATGATGCAAAAACAATGTGACATTCGAGTTTAGGTTTTAAAAAATGATAAAAATACCCTTTTGTGACTCGACCTAGTCTGGCGAGTCTAAAACTCGGCTTGACTCGTCCGAGTCACTCGAGTAACTCGGCAAATAGTGTCTTCTTCGAGTTTTGAGGTGACTCGACTCGAAATTCAGTCGAGTCGAGTAACTCGGCCGAGTTACTCGGGTGACTCGACGAGTTTTCGAACTATGGACTGACCTGGGGCAGTAGGATGGCCCCCCAATTATTTTTTACTTTTATTAATCTTTAATAATTAATAAATTTGTAAGGAACCAACTTAGTTCTATAGTGTATATATAATTATAATCTCTTATATTTGTTATTTTTAAGAAAGCTCTAATATATTATTAATTGTAAGAGACGTTTTTATACTATATTAATACATCGTTATATGAATCCGATGAATATTTTATGTTGGTTTTGAATCTGATGAATATTTTATGTTGGTTTAGGCATCAGGAAGAGAAATTGATAAAATTATTTTATATATTTTGGTTATGTATACTAAATAACCATATATAGTATAGAGTTTTAGATATTTTAGAAAGGAAAAACGAAAAAAAATCATTATGAGGAAGATAAAATTACAAATTATGATATCATTCCTCACCTAAAGAAATTACAAAGTACAATGATATAAGAAAAAGCCTGAAAATATGAAGAATCATTAGTTCAAAAAATAATTATAAGGTTTTTTATGTGTTAAGTAACACAAATTTTTTTTTTTTTTGTATTTTTGATAGGTCCAAATATCATCAGCTTGTTCAATGGGTTAACATAAAATCTTTTGTTTTTTGAGTTTTCGGAGTGCTAGCCTTATACATTTGTATTTATATGGAGAAGACAATACATTCAATAGAAATTATGATAGGAAAATGTTTGATGGACCAATATAGTGATTAATTCTTATATATAATATTCTCTTATAATTAATATATTTTCTTTCCTCCAAGGTTATTAATTATAAGATGGTCTATTGTAGAATTTTGAAAATATATTTGTACTATTATTTATATATAGTAGTGACTCAAAATAATTTTAGTTAGTTTACTATGTGGGAAAATTAGTGCCTTTAAAATTTTGTAATTTTTTTTTATATATAAATATAAAAAATTAAAAACTTAATTAATTTTATTTAGAATAGTAGTTAATTTTAATTAGAGTATTTGAACGGTCCATGTGTCCTTTTTATCACTCCTATTAACTATGGTTAAGCTCAACTCTAACTAAGGTTAATAATTCTTTTTCAAAACCAAGGTTGGATGGATGAACCCCTAGGAGTGAGCGAATCTTAACCACAGTTGGTAGATGTTAAGAAGGGGGTCGTGGACCAATAAGGACAGAGATTCAGCTACATAGTTGAATGAGCAGCCCACTATCTATTTCCCTTTTATTTATATAATGACTCACTTAAAGGGGGGCATGTTACTGGACTTTTATTGGAATGTAACATTAACGAATTTTATGACCACAACGGATCCATTATTCAAACAAAAATCTCGAGGATTACGCCACCGAACCCCCATGCCCCATGCCCCATACCCCCAAATCCATTAATTTTCTTTATAGCTCCGCCTCTTGTACTAATGAAAGCAAATCGTTTGTATTATTTCATGTGACATTGAGTGTTAAAGGTCAGAGGTCTTTAAATGTCATTTACAGCTGGTCAATCAGTACAATACAACAAATCGTGACCTTTCAACACCCAAGGCCATATCCCAATGTAAACAACCCCCCCAAAGAAAAATCCTAGCTCCGCCATTGGATATGCCCTATCACTAGACCAAAGCCGGGAGACGTAGACGTACAGATAACATCTCATTAGGTTGACTCATGGGCGGAACCACATAGGGCCCGGGGAGCTGAAGCCCGACTCCTCTAGACTAGACTTTTAGGTTTTTCAACTAACTAATTCACTTTGTGGATATGAATGAAGTATTAACATTCATTCTTTTTGAATTTTGGTCGAATGTCAGTCTTCACCGGTCCACGTCCCCTTTTAACACTAATAAGTTGTGGTTAAGATTTACTCACTCTTAGGGTTCATTCATTTAAACTTAGTTTTCAGAAGAAAAAAAAATCATTACATTAAGTTGGTTAAGCTTAACCACAGTTAAACGAGGACAAAATGAAATGACATTTGGATACCAATCCAAATGCGAGGTCGGCTAAACACTATAAAAAAACTGAATTTGTACTTATATTATTTAATTTAAGAAGTTGTACGCATAGACAAGGGAGCATTTGACTTTGAATTAAAAAAATATATATTATATTATTTAATTTAAGATGACATAACCATTGGCAAGAAAATCCTGGCTCCGCCCATCGGAATAAACATAATATGCAATGTGTTTACTTTCGGATTAAGATTCTATTACACAACTTTTTTTCCCTTTTGAAAAGATTGTTCCCTCTTGTTTGTGCTCACAACATCCTCTTTTCATATCAGATCATTTGCCTTTCAAGCTACGAAAATCTTAATTACCGCTAATACTCTACTGATTTCATGTTGACAGTTTCTCCAGTAGTTTGGCATGACCCAACATTTTTTTAAATGTTGCTAACATTGATGAAATATCAAAGCTGAGACTTAGTCCCTCCATTTTTAGTGAGACTTGAAATCTCTAATTTTACAATTGTTAAAGTCTTGTGAAAATTATAAAAGAAAAAAAAGACTTACAAAATCAAGCACTTAAAGTATTTAAATTTGTAAATCACGGCAAAAGAATGGACCCTATAAGAAACAAAATTCTATTGACCAAAAATTGAAAAAAAAATCATTACAAGTGAAACTTAAATAATACCAAACACCTAATTGGACTCAAACTTTCCAAAAAAAACAAACTTACAAAAATTAATAGGTTTTCAAAAATATCAAAAACTAGAAATAAACTCGAAAACTCATTTAACTGTTAATTAAGGATTTATTGACAATTTAGATTTTAGAACCAAGACATACCCTAAACCAACAAAAATAGAAATTTAAGAGAGAGAGAGAGAGTTTTAGCTTCAAATTGAATTTTGACCCTCAAAACGACTTTTTTCAAGATGGTGTTGAGTTTGACAGAAAATTAAACTCGGGGTCGACTCTGATAGAAAATTAAACTCGGGGCTTAATAAAATACCCTTTCTGATGACTGTGAGCAAAATTACACTCGTTGAAAATTAAGTTGCGCAAAATTAGGCTATTTGCTCTTTTGGCAGCTCGATTTCTTCTAATCCAAATGTTCTAGAAAATTTACCAGTCACCGGTTCTACATTAGTTAATTAAACATGAGCATTGGTAAGCAAAAATGGGTCTTCTATATATTCTATCATACTCCTCGCAAGGGGCCCAAGAGTTGTCGTTCCAAAATCTCTTCATCCAACATTCTTGGTGTGGACTGCGAGGTTGAGAGGACATTTTTATCATATTTTCTTACTATGTTTCGAATAAAATAATTAAATTATGTTCATCTATAGACACCTCGAATAACAAAATTAATTAACAATAATGAAAACAAAGGTCTCTTTTGACCCAAGTCTTAGAATGTCAAATGGTCTTAGGCTTGTCAAATTGGCCATCTAGAGTCTAGATGAGGGTACTCAGCCCTTTGTGGCCTTTAAATGGAGGGTTGTTTTCATTCCATAAGGCCCCCCGGCAGGGTCCAATATCTATATAGGCTCTCTTACTTGTGGGCCGGGTGTGGGTATCACTTTGTAGAGCCAAACCTGGCCATTCAATAATCAATAATATACCATAAATAGTGTATATAATTTTTATCATGCATTAAATTTATAATATTATAAATTAAATATATATACTAAGTTTACTAATGATTCTCCCTTCATCTCTCTAGAATATTCTATCTCTAGAATTCCCTCTAGTTCCCTCTCCCTCTCTCTAGATTCTTCATCTCTCTAGAGAATTCTTGGTTCTAGAAAATCCTACATTTAATGCACCCAACTCCTTCCATCTCCTATCCCCCACTATAAATAGATAGTTGGGTCCTTTGGTTTGTGCATAGAAGAAACACAAGCTCTTCTAAGTGTGTGAGGTCTAGTGTTAGTCTAAGTGAGTGTGAGTTCTTGTGTGAGTGCATCTCTTGAGTGTTAGTGTTCCTTGAGTGTCTTCTTAAGTGTTGTACATTTTTAAGTTAGTGCATCAATAAAAGCTTCTTTATTCAGGTTTCCGCTGCTTCTATATTCAACATATTCCATATTGATTTTTACCGACTTTCGACTTTTGACAAGATAGAAGTTAGTAGAAGTCATTTCATAAGTTTATCCAAAGACAACCTTAAACTAGAGCCACTAAGAGTCCTTTGAGATGAATAATATCCTCAAAAGGATCTTCTTTAATCTCTCTAGAGGAATGACAACACCTTAATATTAGTGACAAGAGACTTAGCTAGAATGCCACTATTTTGACACCACCTGACATACTCTTGGCACCACAAAAGAAACTGTGAGATGTGTGGGGGGGGGATGCTTTCCACGTGGCCAAATTTCAGCCAAGATATATGGGCTGCTAAATTAGGATATTAGTTGGCCATGAAACACGTCACTAGGCCAAGGGTGTACTTGATCAAAATTTTTGTTGGTAGGAGTTCTTTTCCATCGAAGTGGCCCAGTGTAATCAAGGCGTCTAGGCGATTAGCCCCGGCTAGGCGAGGCGTTGCCTAGGCGATAAATTTAATATATATATATATATATCACGTATATATATTATTATATATAACATCCAAAAGACCAAAAACTCTACACTCACATTCCACAAAAATATAAAATAAAAAGTCTATTACAATCATTCATATCACATAACAAAAGACATGTTGACATATTTGGAGTATTAAATACTTCAAAATCTGGGCCAAATACCCAAATTCGTGTCACTGTCCATGTTACATGTATAATGTTAGGCCCTAGAGCCTAAAAAATGTATTCAGAATTACAACATGATGATTAAAGATTATGGAATATAAAAATAATAAAAGAGCTTCATCATTTGAACCCAAGAAATAGTAAAGTATTTAAGAAAAGCTTCATCGTGTGCTGTCCTAACAGTGTGTATCTGTCTATCTGGACTGGATTTATGTATATGTTTCAACCCTCGATCCATCTAATTTTCTTATTTCTAAATTTTGAGCTTCATATTGGCTTTAGAAGTATTTTTTTTGTTTTGGAAGGTACAACATTCAACAGATTGCTCCGGGGGGTGGTAGGGGGCCAGAGCCTCCCTACGACGCACGAAGTGCGTTTGCAATCTGGGCCTAATAGGCCCAGATTGCGTCGAAAATGATATTTTTAGTAAAAAAAAATGATATTTTCAAATGAAAAAAACGATTTAAAATCTTGTTACTTCTTCATTACATGTTATTTTTTTTTTCTATTTATTGAGATTTTTTACAATTTTTTTAAGAAAAAAAAGAAAAAAAAAAGGCAGACCGCTTAGGCGACCGCCCAAATATCGAACGCCTAGCTATTTTCGACTGCCTAAGGCCCAGTCAGGCGCCCCACCCCCAAAAACGCCTAGGCGACGCCTTGACTACACTGAAGTGGCCAACTATCTTATCAGTAAAATAGCCAGGAATATTTATATATGAAAGAGAAACAAACGAATCAAAGAACAACGTAGCGTAAGGGGTCACAAGGATATGAACCCATAGGCTAAAGAAACTAAACAAATGCAAAAAAAACTAAGATATACATGGATAAATCATAAATCCAAAACCTCGAGGTCTCTTCTTACTGAGCACCAATCTAGAAGCAACCAGTGGATACTCAAACAGATTTGCTGAGATATACACGGATAAATCATAAATCCAAAACCTCGAGGGCTCTTCTTACTGTGCACCAATCTAGAAGCAACTGGTGGATACTCGAACAGATTCACTGAGAGGGGGAAGTTACATCATCTAAAACCCTCCAATTCCTCTCTAACCAAATCGACCAAGCTAAGACCTCCAGAAGGTAGGCCCCTAGTAACAAGACATTGTCTAAGAACATGTGGATTTGATTTTTCTAACCTCCACATTTCTACAACTTCTTTTATCTTGGCTTTCCATTTCTGAGCTCTAGATTTTAGGTAAATATCTCTGGTCAATAAAATTTTTCTCATAACCAATCAAAAAAAATAATGCAATACAAGGTATTGTATCAAGATGGTTCTACACTGGCATGGGCTTATGTATTTTGGTGGAAAATCCAAAATATAAGATGTAGGTATGTCCATATATTTAGTTTCCAAACAACTGTGGCCTTTTTCCTCCTTTAAGCTTGGTATCGCTGGAAGAAGTATAATCTTCAAACTATGCATTTTTCAGTGATCCATAATACATATATGGACCGGTTTGCATATCCAATTGATGTGTACACATAAGTATAATGACCATGTCATAGATTTGTACCAAGAGAAGATAAGTAAGATAGCCAACATGTAGCAGTTAGTCTGTGTATTATTTCTATTGTTAGAAATTACTATGAGTACTTTAACATGTCTTTCCATATAAAAATTGTTCTGCATCCATAGCTAGCAAGATTGTTTGAAGCTATTGAACTGGGGCCTTTTATCTTTTGAAAAGATTAATTAAGATATAGTCAGTGGTCCTTAAAAGTGATCTTATCCTTTAATTGTAGTCTTACCATTTGTCCAACTGACTTTTAGGTCGGGTTTGGATAAACTTCTCAAATGTCCGTCTTTTGGCTCTACAAAAGTCAGAAGTTGCAAAAAGTTGCTTTTGGTTTGCTGGTCTTTTTTTACTTTATGCAGAAGTTGGAAAATTTGACTTCTAAGGGAAGATGGCATAGGGTGACTTCTGCAAAAGTCACCCCATGCTCATTGACACACGTTTCATATAACTTCTCGAGTGAGCAAACCTAACATCTTTTTGCTCTCGAAGTGACTTCTGCAAACTTTTTTAGAATTTACTTCTATCAAAATTTTTTCTAGAAAAGCCCTTCTCTTCTCAGAGAAGTTCATCCAAACATGGCGTTAATGGCTAGACCATAGTAACCCAAACCGTTAGTTTCACTGTCTGCTCCATAGTCACAAAGTCGGGATTCGGGAATAATTCGGCAGGGTTCAAGTTCGGAAAAATGCGGAAAATTCGGAAAAATTCGGGGAAAAATTCGGATTCGGGAATAATTCTGTGGGGTTCAAGTTCAGAAAAAATCGGATAAATATTTTTTTTTAATAATTATATAAAATATAAATATGATATTAATTAATATATCTAAGTCATCATCAACTCTTAATATTATCAACGATAGTATATTCATAATATCATTTCAACATCCAATTCATTCCAACAATTAAAGCATCAAAATTTACCAAGACATCATCAACTCCTTAAGATTAAAAACAAATGGCTGATTGTTTATCTTTACAATTCCATCAACAAAAAAGTATTACGAAGTTCAACCTAGTACAAAATAAAATCATATCACTTGAATTTATCAATCACAGAAAAGTTGCATCATAATCTAGATAATCAATAGCTGCACAGCTTGCACTCTCTTCATTCTCTAAACTTTCACTAGAAGATGATGCTCCATCTTCAAGGTCATGATCCCCTTCAGCTTCAGGAATATTTGGGAATGGTAAAATTTTCTCAAGACTAATTGGTTCTGAATCCTTTTTTTCTTTACTTGCACTTGTCTTCATCAAATGCAAGTTCATACGAACGAACACCAAATCATGTAATTTATTTGGCTCTAATCTGTTCCGCTTCTTCGTGTGTGCGGCCTCAAAAGCACTCTAATTTCTTTCACAACCCGAGGCACTACATGGTTGACTAATGCAATTTGATTGCCACCTTCTGAATGGTCAGAATTGGACTACCGCACATATCCCACCAAACCCCTAATTACAATACAAATACATAATTAAAAAATTTTAACTATAAAATTTAAAATCTTAATCAAACTTCAAAATTGAAAATAAATGTAATGTACTTACTTGGATGTGAATCCAAAAGGGAATCAACTGCCCATGTGGTAAAGATGTCATTATTTAGTTGGTGGTAACTTTTCAGCTCCTTGTTAAACTGCTTTCTCTCCTCAAAACTAGGGATCATCTTATTAATTATCATCTCAATGCTTACCCTTACTTCCTTATCCATCTTCACAAGTTTATTATAAAACAAGTAAGGATTCAAGTAGGCGGCAGCTGCATGCAAGAGACTGTGCAATGTCTTGTTCCATCTTTCATCTATTATCTTCCAAAAAGGCATATACTTCTCAGAGTTGTCTCTATATACTTCCTTAATTGCATCTTTCGCCCTATCCATGCTTTCATATAAATATCCCATAGTAAAGCCATCACCATCTACCATTCGTAAAACCCTAACAAGAGGCTCTACTGTATGGATTATCTCTTCGCCCTTCTCCCAAAACATATTACCTTGTATTATATTTGTAACTTCTATTCCTTCCTCTGTCTTGCTTTGAGGAAGAGCTCTCCATTCAGTTGAAGCAATCATAAACCGTAAAGCTTGTTCCTCTTTAAGAATAGATTACAAATACAGAAATTGTGTTGCAAATCTAGTAGCACCAGGCCTTTTTAGTTCTCTCTTTTGTGTGTGTAATCTCATCAAATCAAGAACATGTTGAAACTTGTACAAAAACTTCACAATAAGTCTTGCATTTTCCAAAATTGGCTTCACATAAGGAAGCTCATCTATACTCTCCAAAATCAAATCCAAACAGTGTGCTGCACATGATGTCTTGAAGATATTTGGATATCTATCTTCGATAATAATTCCAGCTGCACTGTAATTGGAAGCATTGTCTGATATGAATTGGACAATTTTTTTTGCTCCAATTTCTTCGATCCCAGATGAGATGAAATTCGCAATGAATGTCACATCTTTCTTCTTTCCCACTGTACACTCACTTTTTAAAAATATTGTCCCTTTAAGACACGCCACTAACAAGTTCACATGTGGCCTTTTCTTTCCATCAGTCCAAGAATCAGACATGATAGTACACCCAGTTGTTTCACAAGATTTTTTAATGATCTTAACATACTCTTCTGCTTCCTCCTTCAAGTTTGCCAATAACTTCACCCTAAAGGTTTCACTACTTGGGAGAACATAACCTGGGCTATGATTCACAACAGCTGTGATGGCATCCTGAAACTCTTGCGACCTTGCCAATTGAAACGGAAGATTATTCGCCACCAAAGCCTTTGCTATCAAATGATCTGCAAGCTCTTTTTCTTTCTTCTTTACGAGTTGCATTACCTTTGGCTGACCTCTTTTCCTTGAGGACCTAGGCTACCACAAGTTGTGCTTGCATGCCCAGTTGATCCCGTAGAACTTCCACTAGCACCACCAACTTGAGAATTAGATGTTCGTAATATCTTTGCCTTTTTACGCGAATCTATCTCTTGTACGACCTCTAGTGCCATTTCATTAACAAAACAGGCACTGAAGGACAAGGCCGCACATCTCTTCTTAATAACTTTGAAAAATGAAACTTCATACGAGTAATTCCACCCACAAACACTTCTTGACAAAAATTACATCGAATCTTTGTCCCCTCTTCTTCAGTTAAATACTCCTAAAAAGGATCTCTAGCTCTTGGCATGGTTAACTTTGATACTTTGATTCAAAATTTCAAACCCTAGTCCCTAAAGAAAAGAAAAAGCACAAAATAATTCACAATATAAGTAATTAAGCATGATCATACATACAGTGATACAGTCATTCAAAATAAGGTCTTCCAAAATAAAGTACAAATTAGCTATTAAAAAAAAAGTATCTAAGATATAGGAAGCTACACATAAATATGGGATGATTTGATTTCTGAATTAGTTCCAAATTATTCAGGTCTTCCAAAATAAATGGAGATTGATGAGAAGAGTTTCAACAGGCACCACAAGTTTTTTTTTTTTGGTTCAAACAGGCACCACAGGTTTTGGCCTGTGGGGATACTAAGATTTTTTTGGCTTGGTTGGCTCTCCTAGGCCCTAGCAATCTCATGCATATGACTCTGATAAGTGATAACCCCTATCTCAGACCGTTCACGTGGCAACCATTAACATCATTTACAGCAAAACAATTCCTTAACATCATTTATAACAAGAACAATAAGTTTACAGGTAAAAGAATGATAAGTTTCAAGTGCTTGGAAAGGCAAAACAGTCCCACTCCTTATTCCTTAACATCATTTACAGCAAGAAGCACAACATCAAGGATAGAGTTTGCATGAACAAAAAATAAATAGCAATTCAATAGCAAATCAGTCCCAGGTAAATCAATAGTAGTTCTCTCCAAGTAAAAGATAGGGTTTGCATGAACAAAAAATAAATGAGAAAAAAAATTAACCCAAAATTTGTTTATAGAAGAGAAAAAAAATTGGGGGCTTCGTTCTTACGGAAGAGGAAATAGATCCAAAAAAAAAAAGGAAACAAAGTTTTGAAACTAACCCTAACCCTAATCTTAGAGATTTGAGATTTGTTTCCCAAAAGAAAAAAATCAGGAACCCTAATCATAGAGATTTGAGAAAAACATGTTTGAAATTAAAGAAAACTCAACCCTAAATCATGCAACCAGAATACAATAACAAATCAATCAAATTACCAAAAGATCTGCCGAAAATTTATATATATATAAAGGGGAGCAAAGATCTAAAAAAAAAAGGGAAACAAAGATCTAAAAAAAAATAGAGAGAGAGAGAGAGGCTTACTTGTTGAGATCCTGTCGAGGTGAGCCCGTGAGAGACTGTTGGGGAAGACCGTGAGGGTCTGGCTGTCGAGGCGAGAGGAAGACCATGGGCTGGCTGTCGAGCGAGAGGAAGACCGTGAGGGTCTGGCTGTCGAGGCGAGAGGAAGACCGTGAGGGGCTGACTGTCGAGGTGAGAGGCTGCGAGAGGTAAGCCTTCTTCTTCTCCTTCTTTTCCCTTTTTCTTCTCCTTCTTTTCCTCTTCTCCTTTTGTTATCGTTTCTTCTGAATCGATGGTGAATAAACCTTAAGGGTTTTATTCTTTATAAAGGCATATTATAGTTTTGCCCGTAAGAGAATCATTTAACAAAAAAATGGGTTAGCGTTTCAATCGCGAGATTCACGATTTTCGCAATTTAAACGCGAATCGCCGATTTAATCAAAAAAACGCGATTTAATCGCTGAGGCCATTATTCGCGTTTAAAATGCGATTTTTTTAAAAAAAAACTCCGATTTTTGTGACTATGGTCCACTCCCGCTCTCAAACCTCACTCTCAAGGTTTGAGAGCAGAATCGTCATGGGAGAGCGGTTGCTATTTTTGTGGAGCTCGGGCTGGTAAAAACCATTGGTTTGAGAGCTGTAATGAAGGTTTCATCCTCTGCAAATACCGCTTGTTTTAACATCGTTTGAAAATACTACTTTGCGGAAGATGCTGGGATTCTAGCGGGACTTTATTTTATTGTTAAAGTCCATTTTTACCCCCTACTTACTTTCATGTAAGTAGGTGATCAATAGTCAATACCCACTTTACTCTTTTGTCCTATTCTATTTCCTTCACAACAAGAAGAAGAACGAGATCAAATCGCACGACAATCATGATTGAACTCAGGAAGAGTTCCCGAGTTCAATCACACCCACAAGTCAACACGTATCCCATTAATCTTTATTAACCGTGGTTAAAATTTACTAATCCTTAAGGTTCAACATTCTAATCCTATAATATATACTGGCGCTCCCGACCCTATCCTAAATTGAAATTTGACGCTCTCGCGCTCTTGCTCCTGCTCCCTCTCTACGCTCTGGTTACTTAGGGCTAGACCCTAATTGAATGTGTTACACATTCTTCAAATCTCATGCTTGCTTGTTTGCACTGTCTCTTCCTCACTACTAAGCATAATTGCAAGGCAGCTATGTACAAGGTGGGAAACTTGTTTCCCAGACTCGCTTCCACTAGGCCCCATTTAGTGGTCAAGGGGGCTAGATATCTAAGAAGTAATGGGATAGACACGAGTCTAAGGCCTACAACATAAACCCTAAACAAGTATTGTTGAATCGAAACCTAAGGCTGTAAGACACCTACTTCTCTATAAATATCTTATGTAAGATAAAATTTAAGGTATGATTGGTCACCCCAATATAATGGGAATGAGGCACTTGTATCTATTCTCGCATCATATTTCTTAAGGATTTTTGAGCCTTGCTTCCTGCTTCCCACTTTTGTTTCTTTTCTCATTTTCGCCTCTCGCTTTGGTAACTATGCTACTAAGTATTAACTGCCACTCATGGTATATTGGTATTAAATCTCGCCGAAACCGATATGTAACGACCATTATGTAAAGGTTTTGGTAATACCCTAATCAATATGAGGCTTCAGGCTTGTAAAGGTTTTGGTAATACCCGAATCAATATGAGGCATGCTACATTATGTAATGAACATTATGTAACAGTTGACACTATATTACATACTTGCGGGGTTTTAGAAACCCATTTTATCTCACCTCTTTTGCATTTTTCATGTTCTCTCTCTTAACAAGTTTAGAACATAGATTCATGAATTTCAAGCCATCCTTGAATCTATGATGAATTAGGTTACATATTCTCATTTTTATCTCAGCATGTGTTAATTAAACTTTATAAATAATTTTCCTCATGCATAATGTGCATTTGTAATGTCAATGATATTTTTTTTGTTTATCAATACCAAAGTATTTTCCTCAATTATACATTTTCTCAAATTTCCATCTGAAAATTGGTGTATTAGGGGGTTTGTCCATAATGCTGAAACCGTTATATAACAACGTTACATAAAGGTTTTGGTCATACTCGCTATGCACCCCATAACTGTAATTTAAAACCTTGCTACCACTGCTATAGTTCTATTACTGTGAATTATATATAACTTGGGTATGTTGATCTTGTTTACATAGGTTTTCTACTTGGGTTAATATGAAATTATCTTGAAATAGGAAAACTAATTGGAGTTGGAATGTTGATCATTATGATGTTTCATTTTTTAGTGAATTTACCATGCGTATTCTTCCTTTTCCCCTAGCTTTTTATTCTTAATGTTTCCTTTCCTGTGTGCAAAGTATTTAGTGTTACTTAGTAAAACATAGACATGATACTCATTTTACCTTGTTGCAAGTAGCAATTTGTATTTGCAAGCTTGCTCAAGTGCCTTCAATTATATTTTTCTCAAGTAAGAATACATTTTTTAATTTTTCAAAGCACTGTGTTTCTATTGTTGCTTCTGATCTCTGGAAGGATTCAAATCTTTTAACTCAAATCAAAATGTGTATGAGCAATTATGCTAAATATCATAGAGAAGGAAAAAAAGATGCTGGTATTTAAAAAGGCACATTCCTGACTGTCTCGATGCATCAATGTGTTAATGAAATATTGTTGGAGAGATGGGTCTTTTAGATGTTCATGTTACTCATGTTTGCATAGAATCTATTATGGGATTAATTGTAATGTGGGTGATTAGGTGGGGATGCTCTCCAAGCAAATTCCCATGGACATACACTGCCAAAGAGACATGTTATCTATTGGAGGGCAAAGTGAAGGTTTACCCTGATGGATATGCTGAGTGTGTTGAATTTGGGGCCGGTGATTTGGTCGAGTTCCCAAAAGGTATGAAGTGCACTTGGGATGTCTCTGAAGCTGTGGATAAGCACTATAACTTCGAGTAGTAACCCATCCAAGCTTTTCTTTTCCCCTTTGTAGTAGTAGTCTACTTTGTAGTGGAAAAAACAAACTTGTTCTGTGACTGATCAGTTACTACTATATATAATTAGATTTGGATGGAAATACAAGGTTTTGGACTTTTGGGTCCCTATATCTCTTCTTTCTTTTTGGTCTGCATGTTTTCCCCTTTGAGACAAATAAAGATGCAGTGCCAGGCAGCATTTTAGATGCCACGGATGATATAAAACCAGAACCAGCATCCGAGCCACAAGATGGTTCAGTTAGGCGGCTGTCCCTTAAATCACAAGGGAAAAAGGGCGGTCCCTGCAGTTCGTTTGTGCATTAATGGTGGGTGAAGACAATTCCATGCTAAAATGGCTGGCTGGCTGGCAAGCTATTAATAATAATTGTTTGGAACTTTGGATAGGAGGTTAAAGCAGGAAACTAAAATAGAGGATGTATTCCCTTGTGATCTAAGTCGATATTTGATGCTTTTGCAGTTACAGTGTCGCCCATGGATGGGTATCTTGATGATGTGACTGTGACACCCGCTTGTTTGAGTAATTTGCATCAACTTTCCAAGTCAGGGAACATTTTCTAACATCTCCAAATATCAAAAGCTATATATTGTTTGGGAGAAATCAAGACTGTGTTCCAAAGTGTAGGGAAGTGGATTCCAAATTGAGCAAGAGGAGAACAGTCATCTCACCTTCTTTATGGTCCTTGCTGTGTTTTGCTGGCAATTTTATTAAATGTTTTCTTTCTCAAATAATGATCAGTCCAAGAATAGAGAAGAATAGAGATAAACGAAAGAAATAATGGCACGGGTTAAATGAAATTGGTTCATTTTGAACTCTAAAAAAGGCTCTAATGAAATACCAAAGTGAAGTGAATGTATCTGATGAGGGAAAGTTTAATACCAGCAATCTTCCTGTTGATGACTCCATTTTTTTAAATATATTTTGTTGGTAACTGTTAGGATTCGGGAGTATATTTAGGAGTACCTATAGGCTGACTCATAATCTAAAGCCAATATATTCAAAAGCCTTCTTGTAACTCTTGGTTAACAACTTTAACCTTTAGAGTTAATATTTTATACTATTTTATTTTCTAAAAACCAATGTTAAATGGTTGAACCCTAGGGGTTAGTGAATCTTAACCACTAGTAAAGGGTATTAATAGGGACACGAGTTGACCTATGGGACGTAAACGGAGGAGTCCGGTTATAACTGTAGATAATTTCAGGTCTTTCTTTTTAGTGAATCTTAACCACTAGTAAAGGGTATTAATAGGGACACGAGTTGACCTATGGGACGTAAATGGAGGAGTCCGGTTATAACTGTAGATAATTTCAGGTCTTTCTTTTTTTGATTGTTAGAGAAAGATTCGAAATTCTGTTTTTTTTTTAATTGTTAGAGAAAGACTCGAAATTCTGTCAACTTGTAACCAGACTCCTTGTCAACACTATTCCCTTTTAATACCCTTAAACTGTGGTTAAGATTTATTTATCCTTAGGGTTCAACCATCTAACCTTGGTTTTAGAAAAAATATTAATTCTAAGTTAAAGTTGTTAACTAGAGTTAAAAGAGTAGTTACAAGAGGTTTTTGTGTTGTAATTTGTAACCAGACTCTTTTCTTTCACCCACTTTCTCGCCAAATGAATACATCCTTACTTTCCCTCACTTTCTTGCCAAATCATTGCCGAAAAAATGGGTGAAAGAAAAAAAACTTAAATTTTCTTTCAAAATATGAATGAAGTTTTAGGGAGAAAATTTGTCACTATTAAGAAAGTGCAAAAAATCAAGAACAAGTTTCTTACACACCAAACACAAGAAAACCCAATTTTCTTTTACTTTTCTTCACTTTCTCACCAAGTGAACACACCCTTACCTTATATGTGGTTGCTAAGAAAATAAATGAAATCATGGAAAAGAAAAGAAAATTGGACAAAACACAAATAAAAATTGTATTAGAAATCCCAAATTATGTTTACCTATTTTCTCAATAACCAAACATAGCATTAGAGTATAGCCCCTAAAGTATCATATGTCTAGGGTTGGGTGAATATTTTTTTATGGATAATGAGACAAATGGCTGAAATTACGATCAACACAAAAAGGAAGGTACACTTCTTTTATGGTCGTTTTTGTAGCCTACTTTTGCCCTAATTTATATTTCAGTTTTTTGTTCTTTGAATTATAAGTTTTGTTAAAAAAAAAGAAAATAAAAAGAAAGTAGTCAAAGGAGGGTAGCAAAAAACCGAAAACACAGCCGTAAAAGCTCTTTGCTGTCCCGTTTTATTAGGGCGAATCCCTGATCTCAGCCGGCGGTTAATCTGTGGGTTGTGGGTCTGAGCTTTGGCTCACTCTTACTCTTTGTATCTTTTCTTGTCCCTTTCGCCTCTTATTCTCTTTTGGTTTTCTTTAAAGTTAGTTAACCCAATGTCTGGCAGAGGTGGTTCGTCGGTGTTGGAAGTGAACAGGCTTGCTGATAGGTTGAAGAACAGACTCACCGTTCAAAGATTGAACGAACCTATAACTATTCCACGTGAATGTCTAGCTAAAGGGATTCAGGATTTCAAGTGCAGCCTGGTGGGGAAGTTTACAGACCGGTGAATATGTCAGCGGCAAAATCAACAACTATTAGGGCTTGGAATACCAAGGGGCCGGTTAACGCAATGGATCTAGAGAATGGGTTCATTATTTTTCGATTTACGGTGGAGGCAGAGATGATTCGTGTGCTTCACCACCAACCTTGGTCATTTAATGGACACCCTTTGTTGATGCGTCTATGGAGTCCGGATATCATAGTGAAGGAGTTAAAGCTTTGTACGCTTCCGATTTGGATGCAGGTGCATGGCATACCACCGGAATATATAACAGAGGAGGTTGGGGCCATTATTGCAAATCGGGTGGGGGAGTTGATCGAAGTTGATATTCCTAAGTATGGGGTGGAGAGAGGACAATTCCTTCGTGTGCGAGTCCAGATTAATATAGAGGACGCTCTTCGGCCATGCGTGGTTTTGGGGTTAGCAACGACTGAGTCGGTGATTTTTCCGGCGACTTCTGAAAAATTACCTACAGTATGCTATTCATGTGGATGTTTGGGGCATGATGATAAACATTGTGACAATCAATCTTAGGGGGGCGGTGATAGAGAAGGAGCTGGGTCTTCTCTCATTTCAGCAGAGATTTTTGGGCCCTGGCTTAGGGCCGAGAGGTTCCATTTTGCTAGTTGGCCGTTAAATCATAGTCTGACCCTCCATGTAGAACCCCTGCCCTCAACAACTGATACGGCCAGGGGAGTTCTTGCTGGGGAGGGACGGGTCTCAGCCACCAAGGAGGATGATGTCTTTGAGACGGAGCACGGTATAGCTACCGGAGAAGACAACGGTGATGATGAACCAAGTATCGAGGATGAAGAGACGTCAGTGCAGCAGGTTGATGGAACAAGGTCTTTCGAAGATGTGTGTACGGCGTTAGGGAGCTGCAATGATCGGGGGACACGTGGTGAGCAAGTCGGCGTTTGTCAGGATGTGGATATGACACGATCTCCTCGGATTAGAGATGCTCCAGATGGTAGCAGAGAAATGCCCCCTGATTCAAAAAGGCGTTTGACAGGTACGGATCATTTTAGTTTACATGCAACTGATGCCTGGAATCCCCAGAATGCTCTTCCTCAAACCCATAACCCTTCGGATCCGGGCCATGTGAATATTGTTATGGGCTCAGGGACGGATCATTTCGATGAATGCTATAAGCCCATTTTGGAAACCTCATCTAAACCCAGCATTGTAAGGGCTCTAACTCTTGGCTCTAAGTCCAACTCTCCAAAATATAAAAGCTATGGCCCAAAGCCCATTTCTCCTAATTACAGTAGCTATGGCCAGCCCAAACATTCAAAGACTTCATCCAGCCAGCCCAAGATCCTTTCCAGTCTGTCCAGTCCTCAAAATACATCTCGGATGCCCAATTCAGAAGAAGGTTCTCAACAAAAAATAAAGCTCCGGTTGTGAGGGAGGTTGTTAAGAAAATAAGGATGGAGAAGGTCTGTATTGTTGAACCAGAGGGTCTGTCGGGGGGCTTGGCTCTCTGTTGGACTGTTGACGTTTCTTTGACTATTAAGAGTTGTTCTAAAAATGTTATTGACAAGACGTTAGTGATGGGAAACAACGATATTAAGCAAGATTTTACTTTTGTTTATGGTTCGCCAAATGACAGACAGAGATATAATTTGTGGAAGATCTTAGGACATCGTGGGAGGGGGCAGACTGCTCCTTGGGTGTGCCTAGGAGACTTTAATGATATGTTGGATCCGGAGGAGAAGAAAGGGGGTAATCCAGTTCGGTTGTGGCAAATTTTGCCTTTCCAAAATATGGTGTCAGAGGCCAACTTGATGGATTTGGGTTTTCAAGGCCCCGGGTATACTTGGTCTAATAGAAGAGTGGAGCCAGATTCTATTTATGTTCGGCTGGATCGTGTGCTAGCTAATGATGCTTGGCGGATTGTGATGCCGGGAGCGACGGTGAAGGTGCTGCCTGCTATTGGGTCTGACCATAGTCCCCTGGTGCTGGACTCGATTTTGCGGGATCGTCGTTTTAAGAAAAATTTTCGATATGAGCAGATATGGGAAAGGCACGAAGATTGCAAGGGGATTGTGAATAGGGCCTGGGCTCGATCTTCAGTCGGATCGCCGATGTATCAGTTCAACCGGAAGCTGCATTATTGTCGGGAGGCCTTGAGTGGTTGGAACAAGAATGTTTTTGGTAACCTGTATTCTCGAAAGCAGGCCCTGACATTGCAAATAGCCAGACTTCAAGAGGAGAATCTTTCGTCCGATAACAAGATTCGACAGCAACAATTAACTCGAGAATTGGATGATATTTATTCTCAGGAAGAAGCGCATTGGAGACAAAAATCGCGTGCAGATTGGCTTCATTTGGGGGACAGAAATACGAAGTTTTTCCAGGCTACAACGCTTCAAAGGCGACAGCGCAACAGAATCAATGCGTTGAAGAACGAGGATGGGCGATGGCTGACCACTGATGGGGAGATATCTAGCATGATCACAACTCATTTTACCTCTCTTTTTTCTTCTCCAGCTCCAGAAGGGATCACTGAGATCATCAACCCGATTAGAGCTAAGGTTTCAGCCGAGAGAAATGCTGAACTATGCAATCAGGTTACTCTTGAGGAGATAAAGGAGGCTATTTTTGAATTGGGGCCCTTGAAGGCTCCGGGCCCGGATGGGATGTCAGCGGCCTTTTATCAACACCATTGGGCAACGGTTGGCCCAGATTTTTGTGAGGCTATTTTGCATTTTTTTAACAATGGCTATCTTCTAAAAAGTATTAATCATACTCATATAGTCCTCATTCCAAAGGGTCCTAATCCAGAGGTCATTCATCAGTATAGGCCGATTAGTTTGTGTAATACGAGCTATAAAGTGATTGCTAAGATCTTGGCTAATCGGTTGAGGGAGTGTTTAGAGGAGATCATTGACCCGGCGCAAGCGGCTTTTATAAGGGGGCGTCAAATAGCGGACAATATTTTGATTGTTCATGAGATACATCACCACTTAAAGAAGAAGCAAAGGGGGGATGCTAGGTCTATGGCTGTCAAGTTGGACATGAATAAGGCTTACGATCGAGTGGAATGGGAGTTCGTTATAGCAATGATGGAGCGGTTGGGTTTTTGTCAGCAATGGATCCATTGGATTCATCAATGCATTTCAACAGTTACTTATGGAATTCTTATTAATGGAGAAGCGAGAGGCGACATCCACCCTAGCCGAGGGTTGAGGCAAGGAGACCCCTTGTCCCCTTATCTTTTTCTATTGTGTGCCGAAGCCCTTTCCCAGTTGCTGCATCAAGCTGTGGACCTCCATCATTTGAGTGGTATTAAAGTTGCTCGGGGTGCTCTGGTGATATCCCATCTTTTTTTCGTTGACGACTGCATGGTGTTCCTTCAAGCCAATACTAGTGAACCAGAATATTTGCTCCAACTTCTAAACAAGTATGAGAAAGCATCCGGGCAAAAGGTAAATCACCGAAAATCTGGTTTAGGTTTAAGTTTTAGTTCTAACACTCCAAGGCATTTTCGCAGAATTATAGCTGCAATTTTTACCATCAAGAACATTTCAGCCCCACATCAGTACTTGGGCCTTCCTACGAATTTTAGGGGGTCGAAAATGCAAATGTTTGAGTATTTAAAGCAACGGATTCTTAAGAAGATGCAAGGGTGGCAAGGGAAATTATTATCTCAAGCGGGAAGGGGAATCCTCATTCAATCGATTGTGCAGGCAATTCCAGTCTATGCAATGAGTGGTTTCAAATTCCCTCTTCAATGGCTTAAGGAGCTTAATACTGCTACAGCCAAGTTTTGGTGAAGTTCCGAGATGAGCCATAAAATTCACTGGGTCAAGTGGAGTACTCTTTGTCAAGCTAAATCTAAGGGTGGTGTTGGGTTAAGGGATCTTCAAGCTTTTAACCTTGGTCTTCTGGCAAAACAAGGTTGGCGGCTTCTTACCCAACAGAACTCATTATGGGCTCAAGTTTACAAATCCATATATTTTCCGAGGAGTTCTTTTTTGGAGGCGAAGAAGGGCAGTAGACCTTCATGGGCATGGCAGAGTCTTTTAGCCGGTAGGGCGGTGGTGGCCCAAGGGTACCGTTGGCAAGTTGGGACGGGGGCATGCATAAGAGCTGGGGATGATCCATGGGTGCCTACCCTTCCTCAGTTTAAGCCCATTCCGCTGCTGGGGTTTCCCTTAGAGATGTGTATGTGAAAGATCTTATCATTGAGGAGACAAAGCAATGGAATTTGGATCTCCTGGAGCGGTTGGTAACTCCGAGGTCATGGTCTGAAATTTTAAAGATCCCTCTTCAAGTGACTACTCATCCAGACAATATAGTTTGGCATCATTTCCGCCCCGGACGGTTCTTAGTGAGCTCGGCTTCTTTGTTGGCGCAACAATTAATAAATAGGAGTAGGGCTTCTAGTAGTCTTAATGGTGAGAGGGGGAGAGGGATGGGAGATAAGTGGAGCAAGCTGTGGCAGATTCGAGCCCCTCCAAAAATTAAGTTGTTCATGTGGCGATTATGTCATAACGCGTTGGCTGTAGCTATAAATCTCAAGAGGAGGAAAATCCGGGTGTTGGAGGACTGTCCTTTGTGTAAGATGTATCCTGAGACTGTAAGGCATCTGTTTTTGGAGTGTGAGTGTGCTCGTAGTATTTGGTTTGGATCTCAAAGCTCGCTCATAGTGTCTCCAAAGCCAGATCAAACTTTCCCTCAATGGTGGGTGGAATGGATGAAGCACCCTCAAGGTGGAGAGAAAAGTGTTCTTGCTAGTCGGTTAAGCGTCACTCTGTGGTTTATTTGGAAGTTACGGAATGATGTGGTTTTTAATGGTCAGCAGCCTGACCCTGGTTCGGTAATTGAGCAATTGGAACAGTTTCTCGGGTACCTTAATAGCTCTAATGAAGAGATGCAGAATTGTGCAGTCCCAGGGCAGCAGCCTTGGTCGGCGCCGGAGAGAGGTTGGTTAAAGGCAAATGTTGATGGGGTGGCTCTCTTAAATGGGTCGGCTTCTGGAGCCGGTATGGTGGTGCGGGACTCTAATGGCAATATGATCTTCAGGGGTTGCAAACCCCTCTGGGGTGGTGGTAGCCGCATAGCTGAGGTGGAAGCTATTCGATGGAGCTTGCTTTTGGCTTTGGAGCGTGGGTGGTCGAAGTTGTGTATTGAGTCTGATTCAAAGGAAGCAATAGATTTTTTGAATGGGGTAGCCCCCAGCCCCCACTGGGATTGCAACAGCTTGCTGGAAGATATTTCACAGTTGAAGGGGCGTTGTGATCAGGTTTTGTTTCTTTTTACTCCTAGGCAGGCTAATTTTGAAGCCCATGAGGCGACTCAGGAAGCTTTAATCCAAAGTATTGGAATCCGTGTTTCCTATCCGACAACCCGGGATCATGTCCGGCGTTTGTCTTTTGATCCTGGTCTTTCTAATGAATAATTTTAGTGTTAACCAAAAAAAAAAGGAGGGTAGCAAACAATTAGGGACAAAAATAACCTTTTTCTGCCCGGGATTTATTAAGGTGCCAAATCATCTCCAGTGATAACCGGATGTTGGCACATCCGGTTATCACCCCTAGGGGTCGCCACGTGTCTCCTTTGACACCCTTAACCGTGGGTAAGGTTCACCCACCCCTAGGGTTCACCCACCTATTTTTGGTTTTTTTTTAAAAATATTAATTCTATTTTTAAAATTAAAAAATTGTTTTTAAAGTTTTTTTAATATTAAAAACAGTTTTTTAATTTTAAAAATAGAATTGATATTTAAAAAAAAAAACCAAAAATAGGTGGGTGAACCCTAGGGGTGGGTGAACCTTACCCACTGTTAAGGGGTGTCAAAGGAGACACATGGCGACCTCTAGGGGTGTGATAACCGGATGTGCCACATCCGGTTATCACTGGAGAGGATTTGCACCCATTCATTTAATATTTCCCCTATTTTACATCGAAATATTGAACAAAAGCTAAATAGTAGATGGAGTAATGTGAAAACAGCAAATTTGTAAGTAGAACGAACAGTGCAATACCTTTGGATTACAGCTTTCATGACAACTTTTTCTTTTATTGGACATTTAAATTTAGTAAAGTTTAATTAGCGCCCTAATTTCTCCTTTTTTGGTTTTTTTTGGGTAACCTTATCTAAATTAAGCATTATCATTATCCATGTTCAACGCAATTCCCATATCAAAGCATGCATGCCTCAGAGATTTAGTCTCATACACATCTCTAGCCACTGGATGGTTAGGAATGTCCAATCGTGTTGACTTTTGACCTATTCTAATGATTATCCTTTCGTCTCATTAAATGGGTTACTAATTTAGGAAACTGGGCTCCAAAACTGAAGCCTTAAATCAAGCAAATTTACAAGTATGTATGGCAACTTAGACGTAATCCTTTTAATTATGGTCCAGGATTTTCTCAAGTTCAACTTGAGAGAATCTCTCAAGTTTGAACCCCTAGAGGTTTCCACGTGTCTCCTTTAACACTCCTTAACCATGGGTAAGGTTCACCCACCCCTAGGGTTCACTCACCCATCCTTGGTTTTTTTTTTTTTAAAATAATAATAATAATTTTTTAAATTAAAAAACTGTTTTTAATATTAAAAAACTCTAAAAACAGTTTTTTTAATTAAAAAAATAATAATTAATATAAAAAAAAAAGAAACCAAGGATGGGTGAGTGAACCCTAGGGGTGGGTGAACCTTACCCATGGTTAAGGGGTGTCAAAGGAGACACGTGGCGACCTCTAGGGGTTCAAATTTGAGAGATTCTCTCAAGTTGAACTTGAGAGAATCCTGAGCCAATAATTATTGGATAAGTTTGAATTAATTACGCCTAATCCCGGTTGCCTTGTACTTTTATCCTATTTAACCTTCCATCTTCTCTCCATTCTCGCCCACTCCTTCTTTTCTTTCTCGATCTCTGTATTTTTTTTTTCTTTCTATGATGCGAGATGACGAACTCTTCTACAAACCCATTGATAGTTAGTTTCGGGGAGATGCTCATCGATTTCGTTCCTGACGTTGCCGGAGTTTCTTTGGCTGAATCGCAAGGTTTTGTCAAAGCTCCCGGTGGTGCTCCTGCTAATGTAGCCTGCGCCATTACTAAGCTTGGCGGTGCTTCCGCTTTCATCGGAAAGGTCTCTAGATCTCTTTTTCTTTTTCTCTCTACCTCTACAGATACAGATACAGATATCTATATATCTTCCGCGATCGATCTGATTATCAGTACACTGTTAATCCAAATAAATATTGTCTGATATGATGGATTATATATACAATACATACAGGTTGGTGATGATGAATTCGGGCGCATGTTAGTGGACATCTTGAAGAAGAATGGCGTGAACGGAGACGGGGTTTGCTTCGACGCCGACGCGAGGACGGCTCTGGCGTTTGTGACGTTGAAAAAGAATGGGGAGAGGGAGTTCATGTTCTACAGGAACCCCAGTGCCGACATGCTCTTGAAGGAGTCAGAGCTGAACATGGGGCTGATCAAGCAGGCCAAGATTTTCCATTACGGCTCCATCAGCTTGATCTCCGAGCCATGCCGGAGTGCCCACATGGCCGCCATGAAAGCTGCTAAGGAGGCTAAGATCTTGCTCTCTTACGATCCCAATGTCCGGCTACCGCTCTGGCCATCCCCTGAGGCTGCCCGAGAAGGGATCAAGAGCATCTGGAAAGAAGCTGATTTTATCAAGGTAAGTATATTATATATGATCAATGCATGTTAATTAGCCTTCCTAGATGCATGTTCAGCTTCTACATTGTGTTGACTGAATGGTGTTTGGCGCAGGTTAGCGATGATGAGGTGGCTTTCCTCACACAAGGAGATTCTGATAATGAAGAGGTTGTTCTGTCCCTCTGGTTCGAAGGGTTGAAGTTGCTCATCGTCACTGATGGGGAGAAGGGTTGCAGATACTTCACCAAGGTATTTTATTTATTTTATTTTATTTTAGTTAGTTAATTCCAGGAATAAATAAATTGAAAATAAAATAAAACAGAGCTTCAAAGGGAAGGTGAGTGGGTTCTCGGTGAAGACGGTCGACACAACAGGAGCTGGTGATGCATTTGTTGGTGCACTTCTCTGCGCAGTTGCCAAAGATGATTCCATCTTTCAGGTTTTGTTTCCCATTTAATTTCTTTTAATCTTAAAAGTTTATTCATGTAATTAATTTTATTTTACATTAAATATATATATGTAATGGTGGGTGTGCAGGATGAAGGGAAACTGAAGGAGGCATTAAAATTTGCAAATGCATGTGGAGCAATATGCACAACCCAGAAAGGAGCGATTCCAGCACTTCCAGACACTTCAACTGCTCTCAAACTCATCTCCTCTTCCAAGGCCTAATAGTTTTATTTTTTATTTTTTTAAACTATATATTTAATAGTAATAATTGTGCCTTCTTTTCTCTGTTTCAGTTTTTGCTTTACAAGGAATAAATCTTTAATTTTCTTCTGCTTCTGCTACCCAGAACGCCTTCTGAATGTGTATTGAATATACCTGACAGGTTTTCATTTATTTATTTTTACAGTTTAAATATGATGGGGAGCACTGCATCATGCTCCCCATGAAAATTAATCTCTTATTTTTATTCACATATCTTTTTTTTTGGAACTCGGGTGTCCCCAACCCTTTGGGTCAGGACTAATCCCCGAAGGTGCGACGTGAGCCTGCAACCCGCCACATCAGGTAAGTCTGAGTAACCCCGTGCGGGGCTGGCCCCAAAGGGGGAGTGAGAAATGGACCCAGGACCTCCCACTTAGGGAAAGGGGAAAGGCCAGGAACCACTCGTCCAGTACCCGCTTCAAAGAACCTTGACTGACCTCCCATGAAGTCAGTGACAATTTTTTTTAGGAGGAATGCTAGCCTACTCCAGTCAACCCATACTCAGTTATATGTTCATTCTCAATGCTTAAAGCTTGGGGTGTATTCGGGCCAGGCTTGGCCATGCTCGGCTCGGATCGGCTCGGCTCGAATTCATGCAGATTAGGCTCGGCTTGGCCCGACCCTGTTCGACCCGAGCCCGAAATTCAAACCAAACTCAAGGCCCGAAGCCCGACTCGAAAAGGGATTTTCAAGCTCGAGCTCGGCCCGAGCCTGAACTGATTCGAGCTCGAGCCGAGCTTGGCTTGATAATTTTTTTTTCCTTTTTTTTTTTTTGCTTGTTTCCCTTGTTTCACTTGCTTTTAACACCTATTTAACATACTCTTAAAAAAAAACCTATTTAACACATCAATAGACAATAGGTGGCTTGTAACACCCAATTGAACCTGTTTTTTCACCTGTTTAACACATCAATAGACAATAGGTGCCTTGTAACGCCCATTGAACCTGTTTTTTCACATGTTTAACACATCATGACATCAATAGACCTGTTAATGACACCCCCATTCTTTCACTTGTTTCATATTTTTTTCACCTGTTTTAACACCTATTAATACATAATTACATAATAAGCATTCAAATTTGTAAGCTAGGCTTTACAGCCACCTAGTATACTAAGCAATTAATTACATTAGCATCTTCAAACACCTTGTGGTGTTGTTGTGTTACCAAAAAAAAAAGGTAACCTGTAGCCCAATGAATCAAAATTAGATCTTGTCATTTCAGTTACAAAATAACCCCAAAAAAATTGAAAAATATATATGTTTCTCATTTGCCCATTGGTTCTTTTTCAAAGTACTACATCTCTTTAAGCTTTTCCTAGTTATCAAAAAACACCTACATAACACAACAACGACAACTGAATATTTTCAACAAATACATCTTTACTATTATAATGCGAGAGCCTTGCGTAGATGAATTTTTTGAAATTCCCAAACTACCTTTAAATTAAAACAAAACATTGATTTAATGTTTTACTTTAATTCCCAAACTACCCCTTGCTCATCTATCTATTTAGAATCACAGCCAATTGCGATTGAACTCAGGTAGAGTTCAATCGCACCCGTGGGGTTAACATGTGTCCCTTTAACTCCTATTAACTATGGTTAACTTCTTCCCCTTGCGCTCACGTGCACCGCACATGCCACTAACGAGTTCAATTGCACCTGTGGGTTAACACGCGTCTCTTTTAACTTTTATTAACTGTGGTTAACTCCTTTCGCTCGCTCTCACTTGCATCACACGCGCCACCCGCTAGTAGAAATAAAGGAAATTCATTTCAAGATGCTACTAAGACAAAATGCAAAGTACCTCCAAGGAAAAGGCTTTTTTCTATGGACTACCATGGAAACCCATACACATGAGTTATATTCAAAGAAGGGGAAGCAACAATCATGGTCCACCCTATGAGATAATGCTAACTGTCATAAAGAGAATATAACTGTGTTCGAGAATATAACAAATCATCTTCTTAAACAATATAACTATGCAAGAAACATTCCGGTGGAACTCTACTTAGAGGAATTCAAAGAGGGCAAGTCACCTTTAAAAATGCTTGGAATGCTCCTGTATAAGTCAACATCATAAGCACCAACAATGTGCGTAAAGAACATCGCCATAAAGTGATTAAAGCATAATAAAACATATAACCATCGTGGACTGCTTAGATAAAAATAATCCAAGTAAAGCATCGTGGAACAAATTATTGGAAAATTGAAACATAGATCTTACTGCATGCACCATCCCAATTCTTTAGAGACTATTTTATGTCACTCTTCATGCAACATTTCATATGCTTCACCACTAAATTAAGCTGGAACTTGAGGTGATGATTGCCAACAAAAAAAATGAAAAGTTAACAATAATTATCACTATAGTATATGCAATAAAAGAATCAGAATCCCTTGCAAAACTATGTAGAATCTGAAGCATACTCAGAGTAGTAACATCAATAAATGCAACAAACCTCATAGAAATTCAAGTTTAACAATCACTGATTATCCACAACGAGTTTCTATAGGACCACCCCCAATATGGTTTTCCATAGTAAATTTCCAAGTATTAACCTAAAGAAGCAACAAGTTTTTGAATAATTATAAGTTCAGGTAAAATACGGGGGAGCTCATTTAAATTAGCAAATGATGTGAAGGTTCAAGATAAACCAAATGCTAATATGGCTTTCCATTTAGCAATCCAAATATCTAAAGACTAACCAAATGTCCTTTACCAAAATTACAAATTGATCCAAAAAATAAATATTTGGAATGTCACATTCAGACCACAAGAAGCAAAAGAAATAAAATTTTACCAGTCCTTGCATCCCTCGCACTAAAACATATAAGCATAATAAAACATTTAACATGAATTTTATTATGTTGCATAATAAAACAATAAAGACGACTCTTCATCATCTTTGCTCTCGGGATCAAGAACATCGCTATAAAGTGAAAGCATATAACTATCGTCAAAGTTCAGTCCTCTGAACAAATCAATGCCTCAGTAGTCTTCGGTAACAAACAGCTACGATACTTGCTTATCACTCTACTCCCAGTGCTAAATGCTGATTCTGATGATACTGTTGTTATTGGAATAGAGAGAATATCACAAGCCATTTTTGAAAGAGTGCAAAATCTAGTAGCATTCGATTTCCACCACTCCAAAATATCAAATTTTGTCCATGAATTATGAAGAAGGGCTTCTTCAAAATAAATATCCAAATCCGATCTAACTTTATGTTTTGGCACTTCACTTGTAACAAAGCTCTTAAAGTCATACTCAACATTACTAGTAGATGCCACCCCACTTGAACTGCAAACACTTGTTTCCATGCTCTCTTCTTGACCCACATATAATTGATATAATTCATACAATGCATCATGGATTATCTTAATCTCTAGCTCAGCTCTTTGATCATAATAGATCTTCGGAATACAAAATCGAGTAAAAGTCATCTTGTACCGAGGATCTAAGATTGCTCCTATCGCCATTAAAAGATTGCATTCGCTCCAATACTTGTCAAATTTTTCTTTCATGGTACGACGACTTACTTACTTTGACATACTTTTCGCCCTTTGATGGTATCCGGTGGTGCATAATACATTCATACATTATCGCTTTTGTGTGTTCTTCTTCTTACTTACTTACTTTTATCTTCGGTCTTACTTATACTTTTCTTAGTATTTTAGATTCTCTCTTAATCATTATACTTCTTTTTCATTCGTGAGTGCTCAATGATACACCTTTTGTTTAAATTATACCTAAGAATATTCGTCAAGGGCCATAGGATATCTCACCATAGCACCCCATCCCACTATGTTAACCAGGCCTAGGCAAGCTTGACTTTTCTCAAAGGCTACTTTACCCAAATGTATATCACGTATGAGGAAACATAAAAGAAGTATACAAAATATCATCTTTCCAAATGATTTGTGTGAGCACGGATTTCGGTTACTCACATTAGTTTTATGTTCTGAGTCACCACTTATTAATTCGATAGAGATAAGTCATAGGTAATGGATAAACTCTTAAGTCTGCTTAGAGTTTTGAGTAAGAGGTTCAGTTAAGTCAGTAGAAGGTGTTAGACACCTCGGCACTTCCGTTTTACAACGGTTCCCTACTTACTAGGTTTAAGCCAAATTAATGTCAAGTTATTAATCAAATGTCTTAGGTTTAATTTATATACTAATCCAAGAAGGGAAAAGCTAAACTAGGGTCGAAACCGGGTTGGGTTGCCTACATACTCACATTGGGGTGAGATCAAACTGAGCGTAGTTCTGGGACATGAGCTCGTGCCGAGGCTAGGGGGAGTGTTGTGTGTGCACCAATGGTAGCTTAGGGTCTAGCCGGGAGGCTAGGGGTGATTGATCGGGTTAGTCAAGTGCTTGGTTATGTTTGATTGGGGCCTAGTAGGCCAAGGGGTAGTTCAGTAGACTAGGATTTGGGCCCCGGTGGCCAAGACTGGGCCCGGTAGGCAAGGGTGCAAGCCTCGGAGGCTAGGCTTCAGTTCGGTAGACTAAGGGTTGGGCTCGGTAAGCCAAGATTAGGCCCAGTAGGCCAAAGGTTGGACCCCAGAGGTCAAGAGTAAGCTTGGTAGGCTTTGGATTGGGCCCGGTAGGCCGAGGGTGAGTTCGATAGGCCAAGGGTAAGCCCGGTAGGCTTGGAGTAAGGCCCGGTAGGCCAAGAGGGGTTTAACCATGCTTAGGATTGCTAACCGGGATTGGGTAAGGTCCAAAGTATGTTTATGGTCCTTAAATGTGATTTGAACATTTCTTAAGGATTTTTCCCAAATCTTCTCAAGTTAGATGGGGGGCTAACCATGGTTAGTTCGATTAACCAAAGTTAGGTAGTGTACAAAGCTGGATTTTGAGTTATACTGTCATTTTAGATTTTTCCTTATTTTTTGGAATTTTTCAGGGTTTAAATGGGCTTAACCATGGCTAAATCAAGTGTTAACCATGGTTAAATCAAGTGTTAACCATGGTTAAACTCATCTAACCGTGGTTAAGCATGTTTTTACAGTCCAAATTTAACATTTTCTGAATTCTCAGAATATTTTGGATTTTAAAGAAATTTTTGGGAATTTTCCATGAGGTTAGGCCGACTAACCATGGTTAACCCTTAACCATGGTTGAATTAACCATGGGTTAAGGCAAGGCAGGGCCTGGGAATGATTGGGATGTCCCCCAGGGGCCAAGTCAAGTCTAATGGGGGGCCTGCCATAGGCTATGGGCCACTGTGAGGCCCAAAAAGTTCAAAAATCAGAACTGTCGGCAGATGGATTACCGACAGTTCTGACACATTTTAACCAGAGTTTGCTCCCCTGTAACTTTGGTTAGGATGAATTTAGGGCATCCATGACCCATGATTTTGAAGCTCAGGATGAGAGGAGTGCCCTAGGCCTATTGTGGGCCCTGGGGAAGGCCACGTGTGGGCCTGGTACGGGCCCAAAGTCATTGCACATGAAATGATAAAATGTCGGTAATGTAATTACCGACACTTTGGCAGTTTCTGGTTTTCAGTAAATTAACCATGGTTAGGTTAAAGGGGGTGACCTGAAAAGCTCCAGTTAGATCAAGGGAAGGTCTGGGGACCCAATTTGAGCCCTGGAATGGACCAGGGCATGCTCAAGTGGGGCCACAGCAGCTGCAAAAGAGACCTCCAGGAGTGTCACTACTGAGTTTACCGACACCCCTTGAATTTTCCAGAAAATGAAAAATGCCCTAAGGGTTGCTATGGGGGTGGTTCCAGGGGTTCCCTCATAACTTGAGAGACCCCCAGAAGCTCTGAGGCTGCCCGGAGTGTTGCTCTACCACTAGGGGGATTCCCACACCTATGATGAAGGTGGGGGAGCCCTCCCTCTTGGATTTTTTGCAAAACCGAAAATGAATAGTCCCCTGGAAGGACCAGGGGCTCACATGAAGTGTAAAACGAAACTAAATGGGGTAGGGGGAAGCCCTACCATGCTGCTTTGCTTCAGGACAGGCTGGTGGCCTAGTAGCGGTGCTGTTTGTGGCGGTGGGGCTCGGTGGTGCTGCACACGAGGTGAGGGAGGCTTGGGGAAGCTACTGGGAGCTTCGGATTTCTTCTGGGAGTGCCTAGGAGGGGGCTACGGCTTCGGAAATGGCCAGGAGTTCGACTGGGCATTTTTGGAGATGGTTGAAGGTGGTGGGGGTGCTGCCCTTTTATAGGCAATACCAAGGGGGACATCCCTGGTATTCGTACTAGGGTGGATAGGCTTACAGGG
The DNA here is from genome assembly GCA_015143295.1 of Tetracentron sinense. Lineage (NCBI taxonomy): Eukaryota > Viridiplantae > Streptophyta > Magnoliopsida > Trochodendrales > Trochodendraceae > Tetracentron > Tetracentron sinense. Next base: position 753,741 of record CM026555.1, on the reverse strand, counting down.
GGGCGGAGAGGTGGTTTGCAAGTCGGAGAAGGGTGTATATAGGCGTGCCTGACCACGCAAGGGGCGGTTGTGCTGCTGGAAATGATTTCAAGGAATGGCGGTAATAAGTTTACCGCCATTCCCTAGCATTTGCAAATTGAGGGTGTCGGTGAATATATTACTGCCAGGCCTGGGTTTTATCCAACAGGTCTAGCCCAGGCTGCACATGTGGTACGGGGGCTTCACCATTTGAATTTTTGGGCCCTTGCTTGGGCCCAAACCGAGGGGTTTGAATTTCTAGGGGTTTTGGGCTTTAGGGTTTAAGCCCTAAGGGCCTAGGGCTTACTAGGGCTTGGCTAGGCTACGGCTAGGGCTAGGGCTAGGGCTAGGGCTAGGGCTAGGGCTAGGGCTAGGGCTAGGGCTAGGCTAGGGTTATACCTCGGGTCTACTAGGGTTATACCTTGGGTCTACTAGGTGGATCAAACTGAGGGTTTAACCATGGTTAAGAACACTTAACCATGGTTAGAAGGGGTGTAAAAATTGGGTGCTTACAATTCGCAATATAAAATCATAATTTATATCAAAGCACACCTAAATCACGATTTAATGTAAGTATCAACATTCCCTTTCTGTTTAAATCTAGATCAACATCCTAATTATAACACCATTCATAAATCAGAATTTTCATGAATTATAAATATAAATCAACTCACATACGGTTAAAATCCCATAATAATTTATCAATTTAATTCCATCCATTTTCCTTAATCATCCATACACTTCAATAAAATTTTCCAATCCTTCGTTGAATCATAAATAATTTTAACATATTCTTCACATTCTAATTTAACAAATCCATAAATAATAAGATAGGAATCGAATATGGTTCTTCACATCCTATTTTAATAAATCCATAAATAATGAGATAGGAATAAATATCATGGTTCTTCACATCCTATTTTAACAAATCCATAAATAATAAGACAAGAATCGGATCATGGTTCTTCACATCCTATTTTAATAAATCCATAAATAATGAGATAGAAATAAAAATCATGGTTCTTCACATCCTATTTTAACAAATCCATAAATAGTAAGACAAGAGTTGGATCATGGTTCTTCACATCCTATTTTAATAAATCCATAAATAATGAGATAGGAATAAAAACCATGATTCTTCACATCCTATTTTAACAAATCCATAAATAATAAGATAAGAATCAAATCAAAGTTTTTCACATCCTATTTACTTTCATGTTCTTACTTAGGTCTACTTCTTTCAATCCATCTTTTAGGTTAATGTTCAAAATATTGAAGACTAGGGTTGTTATTTACCTCCCTTTATCGCTTTCCTACGATCTATCGCTTGCTTATAGGGTTCTATATCGATCTCCAAGCCTCCTTTCTCATTTTCCTACTCCAATCTTTGAGCTCTTTCAGTTTCCCCCTTTTGATCTCTCAGAAAAACCCTCAATTTCCTCTCTTTTAGGTTTAGAAGCATATAGGAACCCTAATTCTTGAGTAGGAGGGTTATTTATAGAGTTTGGAGACCCTAGAGAGTTAAAAACTCGCAAAATCGCGCAACACGGCAAAAATCTCCGCGTCGGGCGATCGATTGCCGGTGTCGGGCTTTTGCTACTTTTTCTTCCTCTTTTAATTCATGCAATTTATTTTTAAAAATTCACTAAATTGAATGAATTAAATGAGTTTTCTTAATCAAGGTTTTTAATACATTGATTTCTCCTAGAATTGACGTTTAATTTAAGCACATTTATGTAGGGAATTAACTCATAAAATCATGAAGATAAGTAAATTTAATGCAGGTCATTACATCCTCCCCCCTTAAAATAATTTCGTCCTCGAAATTTCATACCTTAGTCGAACAGGTGGGGATACTTTTCTCGAACCTCATCCTATCTTTCCGATTTAGCTTCTTCGTTGGAGTGGTGTTGCCAACGTAGGAGGACAAAACGGATGGTCTTCTTTCGTAAGACATGCTCCTTTTGATCCAGAATTTGGACTGGTTCAATCACCGTAAGATCTTCTTGAACTTCTAGTGGTTCCAAGTCAATGACATGAGACAGGTCTAAAATGCATTTTCTCAGCATGGATACATGGAAGACATTATGGATTGCTGCCATATGAGGAGGTAAAGTGACCCGGTATGCTACTTCTCTTACCCTTCTGATGATTTCAAATGGTCCAACATACCTTGGACTTAATTTGTCCTGCTTCCCAAATCTCATTATTCCTTTAGTAAGAGATATCTTGATAAAGACCTGATCTCCAACTTGAAATTCTAAATCTCTTCTTCTGGTGTTTGCTTAACTTTTCTGCCTACTCTGAGTAGTCTTCAACCTTTCCCTAATCAAATTAACCTTGTCTGTAGTCTACTCAACCAACTTGGGGCTTAGAAGTTTCCTCTCCCCTACTTCATCCCAACAAAGAGGAGACCTACAACTCCTACCATATAATACTTCAAAAGGATCCATTTGGATACTAACCTAGTAGCTATTATTATAAGCAAACTTGACCAGTGACAAATGTTCATCTCAACTGCCCTGGAAGTCTAGCATACATGACCGAAGCATATCCTCAATGATCTGATTTACCCTCTCTGTCTGACCATCTGTCTGTGGGTGAAATGCTGTGCTAAAATCCAGTTAAGACCTCATGGCTTGTTGAAAGCTCTTCTAGAATCTTGATGTAAACTTGGTATCTCTATCGGAAACGATACTGACCGGTACTCCATGTAATCGAACTACTTCCTTTAAATATAATTCTGCCAGTTTGTTAGAGTTATAAGTGGTTCGATAAGGAAGAAAGTGAGCTGACTTAGTTAAACGATCCACTATGACCCAAATTGCATCGAAATTCTTAGATGTCCTTGGTAACCCTACAATAAAGTCCATGGATATATTTTCCCACTTCTACTCGGGAATGGGAAGAGACTGTAGTAATCCGACTGGTCTCTTGTGTTCAGCCTTGACTTGCTGACACACCAAACATTTGGACACGTGTGTAGCCACATCTCTTTTCATGTTCTTCCACCAAAAATGTTATTTGAGATTTTGGTACATCTTGGTACCTCTGGGATGAACTATATATTTAGATCTGTGTGCTTCATCTAAAATTTCACGCCTTAACTCTTCATTTGCTGGTATACAAAGTCTACCCCTGAAGGTTATAGCTCCATTCACATTCATAGAGAAATCTTCCTGCCCAATTTCCAAGGATTTAGCTCGACAGGCTAAGAGTTCTTCATCTGACCCCTGCAACTCTTTAATTCTAGCCCGAATATATGGTCTGACTGAGATGTTAGCCATTAATACTCTACCGTGGTAAACACTGAAGCTCGTTTCGTTGTTAGACATGTCTTCCAACAATTTCCACTCCTTGACCATTAGGTGTGCAATCAAACCGGAGGGCCTTCTGCTAAGTGCATCAGCTACTACATTTGCTTTTCTGGGATGATACTAAATCGAGTAATCATAATCCTTCAAAAATTCTACCCAACGGCGCTGTCTCAAATTATGCTCTTTTTGTGAAAATAAATACTTGAGACTTTTATGGTCCGTGAACACCTCAAATTGCTCACCATACAAATAATGTCTTAAGATCTTAAGAACGAAAATAACTGTTGCCAGTTCCAAGTTGTGAGTAAGATAATTCCTCTCATGATCTTTCAATTACCGGGAAGTATAAGCGATAACTTTCCTACGCTGCATCAGGACACAACCTAAACCCACATGAGAAGCATCGTTATACACTACAAATCCTCCACTACCCGTTGGGATTGTAAGGATGGGTGCTATGGTGAGGCGCTTCTTCAACTCTAAGAAGCTTTCTTCGCACTTCTCATTCCAAGTGAACTTGGCATTCTTATTAGTCAAGTAGGTGAGTGGTGCTGCCAAGCTCGAAATTCCTTCTACAAACCTTCTGTAATACCCAGCAAGGCCTAGGAAACTTCTTATTTCTATCACACTCTTCGGCCTCTTTCAATTTGATACAGCTTCAATTTTCGTCGGATCCACTGAAATTCCATCCCTAGAAACCATGTGGCCTAAGAATGCTACTTTCTCAAACCAAAATTCACACTTACTCAGTTTAGCATACAACCTATGCTCTCTCAAGGTCTCAAGCATGATCCGAAGGTGTTGGTCATGATCCTCCCTAGTCTTGGAATACACCAGAGTATCATCAACAAAGACTATGACATAACTATCAAGGGCTGGTTTGAACACCCTGTTCATCAAATCCATAAATACTGCAAGTGTATTTGTTAATCTGAATGACATCACCAAGAATTCGTAATGTTCATATCTTGTCCTAAATGCCGACTTAGGAATATCTTCAGATCTAATTTTCAACTGATGATATCCTAACCTTAAGTCAATTTTGGAAAAGAATTTTGCCCCTTGCAATTGATCAAATAGGTCATCTATTCTTGGTAGAGGATATTTATTCTTTATGGTGAACTTGTTCAATTAACTATAATCGATGCACATTCTCATCGTTCTGTCCTTCTTCTTCACAAAAAGTACTAGAGCTCCCCATGGTGATACACTTGGTGGGATAAAACCATTGTGAAGCAATTCTTCAATTTGTTCCTTCAATTCTTTTAATTCAGCTGGAGCCATCATATAAGGTGCTCTTGATACTGGTGCTGTTCCGGGGGCTAAGTCTATCATGAACTCTACTTCTCGGTCTGGTGGTAGGCCTAGTAGTTCTTCTAGAAATACGTCTATGAATTCACTAACCACTGAAATGTTTACTGATTACGGCATTTCTAAGGTAGTAATGCTCAATGCCACAAACCGGGCAAGGTCCTTTTTCCTCAATCCCCGAAAATGGAAAGGATTTCCATTGATTGGTTTGAAATCAACTCTCTTCTCAAAGCAGTCTACATTCCCATGGAAGGTTGATTCCCAGAATTACATTAAAATCCTAGAAGTTGAGTACTATCAGATCCGCTGGTAAGTCGTGCTGCCCTACACGGACAATACAGGCGTTGTACACCTCACTTGTGATGATTGAGCTACCAAGGGGTGTAGAACCCCAAATCCGCATTTCACTAAGTGGTGAATAGTGTGTAAATAGTGCTCAAGTGTGGTTTTGTACATTAATGAGCCTTATGTTAATATACGTGTTTGGATTTATGGCGTGCATGTTCTAATAAGTCTACATATCCTTAAAGAGTGTGTTTTAAGCACTAAAGGTGTTGGAAATAGGATTGGAAAGGTCTAAAGTAGTGAAAATAGGGTTTTGCAGTAAAACAGGGGATCACCGATCGCTCGGTGATAACCACCGATCGACCGGTCATCTACCGATCGCTCGGTGATAACCTCCGATCGACCGTCTTAAACCGATCGCTTGGTAGCTATCGAGTGGTTAACTAATTTGTAAGAGAAAAAATTCCAGAGAGGGTGTTTTCAACCGATCGCTCTGTTGAAACCACCGATCGCTCGGTCAGCCACCGATCGCTCGGTCTGTACCACCAATCGATCGGTTATATGCAGATTTTCTTCATTAAGGGTGTTTAAGACTTTAGCCACTATCCCTTTGCCTATATAAGGCTTGTTCGTGCCCTTAATACACTATTTTGAGAGAGATTTGAGAGGAGAAGAAGGAGAGAAACTAGGTTATTGCTCAAGCTTGAAGGAGAGATCAAGTCCTTCCTTCCTTTGGTGTTTCTTATCAAAGAACTTGAAGTTTTTCACGTGTTCCAAGCTTTTGGAGTCAAAATCACTGATTTCACCAAGGTAGATACACTCTACTCCCAATCTAGTGATACTACTAGCTAATATATGTTTTTCTCATTCTATACTATAAGCTTTGATTTGTTATGGAGTGAAAGGTTATTTTTATACTTGGATGTAAGCTATTACTATTATGTACTCTATTTGTTTGTGTAAATACCTCTAAGGGTTTTTGGGTGTTTAAACATGCTAATACTCTCATATGCTCATATGTTCGCATGTCTCGAATGAACCGAGGTTTTCCCATGGATTTCTCAAAGTATGAAAAGGGTTTTGAATAAATGACTTATATGAATGATTCTAAGCAACTCTATGATATCTCTAAGATCGGTTCACAAGCTCAAAAGGATCATGATATACTCACAAGAAGTCTATCATAATGTCTAAGATCGTCTCACAAGCTCAAAAGGATCATAAATGAAATTGCTCTAAGATCTCTATGGTATTGGCTCTATGGTATTTGCTCTATGGTTTTGCTCTATGTCTCTACCGATCATAAATGACTCTAAGGAACTCTAAGAACTCACAAGGCTATGATTATCGCTTGACTCACACGGTTTTGGGTTCGGATTTTATCATATGTGTTATTTTACGGTTTCCACGCTTTGACATGTTTTAAGGATTTCATTCTCCATGTTTCGCATGCTCTATACTATTATTGCTTTATTGTTAGTAGTTTGTATATGCTAAGTATTCTACGCTTAGCCGATATTTGTTATCATCGGCAGGTGCTTGGGTACCATTCGACTTATGTGGTACGGAGCCTTGGGTAGAGGAAGAGTACTTCGACCCGAAGCCTTCTATGGACCACTATCAGGATGATGGCTCATTAGATAGGCGTCGTGACTTTGACTTTTGTTGACAGACTTAGCATAATATGATAATTGTTAAGTGAGAGTGGGACTTGTCCACTCCACATTTTGGATTCATATACAGTTGTATTTTGTTGGTTCAAACTTGGACCGAGTAATAGGAGTATTTAGTTATGTATTTTTGGCTTCTGCTATGTTCAGTTATATTTTGGCTTTCGCTATGCATTGTAAATCATTTCCGCTATGTATGTCTGTGTACTCTGATAGGTTTCTATGCGTGCCTTATGTATCATATGAGAGGTATGATACGGCGGTCACGGGTCAAAGTATCTCTAACTCCTTAGGGGTATTTTGGGTCGTGACAAGGGGAGTGGCAATGAACAACTCACTATCTAGCCGACTCGACCCTGATGGAAAACCTTCGGCAAACCTAGGTGTGACGAAAGAGTGCGTTGATCCCGTGTCAATCAGTACGTGTGCTAGACAGTTGTTTATCAATAGTGATCCTGAGTTCATAAATAACTAAGTGTTAATTTAGTATATCATAATCTAATTCATACAACGTATATGACGCCCATATATACATGTATGATATTCTGTTTCTACAAGTACAACATCACACAATCAATTTTCAACATGCAATTATTTTTACTTAATTAAATTATAAGTCATATGTACCTTGGACCACATCATCTGAGGCTAGAGCATCCTGCTCTGAGATGACAAAGACTCTCCCTTGAGTATTCTCACGAGGGGCTGAGGAGCCTATTGAGTCTTTGGCGCTAGAGGAGGCTTTTGCTATGGTGCCTGCCTAGCTGGAGGCCTGTTTCCTTGCATCTGGGACTGCTGAGTTGCCTGCTGTGACCGTTGAGGGTAGTCCTTAATCTGATGTCCCAGCTCACCGCACTGAAAACATTCGCCAGTGAGAGTGCGGCATTCCCCAATCTTGTGCTTTCTCCCACAATGAACACAAATCTCGAACACTACTGGAGGAGTAGGCTGGGCAGGATGATTGACTGATGCTGTGGTCGTGGTAGGGCAAGAGGCAGGTGTAGGCCTCTGAGTATTCTGCACTGGCCTTGTAACCGGATATGGGGCAGGCCTGGCCCTCTTCTCTGGTTGTACTAGCCCATTGGTCTGGCCTCTAACCATTTTCGTGTCCCTTAGGTTGTTGTCCCTCATCTTGAAGAACTCCTCAGAATTCTTCTCGGTTATCTTAGCCTTATTCACTATCTCTCCAAAAGTTCCTAACTGTAGTATAGAAACCTTGTCTCTGATGAATGCCCTTAGACCTCTTTCGAACTTTCTAACCTTCATATTCTTATTCGAGATCAGTTGAGGTACAAATCGAGATAGTTCAGTAAACTTCTCTTCATATTCTACCACTGTCATCTCTCCATGTTCCAAGGTGAGGAACTCAATTTCTTTCTGTTCCTTGACAAAGGCTGGAAAATACTGCTTAGAAAATAAGTCCAAGAATTCTGCCCATGTCCATGGTTGTCTTGTCCATGTGATGTCTCTCTGTCTTACCGTAGCTCTCCACCAATGCTCTGCTTCTCATTCCATAACAAATGCAGCTCAATCAACCATCTGTTCATCTATACATCGGAGCACCCTAAAAATCTTCTCCAATTGCATGATCCATGATTCAGCTACCATTGGATCAGTGGTACCATAAAACATTGAGGGTCTCAGTCTCCTAAAAGCTTCAATTCCTACAGTATGATGTATCGGAGGAGGAGGTGATGGTAGTACATGTACTTCCACATGTTCAGGTGCAGCTACAACAGGTTGCTTGGCTGTAAGGAGTGCCATTGTTTGGGCAATGAACCTCAAAACCTATGTCAAGTCAGGCTGGTTATGTAACAACCCCAAAATCCTACAAGGCTAAGATAGGACCTTGGAATCATCACATTTCCTTAACCTGCTTAAAATCCATACAGACTAGGCGTACTGACACCAGTCTCCAAAAATGAGGATAATAAAATTTCGATCATAACAAGTCAAACCATCCTGTACAATGATAGTCCACACATCATAGCTCCTCATAAACGAAATAGTCTAAAACCATCAGTAGGGTAAAACAACTAAGGCAACATCAATAAAAGTCAAAAAGTCCAATATAAACATCTTGCCCAAAAAGAAATACTAAAACTACTCAATAGGGATGACTGACAAAATCCTTGGCCTCTTACTCAGGAAGCTCACCTCCTCTCTCCTCTTCGGCGTACACCTCCTCGGCCCACGCCTCTTCTCCTAAACCTGAAGACAATGACAGGTCGACTGAGTTTGGAATACTCAGTGGATAAACAAACTAACAACAACATAAGATAGCATGAACAATAACAATATTGTTTATCTAAGCTTACTCATAATAATTTCATGTAGAATAGGCATAATCAAAGTGAGGAGCATATAATACGTCATAACATCATCTTGACTCGTGTACTTGTGCAACTCTTATCCATGAACTCGCCTTAACATATGCCTAGACTCATACATGCATGATTCATAGTGTGTTTGTCCCGTCAACGCATAATTCATAGTGTTTTGTCCCGGCAACACATAATTCATAGTATTCGACAACGCGTAGAGTGGATGTTCGTAATAGGGGATTATTCTTTCATAGCATAACATGAGTGCGATAACGCATAGAGTGGATGTTTGTAGTGGGGGATCATTCTTTCATGGCATAATTCGTAACATGTTCGTATCCAATGCATACATGCTTGTGAGACAAGTGGACTCCTGAGACTTGAATACTTACCATGCGAGTGCACGTGTGCTTGAGTGTCGTGATTGGAATTCAAATAAGTCATCCCTTAAATTCTAATCTTCTATTAGGAAACTCTGCTATGTTACATCTCCCTAGTTAGAGAATTCCCAACGTGGAGGATTTTCCTATAAGGTTTGGCCTACTCGAATATCGATCACCATACAAGTACATAGAGCATAATTTATTAAAAGGCAATGATATTCTAACTTAATTTCTTGATAATCAAAAGCATCATACTAATATTTAACATTCTTAGACATTTCAACAAACATCTAGAGTGCGTTAATTATGGATACTTTGTCATTTCCCATTCTTAACATTCCATCCCACCATCATCCGTCCACACAACCCAAACATACACATCCATACATTCATCACAATCCTCCATAATATTTCCCTTCCTCCATTCAATCCATCCATAATATACATCCATTTTCATCTCTAGCAAGCTTAATCCATGCATAATTAGGGAAAACAAACTAAATATCATTTATATTATACTAATATTCACTAAACATCATTAATAGAGTTGAGTTAGGGAGTTTATCGACCTTAGGGATCCTTCCCTTGGATCCAAATCGCTTCCAAGATGATTTGGGGAAGCTTTAAGGACGATCTCCGAGCTTTCCTAGCGATATCCAAGCTATCTTCTTCTTCTCCAAGAAATTCATCTCTCAAAACCCTAGGTTTTTCTCTCCCTTTTTGTCAAATTAGGTTAGAAATAGGTAGAGTACTCTAATACCTCGAAATAGGATCCCTATTTATAGCCCCAAGGTTTGAGAACCAAAAGACTTAAAAGTCTTTACTGAAATTTTGCAAAAACACGAAAGACCGAGCCATCGGTGGTTATGACCGAGTGATCGGTCGCCTACCGATCGACTGGTGGTTATGACCGAGCTCTCGGTCAAAAACACCCTCTCTGAAAAAAATTTCCATACAAAAAAGTTAACCAGTCGATAGCTAGCGATCGATCAGTTGTGGACCGATCGATCGTTACTTCTGACCGAGTGATCGGTTGGGTACCGATCGATCCCTAGCGATCGGTGCTCTGCAGAATTTTGACCCATCATACTGTTTTGGCCATAACTTTTGACTCGTTCTTTGAATTTCGACGATTCAACTTGCGTTGGATTCGTCTTTCGAAAAGGAACATTTCTGGTATTTTAGAATTTCCAAATTCCACTTAAAAAAATAAATAAATATATAAACATTAAAACATTACAAGGACTATAATACTCTTAATGCTTGCAATTAAAAACATGAAAAAGATCTGGGTCTCTACAGGTCATAACCCTCTGGGCGTCCTTCTCCAATGCCCCTTCCAACATTTCCCCTAGTATTGTATCCACGTCCTCTGCCACCACATCTCATTATAATAATCCTGAGAACAAATGATAACTATAAGTTTAATCTTGTAAACAACTTTAACTCTATCACTAAAATTCATACAAGCATACAATGACTAGTCCTAGCATCTGAAATTTCTAAGCTCATGCCCTAGCTAACCTAATGCCTTTGCTCTGATACCACTTCTGTCGTGCCCCAAAATTTCACCTATGAGAATGTGAGATCTTGGCATGTGACTTACTTAACAAATCATCCCATTAGAAGCATTTAAGGCACATTAAAATATGAACCTAAAAATTTCTTCAATTAATAAGATCAACTAATTCCATAATCCATACCGAAATATAATAAAATCTTGATCATCCACCATGATCATAATCATAAAAACTAAACTGAACATAAATCTCCATAATGTCAATTAAAGTCTCCCTAAAATTTAACTACTAATTAATGAACTTCAATAGTAGGGCCAACGATCAAGGTCTCGCTCTTCCTCGGGATAATCACTTTCCGGTTCCTCAAAGTATTATTCTTCTTCCCACGGTCCGGAAACCTCAACCTGCCAAGAACAAAAGTCATCGGCTGAGTAAATATAACAGACCATAGTGGACAATATAATGAATATTAAATTACATGTAGTATACAAATTCATACATTAGTTCACGTACATAATCAGAGTGCGGAAAACAACCGAATACATTGTGTCAATTTCTTTCTTTTCTTCATTTCTTTTCTTATTTTCTTTTCTTACTTTCTTACTTTTCTTACTATCTACTTTATCATTTCAAGAACAAACCATTCACATGCATTATTAATAACTTAAAATATCGCTTTACCGTATAAGGAAAGAGGTTACTATACTTTACTTTACCGAGATACCACCCTTCGTACATTATCCGGCACGGACGGCTTAGTACATTTCCTGGTACGACGACTTATTTACTTTGACATACTTTTCATCCTTTGATGGTATCCATTGGTGCACAACACATCAATACATTATCACTTTTGTGTATTCTTCTTCTTACTTACTTATTTTTATCTTCGGTCTTACTTATACTTTTCTTAGTGTTTTAGATTTTCTCTTAATTATTAGACATCTTTTTCATTCGTGAGTGTTCAATGATACACCTTTTGTTTAAATTACACCTTAGAGTAATTGTCAAGGGTCATAGGACATCTCACCATAACTCCCCATCCCATTATGTTAACCAGGCCTAGGCAAGCTTGACTTTTCTCAAAGACTCCTTTACCCAAATGTATATCACGTATGAGGAAACATAAAAGAAGTACACAAAATATCATCTTTCCAAATGATTCGCAATATAAAATCACAATTTATATCAAAGCACACCTAAATCACGATTTAATGTAAGTATCAACATTCCCTTTCTGTTTAAATCTAGATCAATATCCTAATTATAACACCATTCATAAATAAGAATTTTCATGCATTATAAATATAAATCAACTCACATATGGTTAAAATCCCATAATAATTTATTCATTCAATTTCATCCATTCTCTTTAATCATCCATACGCTTCAATAAAATTTCGCAATCCTTTGTTGAATCATAAATAATTTTAACATATTCTTCACATTCTAATTTAACAGATCCATAAATAATAAGATAGGAATCAAATATGGTTCTTCACATCCTATTTTAATAAATCCATAAATAATGAGATAGGAATAAAAATCATAGTTCTTCACATCCTATTTTAACAAATCCGTAAATAATAAGACAAGATTCAGATCATGGTTCTTCACATCCTATTTTAATAAATCCATAAATAATGAGATAGGAATAAAAATCATGGTTCTTCACATCCTATTTTAACAAATCCATAAATAATAAGACAAGAGTCGGATCATGGTTCTTCACATCCTATTTTAATAAATCCATAAATAATGAGATAGGAAAAAAAAACCATGATTCTTCACATCCTATTGTAAAAAATCCATAAATAATAAGATAAGAATCAAATCAAGGTTCTTCACATCCTATTTACTTTCATGTTCTTAGTTAGGTCTACTTATTTCAATCCATCTTTTAGGTTAATGTTCAAAATATTGAAGACTAGGGTTGTTATTTACCTCCCTTGATCGCTTCCCTACGATCTATCGCTTGCGAATAGGGTTCTATATCGATCTCCAAGCCTCCTTTCTCCTTTTCCTGCTCCAATCTTTGAACTCTTTCAGTTTCCCCCTTTTGATCTCTTAGAAAAACTCTCCCTTTCCTCTCTTCTAGGTTTAGAAGCATATAGGATACCCAATTCTCGAGTTTGAGGATTATTTATAGAGTTTGGAGACCACAGGGAGTTAAAAACTCACAAAATCGCGCAACACAACAAAAATCACCGCGTCGGGCGATCGATCGGCAGCGCCAATCCCCATTTTTTTTTAAAAAAGTCTTTTGTTACTTTTTCTTCCTCTTTTAATTCATGCAATTTATTTCTAAAAATTCACTAAATTGAATGAATTAAATGAGTTTCTTAATCAAGGTTTTTAATACATTGATTTCTCCTAGGATTGACGTATAACTTAAGCACATCTATATAGGGAATTAACTTATAAAATCATGAAGATAAGTAAATTTAATGCAGGTCATTACAAACAGATTGGTCAAAGTTTATTCTAGAGGGGGATATTTCTCAAATTTTAGATTTTTTTAAAAAATCACACCTTTCAAATTCACTGGGATGTTATTACTCTTATGAATGATGCAAAAGATATGTGGAGGATTTTCCCAAATGCCATCGCTCAAGCTGTCCCAAGATCTGCAAATGGTGAAGCTCACCTTTTTGCAAAAGAGCTCTCTTCTCATGTTAGAATGGTATTGCTAGTCCTTCTTTAAGTTGGAGTGTGTCCTACCCTTTTGCTAGTCCTCGTTCTAGATTGGGTGTTACGTACCAAAAAGAATCCACGAGAGTCAACCACTTCGCTCATGTACACTAGCACCATTTTAAGAAATAAAAGAAAATTCAGTAAACAAAAATACCCATCATTATTTGTTTTATTTTAAAATAAGTAGGCACTAAATGTGCCTTGTGAGCCCTGTTTTTCTTTCAGGATAATCTTCAAGAAACAAGAGTTACAAAAGGTTTAAAATCTAAATTTAATTTTTTAGTAATAGAGAAATGGATTCTCACTGAATTTCAAGAACAATTTGTCATTACCCAATAAATAAAAATATTTTATATAACTAGTAAGTTATCCAGGTTAACAACACAAAACAATACCTACTATGTTCCAAATACTTCAAATGTGGTTCTCATTCCTACAATTCTAAGCCCCCATGAACTTAAATCCTTTAGAAACACCATATATGAGCACACTTTAAAGCATAAAGAGAAAAAGTAACAAAACAAATGAGATGGGTTCATCTTCTTTCCTACCTTTGTATTTCTAATTAAAAAATACTTGCAAACTTGGTATATTAAAAATCATAATGGAAATTGCTATGGTAGGTTGTAGCATTATAAAAACGGCAGATTATTTTTAGAAAGGCTGTGTTTATTTGGATGGAAAATGGATAAACTGAATTATTTTCAAGAGTGGATGGAAAATAGGTACTTTGCATTATTTTCAAGAGAAAAGCTAATTTTTATTTTTGACATATTGCAAAATGAGTTATTTATTACAAATAATTCTCTAGTTCTACTTAATGTCTAAGGGGAAGTTATTCTTTGAGAATATTGAGGAGAAATTATTTTCTAGAATAATTTTCTTTTCTATAACATTTTCCTCCATTCAATTATGTTACACAAGTGTATGATCTAAGAATAGCAATAAAAAGATAACAATATCACAGTTCAATATTTAAAAAGGACTCGGCCTCACATGGATCTTCTTTAGATACCACATATCAGGCTCGAATACTTTCCTCCATTCCTCAAAAACATGTGTTTCAGCGAAAACACTACACATATGAAACATGCATCAAAAAGTGGTTGTGAAAACTAAGATTCTAAAAGGTCAATTAAATATTAATGGGATTATATAAACTATAGACCATAACTTAGAGGTAATTTATCCCCAAAAAATGTAGAGATAATTTCTTTAGAGTACATAAAATAAATTCCTTTAATGAGGAAATTACCCTAAAAATCAGACCCTCAAAAATCAGATTTATATGATAATATTGTACGTCCTCTTTTCCCACCCAAACTACTAATTTTAACAATCAAATCTTAACCAAACAAACAAACAAACATAATAATAATAATAATAATAATAATAATAATAATAATAATAATAATAATAATCTCTATGTAGTGACTTGAATTTAATTTCTCGATTTTCGAGTCATTTATATGATTTCTTAGAAAAATATGTGTTATTGTAATTAATGCATGTTTTCCTATGAGAATTAATGTATAATGTGTAGAAGTAGAAACCCAAATAATTCATTCTTTTTGAACTTTATTTATGATTAAATTGTGTGAAATTGAAGTTAACAAAAAAGTAACAAAAAAACTTTTTTTTAAAAAAAAGTGGCGCTGATCGATCGACACTAAATGATCGATCGATCGCCCAGGCGGTGATTTTCAGGAAAATCGAGAATTTCGACTTTTAAGCTTCCATTGGGTCCCAACTCTTATATATACACCTTAATTTGTGAATTTAGGGTTCCAACAACCTCTCAAACCTAAAAGAGAGAGAAAAGAGAACTTTCTAAGAGATCTAAAGGGAGAAACCTAGAAACTTCAAGGATTCGATTAAAGAAAAAGGAAAATGACTTGAAGATCTAGATCAAGCCCGATTCGCAAGCGTAAGATCATAGGGAAGCGATCAAGAGAGGTAAATAACTTCTCCTAGTTCTCAATTCCACAACTAGTAACCTAAAGTATGGATTTAAAGGTAAGATCTATATAAAGAACACGATTAAGAGAAGATCTAAGGATTTTAATCAACCCCTTATATAATATTTTTCCTGAACAATTAAAGTAGGATGTGAATATCTCAAAGTAAGATATGAATGATTAAGTAGGATGTTAATAATATAAAGTAGGATGTGAATTACCATGCGAATATTTTTTTTATGCTTAAACAATGGGATTGGGATATACGAAGGAGGTAGGCGAATGTATGTAGAGGAATGGATGAATTTTTGGAGTTGGAATTGAATATATAAAATATCGGAATGATGGATGTGGACTTTTTGTGAAACTAGGGCTACATGTTAGTGTGATTTTGGGTATACTATATGAGAATTATGATTGATAAATTATGTGGTGTATTCATGATTTTGATCTTGATTAAAAATGTGTTGTTGATATTTGATAAATTGTAAATCATGCATATTGGAAATTAAATATGAATAAAGCATGTTTAAGTATTTGGAATCATGAATGACACTTTGGGTTTATTTTATATTGTTATAAGTGATATATTATTGGGTAAAGGAGCCTCTGATGAGAATCTTGCTTGCCTAGGTCTGTTATCATAATCAAATGAGATGCTATGATGAAATTTCCTATGACCATTGACTAATAGTCCTAGGTATAATTTAACTAAGGGTGTATCACCGTGCACTCACTATTGTAAAACATGCACATGTATAAAGAGAAAATCAAGGGTACCATTAAGGACGCAAGTAAGACAAAAGGCAAAGTAAGTAAGAGAGAAAAAGATATTGATGAGTTTTGCACGGATCGACTATCATCAATTAGCCTAAAGACAAAAGTATGTTGTCGCACTGAAAAATGTGCAGAGTAAGCCGTTCGTGCCGGATAATGTACGAAGGGTGGTACCTCGGTAAGTAAAGTATAGTAACCCCTTTCCATAATAGGTAAAACAGTATTTTAATTTATTGCACGATACATATTGGTATGTTTTCTCAAAACAGTAAAGTATGAAAGTAAGAAAAGTAAGGGAAGTAAGAAAAAAAGAAAGTAAAGGATATAAGATACCCACATATTTTTCCGCACTCTAATTTATGTATTTGAACTGGAATTGAACTGTTAAACGTATGCATGTTATTGTTATGATATTGTTTACTATGCATTGTTATATACGTGGAGTAACTTGTTACTCAACCAATAATTTCATTATCGACAGGATTTGACCTTTGCGCTCCCGGATTGTGGGAAGAGGAAGAGTACATTGCATACTCAGTAGGTGATCATCTTGAAGACGAACGGGATCTTGATCGATAACCATATTATTGATTTTTGGTTTATTAGTGGAAGTTTGAATTATAAAGGAATTGTAGTTTAAGATTATTCTGGATTTCTGTTTAGTTGGTATGATGGTTAAGGATCATGAACAATGATTCAATTTATTTATATTTAGTTGATTATAAATTTTAATTGGAGTTTGCTTGAGACATTAAATGTTAGTTAATTGAGGAAATTTTTAAGTTCAGAATTTAGTATGCTTTTATTGCTTCTAACAAGATGGTATGATAAGTAAGTTACGTGCCAAAGTCTTACATTGTCCTAGGTGGGATTTTGGGGCGTAACACTCTAATATAATAATGAGAGAATGATGAGTGTATCGTTGAATGAATTTCTTTAATAACAAAAAGCACACCTTCACATACCTACTCTCCATCTAAGATTCTCAAGCACGTCCTTTCCAAATGGTTTTATCAGGCACGTACAAGGGTGGAGCCAGGGGTGGGAGGGGGATATGGCCCCCCAAATTTTTTTGCAATTTCTTCTTTAGGGTGGTATTAAATAGTGGGCCCATCAATTTTTTTTAATTTTTTTAGTATAGGTGCCCCCCCCCCCCCCCTCAAATTTTTTTGTGAAATATATATAATGGCCCCCTAATTTTTTTGTCATATATATAGTGGGCCCTCAAATGGAGTATGTTATGCCCTTGAGGTCGCCACATGTCCCTATTGAACCCCTTAACTATGGTTTGTTAGCCTCAAGGTTACAACTCTAAGTACCTTTAATAGTTTCGATGATAACACAATAATGAAATGATCTTAATGGTTCTAATATTTCCATTTAGAATGTGCAATTTCAGATAAAAAGAATAATAAGATCACCATTCAAGTTATAAAGAATTGAAGAAATCAACCACTCAAGGAAATCAACTCAAAATCCAAGCATGAGTCACTTCAAAGGAATTAACCTCAAGGAATCAAACCAATTCATAAAGACCCATCAAGAATGGAGCTCCACAAATTCAGAAAAAATATCATCACTCAATGAAGACTAGTGTTAAAGTCAAGAGTGTGTAGGACCTTGTAAAAGTCCTCAAGGTATTGGAACATGAATTGCTCAAAGTTTACCTAGATAGACTCTAGGAGACTTAGAATAATTTGGACATCATTCTAAGGGCCTAAAAATGATTAAAATAATATTTTTATGATTGCCCATGGACTGTATAATATTTCCCATCTTTTTGGTCTATTTAAAAATGAGTTCCTTGAATTTTTTCAGTGGACTCGTCGACGAGTGCAAGAGACTCGTCGACGAGTGGGATGACAGTAAACCCCATTTGCTTACTATTTTCACTCGGCGACGACTCCGGGCTTTTCCATTCTTACTCATCGACGAGTGCTTGCGGGAAATGAGTGCAACGGCTCGTTCGCATTAAATGTGCTCACAACGGCCATATTTGATTTCCCAACTATAAATAGAGCTTATTTATGAACTAAATACAAGAGTCTAACACTATTCATTCTCGCATTGATCATTCATGTGCTTCTAGCAATCAATACTCTCTTTTTCCTTGAATACCTAGAATCTCAATCCCTCACTACTTGAGCATTCAATTCCAATCATTCTTGAGTGATTATTAGCTTTGTATTCCATTCATATCTAGCTCAGTTAGGAGCTTTCAAATTCGGATTTTATATCTAACAAATTTCTATAAAAGCTGAAGTCAAGAATTGAGTATTCTTGCACAAGTTAAGAAGAGGTTCTTGTTGTATCCAAGAGAGGGTTTCTCTTGAAGAAGTTTTATCTTGAGCCTGCGAAAAGAATTGTAAAGGCTTACTCTCTGCCTGTAAAGAAGAGTGCGATTAATGGAATCGTGAGAAAATCCTTAAAGTGGGAAGCTTAAAGGCGGGGGCGTAGGCAAGTTACTGAACCCCGATAACATATCATGTGTGTGGTATTCCTTGTCTCTCCCTCTCTCCATTTCAGTTTATTATTTCTTGTAGCTAATTTGTGATTTAATTTTAATTCCGCACAAATCACTTGGTTAATTTTTAATTTGTCATTGAACCTAATGACCGTCCCTCTAGGGTCCATTAACAGGGCAACAATTGGTATCAGAGCTTAGTACTTTGTTTTTTAGATTTAACCATCTTGAGTTAAAGATCTTTAATGACAAACATCCTTGCTACTACCTTAGGAGAGGGCCAATCGACCACCCGTCCTCCATTGTTCAACGGGGAAAATTATAACTATTGGAAAACTAGGATAATGTATTACATCTAAGCTTTTGACTATGAATGCTAGAAAGTCATTGTCAAGGGTCCACATCTTCCCACTAAAGTAGTTGAAAATATTGTTATTCCTAAAGTGGAAGAAGAGTGGAATGAGACTGATATTAAACTCATTCAAATTATGCTAAAGCAATTAGCAATATTTATTGTGCTCTTAGCCTCCAAGAGTTTAATAGAGTCTTTGGATGTGATTTAGCCAAACAAATCTGGGATAAACTTCAAGTTACATATGAAGAAACCAACCAAGTAAAAGAAGAAAAAATTAGTATGTTGGTTCACAAATATGAACTTTTCAAAATGAAAAATGATGAATCAATTAGTCAAATGTTTACTAGGTTCACTAATATTTTGAATGAACTAAAGGCACTTGGTAAAGTTTATTCTAGTGCAGAAATGTAAGAAAAGTGTTGCGTTCATTGCCGAATGAATGGTATCCCAAAGTGACAGCCATTCAAGAAGCAAAGGACTTGACAAAGGTCCAAATGGATGAGCTTCTTGGGTCATTGATGACTCATGAAGTGATCATGAAGGGACATCAATAAGATGAGCCCAAGCACAAGAAGGGACTTGCTCTCAAGTCTTCTCATTAAGAAGAAGAAAGTGAAGAAGAGGAAAGTGAGGAGGATGAAGACATAGCCTTCATGGCTAGAAAATTCAAGAGGTTCCTCAAAAACAAAAGGAACTTCAAGAAGAAGCCTTTCAAGAAAGCATTCACCATGGAGGTATCCAAATGTGAAACAAGTAAAAATGAACCGATTATTTGCTACGAATGCAAAAAGTCGGGACACATCAAAACGGAGTGTCCTCTACTCAAGAAAAGCAAAAGGTTCCAGAAAAATGCCATGAAAGCTAATTGGGACGATTCCGAGGAAAGCAGATCGGAAGCTTCTAGTAATGAAGAGATGACAAACTTGTGCCTCATGGCCAATGGGGATGAGGTAACTCCTTCACCTAGTGAATCCCTTTCTTATGATG
Source organism: Tetracentron sinense (assembly GCA_015143295.1). NCBI lineage: Eukaryota > Viridiplantae > Streptophyta > Magnoliopsida > Trochodendrales > Trochodendraceae > Tetracentron > Tetracentron sinense. The sequence goes on along the minus strand of CM026555.1, from coordinate 733,678 downwards.
AGATTAGGGATGCTTTTAATGAACTTTACTTAGAATTCAAAAGAATTACTTTTATGAACAAATCTTTCAAAAAGGACATTGTTTCTCTTAAAAATTCTTGCAAAGTTTTACAAATTGAAAAGACCTCCCTTGCAAAAGAAAATGATATTTTGAATGAAAAATAAAGGAATTTCAAAATTCATCTCAAGGATCACCTTGTGAGTGTGAAGAACTTCAAGCTAAAGTCAAAGATTTGACTAAGATTGCTCACACCTTGTCCATGGATGAAAAGAACCTTGAGAGACTTTTGGGCCAACAAAGATGTGTCTTTGGTAAGGTCGGACTTGGGTACAATCCCTTTGCAAAACAAAAAGAATACAAAAACTTCTTTTCAAAATCAACAAATGTTTTAAACCCATCATCTAATGCATTCTTTACTTTTAATGGAAAGAAAATGGTGAAGAAAGTTTGGGTCCCAAAGGGATCATTCACTCCTAAGACCATCCATAAACGACCAAACATGGTTTGAGTCCCTAAATGAACTTATCCTCCCAAGACCAACCAAAAATCAGTTTGGGTACCAACCAAGACTGTGTGGGTACTAGGAGGAACATATGTTGGAGTTACTTAAATATTATCTTGTAGGTATGTTTGAAATCTAACTCCTCCAAGTTAAGATGGTTCTTAGATAGTGGATGCTCTAGGCACATGTCGGGGAACAAAAAGCTATTCATCTCAATCACTCCTAAAGATGGAGGACATGTGACCTTTGGGGACAATGCGAAAGGGAAGATCATCGGTATAGGTAACATTGGTAAGGACAATACTACTTTTATTGAGAATGTTTTATTAGTTGATGGTCTTAAACATAATTTAATTAGTATTAGTCAATTGTGTGATAAATGTTTAAATGTGTCTTTTAAATCTAATGTATACATCATTAAAGACAAAGATAACATTAATACCATGTTTATTGTTCATAGATATGAAAATTTATATACCATAGACTTTGATGAATTAATCTCTCAAAACTTAATATGCTTTTTGGCTATCAATAAAACTAGTTGGTTATGGCATAGAAGGTTAGGCCATGCAAGTATGGACTTATTATCTAAATTTTCTACAAATGATCTTGTAAAAAAATTTGCCAAAACCAAGTTTTCAAAAGACAAAATTTGTGATGCTTACCAACTAGGAAAACAAATCAAATCATCTTTTAAAAAGAAATTAGAAATATCAACTTCTAAGCCTTTGGAATTATTGCATATGAATTTATTTGGGACAAATGATGTTGCTAGCTTAGGTGGCAAACTCCATGCTTTTGTGATTGTTGATGATTATTCTAGATTCACTTGGGTTTTATTTCTATCTCATAAAAGTGAAGTGGATGTTTTGTTTGAAAAATTTTGTAAGAGACTTGAAAATGAAAAAGGCTACTCTATTAATAATATTAGAAGTGATAGAGGTGGAGAATTCAAGAATAAAGAACTTGAATCTTTTTTTGAAGATAATGGTTTCAACCATAACTTCTCTACCCCTAGAACTCCTCAATAAAATAGAGTAGTTGAAAGAAAGAATAAATCTTTACAAGAAATTGGTAGAACTATGTTAAATGAACATAAATTACCTAATTATTTTTGGGCTGAGGTCATTAACACTTCTTACTATGTAATCAATAGGATTGTTATTAGAAACAAACTAAATAAAATCCCTTATGAGCTTTGGAATGGAAGATCACCTAATATTAGTTACTTTAAAGTGATTGGATGCAAATGTTTCATTCTTAATAACAAACACAATTTAAAGAAATTTGAACCTAAATCTAGTGAAGGAATTTTCCTTGGTTATTCTTCTAATAGCAAAGTGAAAGTATGTCTCTTTTTAATTTTAGAAAAACAGTTCTTGAGGGGCATACATCGAATTCCAAGATCTGACTAAGATTCTAATTGATTTTATTCAATGAAGGTAAGAATAACAATCACATTTACCACTTTGAAATTATTAAGTCAAATCCACGTTTGAACAGTACTCACAAAACTTCACAAGTGTTAAGTCTCCTTCGTGATCCACACGGACCTTCTTTTTCCTTTAAGGCTTTCTCTAATGGAAGCTAATGACTCTTCCAAATTTCCAGCTCTAGAATCTTGAACTAAAGATCCTTTCTTGAACAATCAAGAATGGTTCTTCTTCTTCTTCTTGATATTCAAACTAGAAGACAAGAGAGGAGAAGGGGGAAGAGTAGTGACCGAACACTCTAGAGAGAGAGAGGGGAGGGCATGAGATTGAGGAGAGGAGAAAATAAAAATTCTAGAAATTTTGTTGTGTCCCAAGCCTTGGATGTCCACCTCTTTATATAGGAGAGCTTGGGTTGCTTGCAACCCAAGTCTCCTTATTCTAATTCAATTAGATTTCCTCAATTTGTTTCCTTACTGATTATTCCTAATTTAATTAGGATTTATCTTTAATAGAAACTAACCTTATCCATTAGTAACTAACTAATCTTATCCTTATCCTAATCTAATTAGGATTCCTTAATTAGTAAGAAACTAATAGAATCCCATTTAAATATGGAATCTTTAATTAGTAACTAACTAACCTTATCCAATAAGGAGTTTGTTAATTAGAAACTAATTAATTAAGGCTTCCTCCTTGAAGTGGGCGTCTCACCCTAGGCGGGTTCCACTCCCACATGCCCTTTAGGGTTTCAAACCCTATTAAGTCACTTTTTGATCTTTTATCAAAATCCTCAATGGGTCCTACCCATTTGGTTTTTCACATCCAATGTGATTCCACCTTTTAGAGCTCCACTATACTATATAGTGATTACTTAGAGAAATTAATTAATAATTAAATTAAAAGCATTAAGAAGGTCCTAGTGTGTGGGATCTAAAGGGATCTTCTATTTCCGGTTGTGGGACCAAGTGCTTAACCTTTTGGTTGAAGGATTGTTTCTAGGAAACACTTTCCTAAGACTCCATTAGGATCATAGAATGTAATCTAAGTCCCTGGACTTCCATCAATTACAATAATGTCCATTAACAATGTGACTAACCTCCAGAAATTAGAGAATTGCTTGTAAGTACCATTTCACGATATATTTACAAATAAGTCCTTCCACATTCCGATATCACTTGTAAGCTTCCGGGATTGAAATAATTCCACTGTCTAGTCCCTAGCTTATGAATAGAACCCTTTCTCAAGATTACTTTTTCATTGAATTGAACCTCCAAAACACTTTTGAAGAAACATTATAAAAGAACTGACATATATATATATATATATATATACTTTTCCATATTGAAAATATCAACTTCGATAAATACCATTTTACCGAAAAGCACCAGTGTTGGATTTAATAGTTCAATTCAACAAGTATCACCTTGATATCATTATCTCCAATTAAGGAGTTGTGGATTCCTTATCGAGTGTTTACACACTTCTCCAAACATTGTGTACATGACCCAATGTACCCGGAGTTAGTCTTGTGTATTGGACATTGCCGATTGGCACATTAAAGCCATATAGACAGATGTTTGAGAAGATGTTAACCTTTCAGGTCTAAGGATAATTTTTTGAATGGATAACCCGAATACAATCTGATAGTGTATTCCATAAGGTATCCACTAGTGACCCCGTTCAGTATTATGTATTTGCTACATATACTCACATGTTAGTCAAGAGTCAACACTCTCTGTGAATGAGATTCATCACACTATCTTATAGAACTACACATGTGCAAGCCATGATGAAGTAAGGCACCCAATCAGTACTCTAGAAGCTTCGAACAATATTAGGGTTACAAGGAACTGGAAAATCATATCTCTTCACAACCTTTGTATGATTTTCCTATAATGTTACCTATGAAACTTTATGTCATCATCAAATGCAACAGTAATTAATATAAATACCCTTTATAGTTGGTTGTGTGAATATGATGCTTGTCTAATCAACATAGAAAAGTCTCTTATTGGATTTCGAGGGCATAAATGTCCAACACAAAGCCTATAGGGTGTTTAATAAAACTTCTCTAATTGTCGAAGAATCTATGCATGTTATATTTGATGAAATAATTTTTTTGAATCTAAGAAAATTGATGATGATAATCCAAATGACAAAATTGATAACATATCTAAAGATATTGCTAATTTGGAAATCAATAAAAATGATAATGAAAATCAAGACACTAATGATGATAAAACCTTAGAAGTTGAAAACTTAGATGAAAATGAAACTCAACTTCCTAAGGCATAGGATTAAGAAAAGATCATCTTAAAGATCAAATACTTGGTAATATGGAATAAGGTGTTAGAACAAGAAGAAATATTTGTAATAACCTTGCATTCCTCTTTCAAATTGAACCTAAGAATGCTCTTGAAGTAATTAATAATGAATCTTGGGGAATTGCTATGGAAGAGAAACTAAATCAATTTGAAAGAAATCAAGTGTGGGACTTAGTACCTAGACCAAAAGGCAAATTTATACTTGGTACTAAATGGATATTTAGAAACAAAAAGGATGAAAGTGAAAACATTGTTAAAAATAAAGCTAGACTAGTAGCTCAAGGATACAACCAAAAAGAGGGAATTGATTATGATGAAACTTTTGCCCCTATTGCTAGACTTGAAGCTATTAGAATGTTGCTTGCTTATGCTAGTTTAAAGATTTTAAACTATATCAAATGGATGTCAAAAGTTCTTTCTTAAATGGATTTATTTATGAGGAAGTTTATGTTGAACAACCTCCTTGCTTTGAAAACCATAATATGCCTAATCATGTGTTTAAACTCACTAAAACTCTTTATGGTTTAAAGCAAGCTCCTAGAGCTTGATATGATAGATTAAGTGGCTCCCTACTTGATAATGAGTTCATTAGAGGAAAAATAGATAGTATATTGTTCATAAAGTCCAAAAATGATGATATGCTAACAGTGCAAATTTATGTTGATGATGTTATTTTTTGTTCTACTAATGAATCTCTTTGTCAAGAATTTGCTAAATCTATGTAAGATGAATTTGAAATGAGCATGATGGGGGAGTTGAACTTCTTCCTCGAACTTCAAATCAAGCAAACAAAGGAAGACACCTTCATCAATCAAGCCAAGTACACAAGAGAGCTGCTCAAGAAGTTTGGGATGGACAACTCAAAAGAAGCTGATACTCCCATGAGTCCATCTACAAAGCTCGATAAAGATGAAAAGAGCATTAGTGTTGAAGAAACAAAATATCGAGGTATGATTGATAGTTTATTATACTTAACTACTAGTAGACCTGATATTATGTTTAGTGTTTGCATATGTGCAAGATTTCAAGCTAATCCTAAAGAATCACATATGACAACAATAAAAAGAATTTTCAAATATTTAATTAGAACAATTGAACTAGAAACCCTAAGAACACATCACTAGAACTAGTTAGTTATTCTGATGTTGGCTTTACTGGATGCAAAGTTGATCGAAAAAGCACTAGTGATACTTGTCACTTCTTACGACACTCATTAGTTTCATGGTCATGTAAGAAACAAAACTCTGTAACTCTATCTATAGCTGAGGATGAATATGTAGCAGCTGAGAGTTGTTGTGCTCAAACATTATACATGAAACAACAATTAGAGGACTTCAAATTATTTTATGATAAAATTCTAATTAAGTGTAGTAATACAAGTGCTATATGTATGACTAAGAATCTCATTCAACATTCAAGAACTAAACACATTGAAATTAGATATCATTTCATAAGAGATCATGTTCAAAATGGGGATGTAATGTTGGAATTTGTTGAAACAAATAACCAACTTGCTGACATATTTACTAAACCACTCTCTTTTTAGTACCTTAAGAAGAGAATTATGCATGGCTAGACTATGTAACATTGAATAAAAATATGCTGAAGTTGAAAAATTGAAAAATCTTGGTTGAATGTGCTTCATGTTGACATATGATGAATGTTGGAATGTGTTTGCTGTGAATACCTACTTGAATTGAGGTTTTGAATGTCTAAATTAATCCTATGTTTATTAAAAGGAAGGTTTAATGGCATAAGAAATTGGGTTTTGAACTTAAAAATCTAGAAAATTCAGTTTCTGTGTATGGACTCAGTGACGAGTCAGAGTACAGACTTGTACTCGTCGACGAGTGCTCATTCCAGTAGCCAAATTTCAGCCACTCGGCAATGAGTCTTGACTACTTGGCAACGAGTGACTTAAAAATCAGAGATTTCAAAGCCACTCGGTGACGAGTCAAACCTACTCATCGACGAGTGACCACGAATCTATATATTAAAACCTAATTTCCCTTTTTGATTCAATGTTCATCTTTTCAAATCTTCATTCCCTCGTATTCCCAAACCTTCAAACCTTCTTCTATTCTCCTCCAATCTCATCCAAACCCATTCCAAATCATTCCATTACTCTTAAATCAATGGTTCCAAGGACAAAAACCCCATCAGTGTTGCAGACTAAGAAGAAAGCCACTGCAGCAGAGAAAGGGAAGGGCAAAGTTGGAGAACCATCACAAGCAGAGGCTCCCAACCTATTCCAGACCAAAGAAGCCCAAGAGAATTATACAAGAATCTTCATCAAGAGAGAACTTGTCTTTGGTAAGGTTCCAGATTTTGATTTATTCAAAGATATTGGCTTAGATATAATTGCTTCTAAATTCCAAGCCCTTAAGTGGCATAGGTTCCTAGGATTTCGTGAATCCATGTACCCAGACCTTGTCAAGCAATCCTACTCCCATCTTACCTATGATAAAACCACAAAAACCATAAATTCCTATGCTCATGCTAAGAAAATCTCTTTTAACCATGATGAACTTCAATCCATACTTAAATCACCAAATGGGGACTTCCAAATTTATACCACTAACCAGTGGGTCTCCCATGAGAGATTTAATGTATTTGAGGCTTTAAACATTATGTGTGTCAACAAGGACAATACAAAGCCTATCCCTCCTAAGCTCAAGGATCTCACCCTTGATGCTATGTTAGCTCACCACATTATCACCTATGATATTGTACCCCGAGCTGGTGGTAGAGATTTTATAACCTTCTTTGATGTATTTCTAATTTGGTGCATCCTAACCACCCAGCATGTTGATCTTACATTCATTATCATGCATGTCATGAGATATACAGCCAAGAAAACTTCAAGCAGATTGCCTTTTGGACTTACCCTAACCAGAATCTTTAAACACTTCAAAGTAACTTTGTCTGTCTATCATGAAAAGAAAAGTCTGACTGACTCAGATGTGTATTCTAAGGCCACCATTATGCGTATGGGATACACATTAATTGAGGCCAGTAATGTTTGGGTTCCAAAATCCCAAACCATTCCAGATCCTTCTATTCTCACTTCTACTCCTCCACCCTCTCACTCTACTCCTCTTGTACCTCCTTCTACTTCCATTCCTGATTCCTCAGATCCACTCCCTGCTACCCATGATCCCATTCCATCTCATACACATTGTCCTACTCTCTCTCCTACCCATTTCCTTATCCTTCACCCTTCCTCAGTAGCTGAGCCAGTACCTACAGTTCAGCTAGAGTCAGATGATGAGGCAACACCAGATACTGAGACTGGACATGAGTGGCCTAATATTAATGATTGATACTGAGCTCCTTGAGACTTCACATAGATAGGACTCATTTTAGTATGAGGACCCAGGCCAGTAGCAGTTTGTGTCTCCCAGTAGGCCAGCACCTTCAGATGAGCAAATGCCTTTGATGGCGGGTCAGATTGCATCCTTGGCTTTGAGCATGGAGTAATTCCAGTTAGAGTTTTGGTAGAGCTAGATGTTGTTCCAAGCCTCTTAGAGGGATAGTCTTAAGAGACTCTAGCCCGAGACTAGAGATAGGTTATCTTCTCTAGAGTCTAGGATGGAGAATATCCAGGTAGGACTGAAGAAGAGAGATGAGGTGATAGAGCCCAGGCTAGCAAAGTTGGAGATCTCTAGAGAGGTTATAAAGAACAGGGTTGACTCCATATTGTCATTGATTGAGAGGAAGGCAGTGGATGCCTCAGTAGTGAGTGACAGACTCAGTGATGATATGACTAGTGTGGGGAAGGCTGTGAACGTCTAAGCCACTTATCTTCATCATATGGCTAGATTATTGGATTCTCGGGCCCCAGTCATTGGAGAGATGTCTGCTAGAGTCCATCAAATTGCCTTAGAGATGCTGAGCATACAGAAGAAGCTTGAACTTGTATCCATCCCTACTGATGTGGAAGTTCCAGCTCCATCTCAAGCACCTCAAGGACAGCAGCCTCAAGAAAAACCTGAAGAGCCACCCAAAGAGCAACCCAAGCAAACACCAGTAGAACAAGTAATCTCCTCTGACTCCTCTCAAGACCTGTCCAAGACTTCCAAGAGAAAGGAAATTACATCCAAACCAAACAGCTCAAGGAAGAGGTAGAAGATGTGATGAAGACCATATTTTGTTTTCCCTGATTCTGTTTTTATTTTCTCTGTTTTTGTTTTTGTCTTGTATTGACTGTTTCCTTTGGGAAAAACTCATTCATGTACTTCATTTTCTGATATATACATGAGATTTTTTCTTCCAATGCATTGTCTCTTTAATTTTCTCTAGTATATTTTGGATGATGCCAAGGGGGAGGAAAATGTGAATGTACAAATAGTTCTTGTGTTTATGTTGTAAATGAAGTTATTTTAAATATTATAAATGCTCCGAACCTTACTGAATCTTGTTTATAATACCTTGTCTATGAATGTGGAAAATAAAATACAAATTATTTTAACAAAATTTCCTGAAATTCATCTTTGTGGAACTTCTCTTGGTTCAAAATTAACAATGTTTATTTTATGTTAAAAACCATTCTGAAGTGAAATGAATGCTTTCATATCTTCGAACTTTTGGTTGATTCCTGGATGATCTTAAAAATGCTCTGAACCTGTTTATAGTAATGCACATGTTAAGGGGGAGCTAACCTCAAAAATTTATTAGAATATATACATTGAGGGGGAGCTCAACCTAAGTCATTCACATTATTATGTCCTCATAAAAAAAATGAGAGATTGTTAGCCTCAAGGTTACAACTCTGAGTATCTTTAATAGTTTCTATGATAACACAATAATGAAATGATCTTAATGGTTCTAATATTTCCATTTAGAATGTGCAATTTTAGAGAAAAAGAATAATAAGATCATCATTCAAGTTATGAAGAATTGAAGAGATCAACCACTCAAGGAAATCAACTCAAAATCCAAGCATGAGTCACTTCAAAGGAAAAAGCCTCAAAGACTCAAGTCAATTCATAAAGACCCATCAAGAATGGAGCTCCACAAATTCAGAAAAAAGATCATCACTCAATGAAGACTAGTGTTAAAGTCAAGAGTGTCTAGGACCTTGTAAAAGTTCTCAAGGTATTGGAACATGAATTGCTCAAAGTTTACCTAGATAGATCCTAGGAGACTTAGAATAATTTGGACATCATTCAAAGGGCCTAAAAATGATTAAAATAATATTTTTATGATTGCCCATGGACCATATAATATTTCCCATCTTTTTGGTCTATTTAAAGATGAGTTCCCTGAATTTTTTCAGTAAACTTGTCGACGAGTGGGATGACAGTAAACCCCATTTGCTTACTGTTTTCACTCGGGGACGACTCCTGACTTTTCCATTCTCACTCGTCGACGAGTGCTTGCGGGAAATGAGTGCAACGGCTAGTTTGCATTAAATGTGCTCCCAACTGCCATATTTGATTGTCCAACTATAAATAGAGCTTATTTATGAACTAAATACAAGAGTCTAACACTATTCATTCTCACATTGATCATTAATGTGCTTCCAGCAATCAATACTCTATTTTTCATTGAATACCTAGAATCTCAATCCCTCACTACTTAAGCATTCAATTCCAATCATTCTTGAGTGATTATTAGCTTTGTATTCCATTCATATCTAGCTCAGTTAGGAGCTTTCAAATTCGAATTTTATATCCAACAAATTTCTATAAAAGCTGAAGTCAAGAATAGAGTATTATGGCACAAGTTAAGAAGAGGTTCTTCTTATATCCAAGAGAGTGTTTCTCTTGAAGAGGTTTTATCCTGAGCCTGCGAAAATGATTATAAAGGCTTAGTCTCTGCTTGTAAAGAAGAGTGCGATTAGTGGAATCATGAAAAATTTTTTAAAGCGAGAAGCTTAAAGGCAGGGACGTACACAAGTTGCTGAACCCTAATAACATATCCTGTGTGTGGTATTCCTTGTCTCCCCCTCTCTCTATTTCAGTTTATTATTGCGTGTAGCTAATTTGTGATTTCATTTCAATTCCGTACAAATCACTTAGTTAATTTTTAATTTGCTATTGACCCTAATCACCCCCCCCCCCCCCCCCCTCTAGGGTCCATTAACTGGGCAACATGGTTAAAAATCATCCACTCTTTGGGTTCACATACTTATCATTAGTTTTAGGGCAAAATATTGAAAATTTTCTGACCTTAAGAGTTAGTGAATTTTAACTAGAGTTCGAAAAAAAAATTGATATATTTTTTTAAAAACTAAGGATAGGTAGGTGAATCTTAACCACGATAGGGGTATCAATAGGGACACGTGGCAACCTCAAGGGCATAACCAAGAAAAACCTAAAAACATAATTATCCAAAAAAAAATTTCTCAAGGGCTACGCCCCCAAGCTCCATACCCTTAAATCCATTAGTTTTTCCATACATGTATTTTGCCCCCCAATGAAAAATTCCTGACTCCGCCCCTGGGCACGTATGTCGGTTCCAAACAGTTTTACATCTTATAACTTCCCACCTCTCATTCTCCCCTGTTTATAGACCTCCTCCTGAAATGGGCCTTACTTTTCCATTGATCACAATTTTTTTTGCATCACCCTACCATTTCAATTCTATTACTGCAATCACCATTTCAATCACTTATCTATCGCAAAAGGAATTCTTTTAATCCAATGATATCTAATAATTGAGATACCATGGCTTATGTCAAATTGTCAATATTGATTTGCTCTTATTCCTACCGAATGTTTTAACCACTGATGGCATGGCTGCGTACACCCATGGCCGGATCGACACAATACCAACTCACCCTTAGCGTGATCAACGATCTCCCTCCATCTGGTTGTGAACCGTGTGATAGAAAAAGGGATTTAAAGATTACATTGACTCAAGATAGAAACCTGATCTAATCAAATCCTTGATTGATGCTAATCTTGAATTGTGATGAGATACACTTGAATGATTGAATGTATCTCATTCACATTATTACAATACTCTTCACATATTCCCTAATACTGCGCACCACTCTTTTTTGACTGGAAGCATAAGACAAGACAGCATGCCTGCGTCCACCCATGGCCGGATCGCCGCAATAACAACCGCACCTTCACTGGACCGAATACCTCCTGCATAAACGTATTCCTTCTTGACATTCGTAGGTTCCACTATCCCTCTGTGCAGATTCTACATATTCTTTCCAATGGGGTCTAGAAAACCTCCTACCTCTCGTTTGAGGAATAAAAAATATGGGAATTATATCTCATATGTCGATGGTGTACCATGAGTTATATGCACCAGATTTTATCCCTCTTTCAACTCATAATCTAATAAGCAAGAAAAATACACCTAAAATATGTACACATGAATTTTAGTCTTTCAACTCGTAATCTAATAAGCAAGAAAAATACACCTAAAATATGTACACATGAATTTTAGTTATTAATGGCGTATAGAATTGGATTATAAAAAAAATTATGGAAATGAGGACTACAAATACAAGAGCATGAGGAAATAATATGTGCAAACTTCTTAAATTCTCTAACAAATTAGGGAAATAAGGATATTTATATAGGTTAGTTTCTTCTGCTCTGTGAGGAACATTTCTACTCTAGAGGAATCAAGTAGTTGTTCGGCAGCATGAGTAAGATGTCATGACTTTCTTTCAAACCACACTCAAAGGGTCCATCAAGCTTCCTTGCCATCAAAAGTATTAAAACCATTAGAGAGAACATATGGTTCTATGTGGAGGATTACATAACAAAGTGCAGACTGAGAATTTGTTTTAGTAGTGACCTACTTTAGTCAATAATATTTGTAGATATTGGTGGGAAATCACAGAACCAGACGGAAAAGAATAAACCAAAAACACACACATAAGAGAACACAAGAGATATACGTGGTTCGGCAACAACCTGCCTACATCCATAGGTCATGATCCGATCACTTCTTTATTCGCAGAAACCTTGAGGAACCAGTTCAAAAGCACACAACTCACATTCTCTACAAAACTCAAAGAAGAATCCCTATCTATCATCCCCTAAATATTTCCTAAGCCCTATTATGCTTTAACCCTTTCTATTATCTCTCACTCCCAATGTTATTGCATTCTCTTGATCTTTAAGATACAAAACTAGACCCATAATCCCCTGTTTATAGGGTTAAATTCAGAGTTCTAGATAATTAGAAGTCCCACAATCGGAATATGAGTTTCCCAAAAGCAAAACAACTTTCAAATAGCAATAATCGGACTAATCCCGCGATCGGCACTCCAAGCACAAGCTCCGTCGCACCACCGATTGATCGGCCATAAGTGGCCAATCGATTGGCCCTCCTTGATGAGTTCGGAAACGAATCAACTTCTACAAATCTCCATATTGACGAGAATTCCGCAACACCACCACGAACAAGAGACCCGATTTGCTAATCACCAAGCAAACCTTTAAGATAGAACATCGCATCACACACACCCGGGAAGCACCTCCACCTCCACCTCAAACCAAAACCTCTCTCAAAGTTTTGTAACCCCATTTACAATTACTACAAACAATCGCTTTGACCTTTCCCGCCTCTGCATCATCTGCGAAAAAGACCCACTAGATACACACACCCTCGAATCCAACCCGAAAAGCACTCTACCGAATGTGATAATCATGGCCAAACTCATGTGTAACCTGAAACTCATCCTTCATTCTAGAAGAACCCCGGACAAGGACATAGACCCGTCATCTCCGTCAAAGGCACATCATCACCATCTCCACCCTTACGAAAACCTACCGGGATACTCATCTCTGCACCAACTGTGAAAGAGACTTTAGGTGAGCATTCTACCCTCTGCACAACATTAGGTTTTCATTTTCCTGCAAACTTTGTAGTTGCTCCACCTACGACTGTATTTCCCTCCAGGAGATATAAATCACCACACTTCTTCGCCTTCATCAAAATCAAGCATCTCTGTTTTTCCCGCTTTATTTTGATAACTCCACTTGTAACTGTGTAGCAACAGCCCTTGGAGTCTAATTTCCCATGAGATATTAAATTTCTTCACAACTTAGGGACATAAGCTACCCTTCCCAAAGTCCGAATAGTTCATCAAACATTCTTATCTTTACATTACCAAACTCCGTGATTTCACATTCAGATCCATCACACAGGAACACTTTTCCTGTCCTCTTTTAGAATGTATCAAAAAATTTTCATTTTTGAGCAAAGATGACATGAAGCCCCCGAATCAAAAATTCACTCACCAGAAGAATTGTCCATACCTTTCGAGACTGTGAAAGCATCTCTAATGTATTCCTCATTGTTCGTTGTTATTGTCGCCAAAGAATCTCCTCATTCCTCTTCACATCAGCACACCTCAGACACTCCCTTTTGAAGTGTCATAATTATTTACAATGATAGCACTGGACCCCACCTTTTCCCTTGGATTTGGATTTGCCCTTGCCTTTTCCAGATCCTCTTTTCAAGTCTCTTCCTCCTCCTGAGCAATCATGACATGATTATTCCCATCATGCGATGGCTTCTGCCTAATCTCGTAAGAGAGTAGCGCCGTCGTGACCTTCTCCATCAGCAATGTCTCCTTGTCATACATAAGGTTTGTCACCAAGTGATCATATGAGTCAGGAAGTGACGTAAGCAGTCACATAGCCTAGTCTTCTTCATCTACCTTGACATCAACTTTCTGTAGTTGATTCAAGATCTGGTTGAGCACATTAATATGCTTCATGAGATCTGCACCATCCGCCACCTTTAAGGTATTGAACTCATTTTTCAAGTATAACCTGTTGGTAAGGCTCTTTTCGATATAGAGCGTTTCCAACTTCTTTCAAAGATCCGGTGCCAATTCCTCATCCATAACGCTATGCATCACGTTATCTGCAAGACAGAGGTGTATTGTGCTAATTGCCCTCGCCTCCATGTCTTTTCAATCTGCATCAAGCATCTTTTCTGATTTACCAGACTTCCCCTTCAACGCCCTTGCGAGACCCTGTTGAACTAGGATATCATTTACCCTCATTTGCCACAGATTGAAACTCCCTTTTCTGTCAAACTTCTTCAGGGAAAATTGCCCAAAAATTTTCAAAGTCATTGAAAAATAATTAACCCGAAGCTCTAATACCAATTTGTAGGGGAAATCACAGAACCAGGCGGAAAAGAATAAACCAAAAACACACATAAGAGAACACAAGAGATATACGTGGTTCGGCAACAACCTGCCTACGTCCACAGATTAAGATCTGATCACTTCTTTATTCACAGAAACCTTGAGGAATCAATACAAAAGCACTCAACTCACATTCTCTATGAAAACCCAAAGAAGAATTTCTACCTATCCTCCCTTAAACTTTTCTCAAGCCCTAGTATGCTTTAACCCTTTCTATTATCTCTTACTCTTAATGCTATTGCATTATCTTGATCTTCAAGATATTGCCCTAGACCCATAATCCCCTATTTATAGAGCTAAATTCGGAGTCCTAGACAATTAAAAAGTCCCCCAATCAAAATAGGAGTTTCTCAAAATCAAAACAACTCTGAAATAGCAATAATCAGACTAATCCCGCTTTGGCCGATCGATTGGCGCACCCTGGCCGATCGATCACCACTCCAAGCACAAGCTCCGTCGCGCCACCAATCAATCAGCCCTCCTTGATGAGTTCGGAAACGAGCCAACTTATGGCCAATCGATCGGCCCTCCTTGATGAGTTCAAAGACGAGCCAACTTCTACAGGTACATTATTTCCAACCTTTTGGTATGCAAATGTGGGCATGGGCATTATACATTCTCACTCTACAGGACTTAGTTTGTTTGGATGCTAACTGTATTATAACTTTCATTGGTAGGGTAGATTCATCTAGTGAATTATATATAAATATATATATATATATATTTTGGTTGAACTCTAATCATTTGAACTCACTCACTCACACACGCAATTAGCCAACACACAGGCCCTATGAGACTAAGCCCAGCATCCAGCGAATTAGTAATGCGCGTTTGTCTTAGTGGAAACATACAATCGTAATGTAGATAGGCTTTTTTCCGTTTTCTCGAGTTCGTAGTCGGTTGAGTAGTGATAATGAAAAGTACTTTTTACATCTTTTCCATATATAAAATATTATTTTATTATTGTCAAATATCTTATTGTATGCCTTACTATTATTATAGACTTTGTTTTGGTATTTCCGTATATCACATGGACTTCTTACTAAGAGAAAGACACGTTTTCTGAATTTAACACTCAATCCAAACACAGAGTGGACTCTTAAAAGAATGTGTTGCCAGCATTATCTAATTTTAAATGATACTTGAATTACATTATTTTGTATTACTCAGTTTTATTTCTTCCCGTTTCTGTGCATTGCAATTACAGACAGACATTGTTTTACACTATGTTATACATTAATATATATTCATATTGAAAATCAACATTGTTGATGTAATGAATGTTAAATTTATTCAACTCATAATTACTTTTCAAGCATGTCGTTTGGTCTAATTTTTTACACTTATATGTACTGGACAATTAAGCACGTGCATTCCGTTAATAATAATAATAATAATACAACAGCACGCAAAACAGCATCAAGTTCAACGACCTTCCCCCTCCCCCCTTAAAGTAGTGAACCCATTATTAACCAAAACGAAATAGAGAACAAACCTAATGGATTGGTGCAGACTGGGCATTCGAGTAGGTTGGAGCCCAGAGAAAATGGCCAAAGTGGCGATCATTTAATTCTTCAATATCCCAACCCTCCATTCCTATCAAAACCGTATCCTCTTACGACAAGAATAATAGAAAACAGGAAAACTGACTACTCCATTTTCTCTCTTCTTGCCGGAAACAACTGCCACTTTGCAATAATATCCAATCGCTCTTCAAGCTAAAAATCCATTGCTCTAACCCCCAAACCCCTTAAATTGTCATTCTTCGGTACATTCCCATCACTATTCTCCCAAAACTCACCGTAATATTTGCCAAAGAGGCAAGATCCCACGGCATCACCAAAATGATGGAAACAACCTCAGCGAGTTACACTTCCGCCCTCGTTAAAGTAGCAAAATCAAATGGAACCCTAGAATCAACAGGCACAAACATGGAGAAAGTCGACAAACTCTTCTCAAACCTTCAAGTGTACAACTTCTTTGCTAATCCAATTATCAGTATCTTTGCTGATCCAATTATCAGTACGACTTCTTTGCTAATCCGATTATCAATCTCGACAAGATAGCAGACTTCCTCAAGTCTCCAACCTCACACATCCGAATTTCTTAAACATCTTTGTCGGCATGAAGCAGATCAAGCTGATCAAAGACATCACGAAGGAATTTGAGGTGTTCTACCACAAATTGACTGATTTTACAGATTGCTATTTGAAACTTGTAGCCCGAAAGGGTGAGGCTCTTCCATCGGTGATATTGCTTTCTTCTTCTTTAAAGTTAACGAAAAACTTTTCAGGGATAAACAAAGGACTTGTAAAGAGAATTAAAATCGCTAAATACTCTTTTATAATAAGGGTTATAGATGCCCATGCCCGGGCATCTGATATATCTTTATATAAACTATGATATTATTACAAATATATCTAGAAAATTGGAATATCCATAAAAGATATTACATTCCAGAAGAAAAGCCCATTTGCTAATAAATGACCCGGAGACTTAGTTCTCAAAGGTCCCTCGTCTAGATGGAAAAAGATTACTTACCATCTCAGCATGTATGTTGGAATACTGTATTTCAATCAACAAGCAGTAAGTTCGTATAGTGCATATCATGATGTTAGCAAAACATATCATCACTATTGTGCCAATTAGGCAACTGAATTCCATGACATGCATAGTACAGACCATTACCTGCCTTCCAAATGTTTTCCAGGTTGATATAAAATATGATACATTTTGTTCATCCAACAAGAAAGTGCCAAACACATTTTAGAGTAAGAGACCTTGGGACTGGAGACTTAACACACAAACTCTCCCGCACAGCACAATATCAATGACGAGAAACATCAGGGTCTCTGCCTTCTGTTTATGTCATAAAGCACACACGCATCTGCTGCTGTCTTCAACTGAAAACATTAAAATTTGTCAAAATTCCAAACAACCTCAACCATATGCATTTGCAACTACAACCAAGTAAATCAAGGAACTGACCCACTGAACTCGGAAACAAAACCATACCTTCTCTAGGACAGCCTCACAAGAACTGCTCAAAGTACTATACGTGCTAGGTTAACACAGTCTACCAAGAGTTTCAATATCTAAATTGGCTAGTGATGATAAGCCATAAGAACATATATCTTGATTGATAAATTATAGCCTCAGCCAATTAAAGGGAACCAAAATACCATACACAACCTTGTATTAATACATATCCCCTTGGTCAATGAACAAGTTCTTGCCCTGCCCCATAGAATCCCTATTCTATTGCACACTACCCCCTTGGCTGCCAATATACTTTTTTTTTTCTCAATTGAGCCCGGTTACTAATCCCAATTCAATATTTGGATTTTCCATTAGTGCTTGTACACCTACACCCCACCTACAAATACCTTCAATGAATTCTATAAATGAGAAGACACAAGAAAAACTAGATTGCTTCATATCCTAAATTAACACCAATGTGGCGCAGGAGTCACAAACTCAATATTAAATCCATCCTACCAAGTACCACCAACCACCTATTTGAGAAACATTCAAGATACTCCAATCTATAGATCCTTCAGAAAAGAACTATGTACTAATCATCAAGGACACAACCAAACCTATAAAGACTAAATATCAGTAGGGCATATGCATTAGATACCAGGTTGGTGATGGACATATTTGATGTAAATGACTTCAATGTGGTTCATATTAAACAATAATCTGTGCAGTCATTACCAATTTGTATCATAATACATATTTTGGTCAGTGTCGCCAAGGTGGGCATCAAGAAGTAAGCATTTAATTAATAATATCAAGAGGTCAGAATATGGGAATGACACCCATATTAAGTTTTTGGATAAATAAAATCTAGGAACTGCATTTCTGAAGATGACCAACTTCAGGATTCAAAGGTTATTTTGATCATTCAATAGAAGAATTTCTTAATTGGTTTGAGAGTTTGGGCAGAAATGAGTTTCATCAAAAGTTATAAAAAGGATAAGTTGCTACCTGTATAATATTGATTGCTTGCTTGATTGCCCATCCAAACAGAGAGAAATAAACTAGACAAGAAAGAAGCGAACTTTGACTCACAACATTCACAAAAACCTGAAAGAAGAGAATACAGAAACCAAGATGAGCTGGGGAATGCCTCTCAAAGATACTCTGGGAATACAATAATACAAGCAATGACAAAAGGCTTACATCAATCACACTTTCAGTCTGGTTTTCAGCAAGAAGGAATAGGATAATGTAAAGAACCTGCAGCATCAAACCACACTTGGTTCAAGAGAAAAGCAGCAAGTAGAGGAACTGTCTTCAGCATGTAGGCCAGATTAATTACCTCGGATGCCACACAGCAGTAAGCCATGAATATCCGGTTTCCATAGTACGCCTTGAAAAGCCAGTTAGTGCTGTCCTTCACATCTTTATGACTTGCCTTGCCTGACAAGAGAGTACTGCAACAGAGAAGTGGTGGAAGTTCAGAACTTATAAAAGGATATTTACAGCAAGGGTCAAAGTGTTAAAAATATCCAGAAGCAAGATTAAAGGTAGGCATGTTTCCCAGCAGAAGGTAATCTTGTTTAGCATGATATCTATCCATATATTTCAAGTAGCCCCAGATAAAACAATACCTATACATTTGAAACCAATGACTCGCAGTATCTAAGGCGAGCAAAGACAAGAAAACCAAGCCAGGCCTGCAATATCCTATTCAGATACTCAAAATCTCCAGCATGTAAATAATATTTCAGAACAAATAATATAAACATCAAGAAAGATTAATATAACACATACCTATAAATTTGGGAGAGGATCACCAATAGGCAAATAGTGCTGACCCTGAGGATAGAAAACATATCAAATAAGATGAGCTTCTAGGCATAATTTAGTGAAACTCTTGATCCATGTGAATTATTACAGAGAAAATCCCGGGGGGGGGGGGGCTAAGGTCTGTGCATGTTTCTGCAAAATAACGCAAGAAAATTTGATAGAAGATCACCTGTCCGTCACCATGTCCAAAACGGTTCCAAAGGTTGAAACTGAATCAGGAAGTGAGAAACACGCGTCAAATTTTACATCTTAGGTATTCTTGTTAAACATTTATTATTTATGCACATCAAGTATATGAAATAGTGTAGATCATCAGAACACAATAAAATCTGCAAACATGCACACCCTTACCATCAAATAAAAGGCATTGATGACAGGTAAGGACATTTCAATAACTTTTGTTTTAAGGTTCTCTAGAAGAAGCCAGCTTGTGTTTTGGCAATATGCTCGGATTAAAAAAAAAAAAAAATTATAAAGTGATTGTCCATGTATAGAAACAGGGTGTCTACCACCAGAAACTAGGACACTGTTAATGTATGTATAGCCAGTTTATCCCTAAAAGCTTAAAAAAAGATAATCCCTAAATGTATCAATATAACCTGCATTTCTCCTATGGCTTTAAAGCTGACCCATCACAAATCAATCTTATCCAGGCTTCTCTTCTTTTTTTTTTATCAGTAAAACGCATATATAAATGAAACAAACACATGATAACAAAGGGGTCACAAGCTAGTGAACCGGGAACTACAGCTACAATCATGAAATAAAAACAGCAACACTGAGCAATTACAAAAGAAAGTGTAAGTTGGCAACATCAATATCTTCTGGAATAGCGCACCATTGGACCAACATCTAATCAATCCTGTAGCAAACTCTAAAACTGGAGGATACTCCCTCGAACATCCTAGAGTTCCTTTCCTTCCATATGGCCCAAACTAACACTCCTAGAAAGCAAAGCCCCTGCAAGAACCCCCCTTTCTCTCCCCAAACGCACTAGGAATCGGCACGATAAGAAGTCTTGAAAGGCATTGTTACAAATCTCCAGAGAAATACTCAATTTTTCCCGAGAAAAATCGAGAAAAACATCTAAATTTCAAAACTCTGTTTTTATCGCGACATTTTAAAAATCTCGAGAGAAATATAATTTTCTTTTTTTATCTTGTAAAGATCGCGAGATTTAGTTGAATTTTAAAAATATCATGAGAAAGAGATACACAATTTTGTTGGTTTTATGAATTTATAATTTGGTGATATTTCTTACTATTTTCTATAATTTTAATATGTTTTTATAATCATTGTCGAGATTTAGGCGAGAAAAATCAGGAAAAAAAAATCAGATTTAAAAATCTTCCGAGAAAAACTTCGGCTGATAAAAGCCCAATAACAAGATTTGTATCGTAGGTATTTCAGAGAAAGAAAAGTTGTGTATTCTTCTCTCTAGGAGGTCAGTATTTATATTACAACTTACATGAAGAATAAGGAAAGATCCTATAATTAAGTTTATACAATATTCGGTCAATATTTACAACACTCCCCATCAAGCTGGAGAGTATATATCTATAACTTTCAGCTTACCACAATTGAGTTGATGGCAGTCTTTGGTAGAGCTTTGGTGAAGACATCTGCAAGTTGACTACCAGAAGGAACGAAAGGAGTTGTAATGTCTTTGGACTCTACTTTAGACCAAACAAAATGACAATCAACTTCAATATGCTTGGTTCATGGAAGACTGGATTATTGGCAATATGAATAGTTGCTTGATTGTCCCAATAAAGAGGTGTTGATTCATGTACTAGAATCTCAAACTCTTGTAGAAAAGTTCTTAACCAAGTTAGCTCGCAAGTGGTATGAGTCATGGCTCGATATTCTACCTCAGCACTAGAGCGAGCTACAACTGACTGCTTCTTGCTTTTCCAAGTCACGAGATTACCTCCTATAAAGGTACAATAGACAGTAGTAGATTTGTGATTTGTAGGTGATCTTGCCCAATCAGCGTTAGTATATCCCTCAAGTTGAATATGTCCAGATGAATGATAAAGTAGACCACGTCCTGGAACATTTTTGAGATACTTCAAGATGTGTATGACTACATCTTTGTCAGCCTGAGATACTTCGAGTTGATGAAGAGGCCAATCCAGATTCGCAACAAGGGAGAAGATAACATGAGCAGAACTCAACTTGGCCACTGGAGAGAAAGTCTCGGTGTAATCAATGTCATAAGCCTAAGTAAATCCTTTGGCTACAAGACAGGCCTTCAGCCGATCAATGGTACCATCGGGATTCTGTTTGACTGTGAAGACCCAATGACACCCAACAATCTGAGCTCCAGCAAGCTTAGGAACAAGATCCCAAGTATAATTCAATGCCAAGGCACACATTTCTTCTTCCATAGCAGTCTGTCAGCCCGGGTAGGAAAGAGCTTCCCTGTAGGACTTCGGAATAGTGTTTTACAAATGTCGTTCTCAGGTTTTTATCGACCGAAGTTTTTCTCGGGAGATTTTCAAATTTGAATTTTTTTTTTTGATATTTCTCGCTTAAATCTCAGCAATAATTAAAAAAAATATATTGAAATTACAGAAAATAGTAATAATTATCACCAAGGTATAAATTCATAAAACCAACAACATTGTGTATTTCTCATGAAATTTTTAAAATCTCGGTTAAATCTCATGATATATACGGGATAAAAAGAGAAATATATTTCCCGCGAGATTTTTAAAATTTCGCGATAAAAACGGTGTTTTAAACTTTAGATGTTTTATCGGTTTTTCTTGGGAGAAATCGAGTATTTCTCGGGAGATTTGTAACAGTGCTTCGGAACAATAAGAGATGACAGAGACAAAAAAAGCTTGAAAGGAAGATGATAAATAATCATAAGATACACAATTAGAAATAGGATTAGTGCAAGTACGAGCACCCTTACGAACTGCAATGAGTATATCAAAATCCAAAGAAAAAAGAGGAGGTGGATCTGCAGATGCCGAGGGAGATGGTGTGGGCGGTAGAGATGCATCAGGAGGAAGAGTGACTGGAGCTGCAGCCTGGGAACGACGAGCATATACCTGAGAAATAGGAGGATGACCATGCATACTAGGAGGTAGAACAAGATCAGAAAACAAAAGTTCTTGTAACTGATTACCCTCAGGAGAGTAATAGGGAACAGTCTCAAAGGTCACATCAGCACTCACAAAATGCTTACGTAAGATGGAACTATAGCACCTGTACTATTTTTGTGTGCGTGAATAACCAAGAAAGATGCATTTATAAGCACGATGATCAAATTTATCACGAATAGGTTGCAAGTTATGAACAAAGGAAACACATCCAAAAAATTTTGGGAAAAGAGAAAAAAGGGTTTTTATCAGGAAACATTATTTGAAAAGGAGATTTACCCTGTAGAACCAGAGAGGACATACTATTAAAAAGATAAGTAGATATAAGAACAGCATCCCCCTAAAAAATCTTTGGAACGTGCATCTGGATGACAAGGGCACGAGCTATAGCAAGAATGGGACCATTCTTTCGTTCGGCAATCCCATTTTGTTGTGGGGTAGTAACACAAGATGTTTGATATATGATGCCTTTAAGTTCGAGAAATTGCTTAAAATAACTAACTTTATATTCTTGAGCATTGTCAGTGCGAAAGACTAACAATTTTGCATTGAATTTGTTAGAAATTTCAGTATAAAAGATTTGAAAAACATTAAACAATTGAGAACGATCCTTAAACACATACACCCAAGTCAAACGAGAATAATCATCAATAAAAGTAACAAAACATCATGACCACATAAACCAGTGATCCGAGATGGTCCCTAAATATCAAAATGAATGAGTGCAAAAGGTTGTGAACAAGGTGTATCAATATAGAGAGGAAAAGAAACTCTACAGTGCTTACTAAGTTCACAAGTTTCACAAGTAAAATTAGAAAAACGAGCTAAAGAAGAAACTAAGTGCCGAAGATTTGCGAGAGATGGGTGTTCAAGCCGATAGTGCCACTGATAAGGAGGCACAGCGGAATGAAGAGCAGAAGAAACGGACGGGGAGGGTGGCTGAAAGTAGTAGAGCCCATTCTCATATCCATCCACCAATCGTCCTCTTTGTCTTTAGATCTTGAAATTCACAATAAGAAGGATAAAATGTCACAGAACAGTTGAAAGATTTGTGTAAGTTTGTGAATTGACAACAAGTTAAAAGGGAACTGAGGCAAGTATAAAACTGATGAAAAAGTGAGACCCGGAGAGCAAAAAGTATCAATCCCTTGAAGACGAGTTTTAGTCTCATGAGCAATAGTGACAAAAGAAGGAGAAGGACAGAGTTTATTCGAAAGAATGGACAAGTTACCTGTAATATGGTCAGAAGCCCCAGAATCAAGGATCCAAGGGGAATTGGAAGAGGAAAGGAGACATGTGTTACCTGACGAGACCAAATTGACTATGGAAGAGGAAGAGGCATTGGCACTCGAAGAATAGAATCATACTCTACCTTGTTGTCCAATTTAGCACCCAGGATAAAAAAAAATTAAAAAAAGAGTAAAACTGTAATTTTCAGAATCCTAAGGAACAAACCGTAATTTTTGAAACTTCGGGGGGTAAACAATAATTTCAGAAATTATGGGAGCCAAACTGTAATTTCAGAAATTCCGGGGGCAAATTGTAATTTCAAAAACTCCGAGGGGCAAATTGTAAATTCCATAAACTTGGGGCCAAATTGTAATTTCAAAAATTCTAGGGCAAACTGTAATTTCAGAAACTCCGGGGATCAAATTGCAATTTCCATAAACTTAGGGGTCTCTTTGTAATTACCAAAAGTTGGGTTTGTTTCTAAAAAACAAACAATACGATTGCTTGCTTGAGAAGTAATAGAAAAACCCTCTTGCGAATAGAAAAACCTGTTGGGTCAAACTTCTGGAGAAGAATCTTGCCGGGAGTTATACCCTCTTGCTGGAAGTTTATATAACAAAGAAGTACAGAGAGCTTCTCTCCCCCTCTTGCGATGAACAGAGAAGCACCAAAAGAATATAACCGAAAAGCCGAGATGATCAAACTAGAGAGCTTTCGCCAAGAGCTTGGATGATTGCCGAGATGAATAGAGAAGTACCGAGTGTTTGCCAATGTTTGTACCGAGATGATCAAAACAAAACAAAAAAATGGCCTAGGGTTTAGAGAAACCTAGAACAAGAGAAAAAAAAGGTTAGGGTTTAGAGAGTCTACTCTGATACTATGTCGTAGGTATTTCAGAGAAAGAAAAGTTGTGTATTCTTCTCTCTAGGAGGTCAGTATTTATAATACAGCCTACAAGAAGAATAAGGAAAGATCCTATAATTAAGTTATACAATATTTGGTCAATATTTACAACAATTTGTAACACTGGTGAAAGGAGCAAGGAAATGTCTAGATGATTTCCAATCTGAGTTAGGAAACAGCTTCAAATCTTAGATGAAAAAAGGCAATGAAGTAAAAGGAGGTCAACCGATTCCTCCGACTCGAAACATGAAACAACCATTGGTCATAATTCATCAGATAACCAAAGGTAAGAATCTTGTCCAAAGCTGCCGACTAGAGGAAGAAGAATACCTTAGGAGGCACTCCCTCCTTCTAAACAGACCTGCAAGGGAACTGGAGACTCAGACTTGGCAATAAAGCATTGCAAAAGGATCTCACTAAATCGTTAAAGCTCTGTCTAAATACCCTAGAATTTTGGCTTTCATGTTTAAAAAATATTGGCCTTTTAAAACCTTGTTGAGTATATTTCACTCTAATTTTCATACTAGACATTGCAAAAATTTGGAGTCATTGTCTAACATATGTAATTGGTCACTACTTTGTAATTGTTTGTTGGAATCCAAAATTAAACACATGATTGAACATTATCCGTCTTTCAATAGGACAAATACAAAGAGGCCACAATGAGGAGGCGTATTTTTGTGGTTGAGCACAAATCTTTTGAAATCCAAGAACTTGAAACCTGGGTCGGTGGTCGCTGTTGATCATCGAAAGGGGAAGAGGAGGCATGATCAGTAAGTTGGTAGTGGAGCAAGACACTTTCAGCTGGTTGTCCAAAACCATAGAAGAGGTGCTAATCCCAGCTAGAGGATTGCTGGTCAAGTCTTTTAGTGGCTCTTCAGGATCTCTAATAGGGGAAAGGCGAGCTAATCTTAGAGGGAATTTTTTCTCGCCGACTCTTTTTCAGGGGTCTGACAAGAGCAGAAGAATTATTATCCCCCAAGGTCCAAAGCAGGTGGGGTGGGTGGCTTTTCATTCAGCCTTGGTCTTCCTTACCAAGGATAGGGGTCAGTCTGAAGTTCCGATTACCCCTTCAGCAGTTATATATCCAGAGCGTCGTACCCCTAAGGAACCGAAGGCTTGGCTCAAATCGGTAGACAGTGATTCAGGAGCTTTGAAGGAAGGTATCTACAGTCATACGGAACAGGGGGGATCTCAGGTGAAGGTGGTGGTGGATTCAGAAGTAGGAGCATTTGGGGATTGGGCAGATTCGGTGATTTGCTCAGTTGGAGGGCCGGGTAGCCTTAATCCTTGGAATGAGGTGTTGAACCTTATCAAATCATTGCTTATCTCTGAACCGGATCTAAAGCTTTTCCCGTTCGAGCACCAACGTGCCATCTTTTTCCCTAAGTCGGTTAGCAACAGACTTCTCCTCTGTGGCTACAAATGCTTTCCCTTGTCCAATGGTTATTTCGTAGGGTTCCACAGATGGTGGCCGGCTTCTAATGCTCTGTCGTTTACGGGCCTGCTCCAACCCCGTTAGATTGCCATTAAAGGTTTACCTTTCCATTTGTGTGTGGAGTCTATTTTTGTACAAATCGGAGAGCTGTGTGGTGGGATGTTGGAGATACATCACTCAACTTCTTCCAGAATGGATCTTTCTAAGGCAAAAATCAAAGTGTGTGGTGATTTGAGAAGGATACCTCGGATGATTTCTCTGGATTTTCACTCCATATTGCATTCGTTGGAAATCTCGTGCTGGGATTGCGAGGATTCTGAAGCGGTAACAGGGGGGCCGGAGACTCTGCAACTTGGTGGCCGTCGAGAGGGGGCCGTTGACCTGGAGGTTGAAGACGACTCCCTGGAGCCCCCGCGTCGGCTAGAGGCATTGATGAAGCCTATATCTCGCAGTTCCTCGCAGCCAGTAGACACAGTTGGTGTCAGGGCTAGGGATGAGAGAGATGGAGGTAGCAGAGTAGTTCGTACCAGATCTCAGAGGGTGGAACTCAAAATCGGAATCAAGGGTCAGCTGGGGGTTGAGCCCGAGGTTACGGAGACAGGCAGGGAGCAGGAGGCCGAGGTGGCGTACAAGTATCAACCTAATAAAGCAACAAGGCAAGAAGAAAGAGGTTCATGTTTAAGAATATGAAACGAAGTCTTCCGAGATCGCGACTGCGCTGGATCAAACGGGAAGGGGCAGCTCAGCCAGTTTGTTCACCTTGCAAGAAAAGGTGGTTTTGGGAAAATCGAATTTGAATCCGGTGGGTTTGAAGGAGTTACAGCTGGTTTCCACTTCGATAGCTAAAGTTGGCTACAGTGAACTGGACCAGGCGGAGGTGGGCCCGAGTGTGTCGGCAGGCAGCCCCAGTCCATCTCGAGCCCATTCGAGAGAGTTCAGCGGTGGGCTTCCATTTTTCGGGCCTATATCCTCAGACCCAAGAGGTCTTGTTTTGGGCCAAGCTTCTAAAGGCCCCTTTAGTGAGTCGTTTCCTTGCTCGGTCCAGGAAGTTAAAAGCCCTGCTTCCGGATCAGGTGAAGCAGAGTCCGATCCTTTTGGCTTATGGCCGTTGATCCTTGAGAGTTTAGCGAACCCGCAAGGCTCATCTGGGTTTCAACCTACGCTGGAGATCACCATCCATCCGAAAGACCAAGTTCAGTCTTACAGAGCTTCGGAGTCCGCAGAGAAACGAGAAGACTCAATAGCAGGGTTGGGGCCTGAGGGTCCCCAGCGCTCTCCTAGGTTCATGGGTCAGTTTGGTTCAGATACAGAGGAGTTGCCGAACAAGGATGGCAGAGATCTTGGTAGCTTCGACTCCGGTGGGTGTCCAACTCAGGGTCGACATTGGTCGGAAGAGGTCGTGGAAGAAGCAGAGTCAATTATTTCTCCTGGCTAGATTCTCATTTGCGATTCAATCCCCTTAGATGGCGAAACAGTAATCCGTAGTGCTGAATCTCATCTTGTCCTGAGATATGAGATGAGGGCAAAAGAGAAGGGGTCCACGGTAATCTGGCCAGGAGAGGCCAGGCTTGGCGAGCTGGATGTGGCGGATTTAGATCACCAACATTTTGGCTGAGTCATTGAATTGGAGGATGCTGAGGGAAACAAGGGAACTGAGTCTCCGGAGCTTGTATCAGGTACGCCGATAATCTTATCCCCTTGTTCCCTTGCTATCGGGTCTCTGAACAGGGAAGGGTTGGGTAGTGCGATGGGTTTATCCGAGGAAGGGTCGGTCCTCAAAAGTCATTCGCGAAATCCGAAGGTGAAGGGACATCCAGGGATTCCCGCGGTTGAAGGGGATGGTAGTCCTGATAGGACATAACAATTGAGTCCGGAGGAGGCATCTGAGTGGGTGATCCATCGCATGGAAGGACTGAGTGAGTTTCTGGGGGTTTCAATTGAGGGTCACAAGGCAGAGGTGAAGGCGTTATTCCGGAAGATTGAGAAGTGCGGGTCTGTAAGGGTGGTAAAATCCATGTCTAAGGTGGCAGTAGGGCAGAAGGGATACTACACAATGGAGCAATGGAGATTGGCGAGCGGGATCAACTACAACGAACCAGCGGCTCGGGGTGTATCATGTAGTATCAAGCAAGGAAGGGGTTGTAGAGTTGCCAGATGTTAGACGTCTCGATCATTTCTTAGAATCTTAGGGGCATGGGGCAGGCTGTCAAGAGGGGGGCAATCAAGCATCTGGTGAATTCTAAACGCCCGTCGATGGTCTGCATCCAGGAGACGAAATTAGAAGCTTTGAAGGAGGTTTTTATTCGAGAAGCTTGGGGTCCGGGGGACCCAGGCTAGATTGAGACTCCATCCTTAGGAGCTTCAAGAGGCATCTTACTTATGTGGGACAAATCCAAGGTAGAGGTGTTGGAGCTGGAACAGGGGGCTTTTTCGGTTTCCATCTTGTGCAAATTGGTTGGGGAGGCATCCGCTTGGGTTTTCATCGAAGTTTATGGGCCCTCGTCAGGGGCAGATGATAGGCAATTTTGGGAGGAATTGGATGACATTAGTGGGCATTGGGGTGGCCCATGGTGTTTGGGGGGAGACTTTAACTGTATCAGATTAGTATCATAAAGGAAAGGGGGCAGTTCTCTCACGGCCAAAATGAAGAGATTTGGGGATTTCATTCGTCATCATGAGCTTATTGACTATCCGTTACGGGGGGCCCAATTCACGTGGTCTGACTCGATTGCTAGTAGGCGTGCTAGTCGGCTGGACAGATTCTTAGTCAGCCCGGAGTGGGAAAGTTTGCATCCGGACGTCTCCCAGTCCTCTCTTCCTAGGACTATCTCGGACCATTCGCCTATCGTGTTAGAATCGGGATGGTTTAGAGGAGGTCCTCCTTTCCGCTTTGAGAATATGTGGCTTAAGGACGAGAGATTTCAAGGAGTGGTGGCCGAGGTGTGGAGCAATGCAGAGAGAGGGTTCAGCGAGCACGCGCTTTTTTCATAAGCTGAAGGCGTTGAAATCTAGATTAAAGGTGTGGAATAAAGAGGTTTTTGGCAATATTCAGGTTAGACTTGAAGGGCTTCTCAAAAAGATTGCTGAGTTGGAGAGTTTTGCAGAGTGACGGGATCTGTCAGAATCTGAGTCTTGGGAGTATGAGGCAAAGAAGTTGGAGTATGGGGCGGTGCTCTACCTCGAGGAGATCAGCTGAAAACAAAAGGCTAGAATTAGGTGGCTCAAAGAGGGGGATCGAAATACCAAGTTTTTCCATCGTACAGCCAACTTTAATAGAAAGCGGAATTTTATATCGAGACTAAAAGTGAACGGGGAATGGAAGGAGAGCAGTAGAGAGTTAGAAGAAAGCGTAGTCTCATTCTACACAGATTTGTGTCGAGAGAAAGAAATTTGGAGGCCGAAGGTGGAGGGTCTTTCTTTTGCAAGCTTGTCCGAAAATCAAAGCTCTTCGTTGGAGAGGCCTTTTGAGGAGGAAGAGGTGTTAGGTGTTATCCGTGGTATGGCTGGGGACAAGGCGCCAGGTCCGGATGGCTTCTCCATTGCGTTCTACAGGGCGTGTTGGGATATCGTGGGTAGCGATGTCTTGGAGGTGTTGGAGGAGTTTCATTCTTCAGGCCGCTTCGATAGAGTTCTGAATAGCACTTTTGTGGTTTTGATCCCGAAGGAGGGGGCAGTAGAGCCCTCAGATTTCCGCCCGATTAGTCTTGTGAGCAGTTTATATAAGATCCTTGCTAAGGTATTGGCAAGCCGCATCCAGAAAGTGATGGCATCCATCATATCCCCAGTGCAGGGTGCTTTTGTTGAGGGTAGACAAATCATTGATAGGATTCTAATAGCCAATGAATGTATTGATGCTCGCATTAGGGTAGGCTCCCCTGATATTGTTTGTAAAGTTGATTTGGAGAAAGCCTATGACCATGTGAGTTGGGATTTCTTGGACCATGTTTTGGGTAGAATGGGGTTCAGGAGCAGATGGAGGAGATGGATGAGGATGTGTATTTCCTCGGCTTCTTTCTCGGTTATTTTGAACAGGAGTGCGGTGGGGTACTTCCATAGTTCCAGAGGTTTGCGGCAGGGTGACCCGTTATCCCCATTTCTCTTCGTGATCGTCTTGGAAGCTTTGAGTAAGATGTTAGCTAAAGCAGATGGTGTATTGTTCGAGGGTTTCTCTGTTGGCTCAGCTCATAAGCGTATTTCCCATCTTCAGTTTGCGGATGACACCCTGATTTTCTATAATGCGGTGCCCAATCAGCTTATACATCACGTGCATCCTTCGATGCTTTGAAGTAGTGTCAGGGCTTCGTGTGAATCTGGCTAAGTCAGAAGTTGTTAGGATAGGAGATGTTCTTAACATGAACTAGTTGGTAGTGTGTTTTGGGGGCAAAGTGGGAGATCTTCCGTTAACATACTTGGGAATGCCCTTAGGGGGAGGATACAAAGCCAAAGATTTGTGGATGCCAGTTATAGAGAGGTGTGCGAGGCGGTTAGCAGGTTCGAAGTCGCATTACCTATCAAAAGGAGGAAAATTAACTCTCATTCAAAGCACCCTCAATAGCATTCCCACATTTTATGTCTACTCTAACCATGCCTAAGTTAGTGGCCGTTTCTCTTGAGCGGATGCAACGGGATTTCCTGTGGAACGAAAAGGTGGATTCTTTTAAATATCATTTAGTGGCGTGGAACCTCATTTGTCAGCCCAAGGTGAAGGGGGGATTAAATCTAAGTCCTTGATGTTGGTGAATAAGGCGTTGTTGGGAAAGTGGTTATGGAGGTTTGGCGAGGAGAGACATAGTTTGTGGCGAGAGGTGATAGTGGCCAAATATGGGGCGGAGTCATGTTGGGTTCCGAAGCAAGTTTCAAAGTCTCATGGCGTGGGTCTTTGGAAGGGGATTATGGCTACGGCTAATTTGGTGGTGCCCAAGTTCAGGTTTAGAGTGGCCCGGGGGACTGAAGTGAGATTCTAGAAAGACGTGTGGTGTGGTGACTCCAAGCTTCGGGATGATTTTGGTCAAATTTTCTTACTTGCAACCAACAGAGAGGCTATGGTTGATGACTACTTTGAAAGGAGGGGCGAAGGGGTGGTTTGGTGTCCGATTTTGAGACGAGGCCTTAATGATTGGGAATTTGAAGAATTGTCTAGGTTGTTGGTGCGATTGAATCACTTTTCTCCGTGTGAGGAAATCAGGGATCGCAGGGTTTGACTTGGTAGCAAAAATGGTCGGTTCTCTACAAGATCTTTTCTTCAGTCTTTGGGTCCGAATTCGTTGGATTCCTTCCCTCATCGGGTAGTGTGGAATCCAAGCATACCCTCTAAGGTTTCTTTTTTTCTATGGAATACGGCATTGGATAAAATTCTCACGTGTGATCATCTGCAGAATAGAGGGTGGAAGATGGCTAATAGGTGCTTCTTGTGTCTTCAAGGGGGAGAGTCAGTGGATCACTTACTTATTCACTGCCTGTATGCGAGTGGTATTTGGAGTTATTTCTTGTCCCGCATGGGCACAACTTGGGTATTCCCCCTTACTGTCCGCAATCTCTTAACTAGTTGGCCTAGATCCAGTGAGGGTGGGGCTAGGGAGGTGGTGTGGGCGGCAATGTCGGGTGCCATTTCGTGGATGATATGGAAGGAAAGAAATCTTAGAGTTTTTGAAAACACGTCGGTTTCCCAATCCCGCATTTGTGCTTGTATTCGGTTGCTGATATTGGATTGGGCGGGTCTTGATTTCGATGTGGAGGAGTTAAAGGCAGTGTTAGATCGAGTCTTTTTGGGGGTTTCTTAGGTTTGGAGTCAAGAGATGCATCTCTTTTAGGTTTTTGAGTTTATTTGCTTGTAAACTCTAGTTTCCTTTTGTTTGTGCTCCTATATCCTTACTCTTTTATTTAATTGCAGCTTCTTTATCGATCAAAAAAAAAGAAAATTTAAATTTCAGCTTTTCTTGTCTCTTAAATTTATTTTTTAATGGTCGAATAATTTCTATTGTGTTACATATGCGTATATGCACACACACACACATATTACATTTAATTGATTTTTTTGTAATTTTTTTTACTATATTCTTATTTTTATTTTTAGTTAAAATGAGGTAGCATAAAGCTTTCTTGTGATGCTAGAACAGAATCAGGCTTGCACACCAACATTGTTGCCAACTCCAAAATGTTAGGAACCTCCCCAACTCCATAGACTCGCTTTTTGAGAAATTAATCCTAAGACCCAACACTGCTTTGAAACATTTAAACGGATATCTTAGATGAGCTAGCTATCTACAAGAGGCGTCACACAAAATCAAAGTATCGTCTACGAATTGCAGGTGAGAAATAGATAAATCATCTATGCCCACTGAAAAGCCCAACATTGCTGATACCACTACTCTAGAGTCTAGACATCATCCTACTAAGGGCCTTAGTAACCATAATGAACAAGAATGGCTATAGGTCGCCTATCTCAGACCTCTAAAACTCCTAAAATAACCGATTGGAGAACAGTTATTTAGAACTGAGAAGGAGACAGACGAATAACATGATCTCATCCATTTCCTCCACCAAGTTCCGAAGCGCATTCTCCCCATGATATAGTCGAGAAACTCCCAATTAACATGGTCATAGGCTTTTTCCAAATATATTTTACATAACACTCCTAAACCTTTCAATCTAAGCCTATAATCCACACATTCATTGGCAATTAGAATCTCTGCCTACTCTCCACAAAAGCCCTTTGTATAGTAGAAATAATGGATGCCATGGCCCATGATAATCCTAAGCCTGGACATTACTCGCTAATAGTTTCGCTAGAATTTTATACAAGCTCCCCACCAGATTAATTGGGTGAAAATCATTAAGATCGTGAGTTGCTTCTCTCTTGGGTATCAATACAATAAATGTGTTATTCATCAACCCATCCATACTACCTAAGTCATAAAACTCGCATTTTGACCCACAATATCCCTGCACCCTTGAAGAATTTGATGTAGTATCCATCTGGACCCAATGCTTTGTCCCCAGCCATGGTATTTAACGCCTTCTTGACTTCTAATTCTTCAAAGGGTTCTCGAGACCCTCCCTTTGAACATCTGACAAACCATCAAAGAGTAGCCATCAAGCTTAGGTTTAAATTCTTTATAAAGGTTCTCGAAATAGTCCACAACACTGGATTTGATCTTTTCCACATCCTCCTGCCAAACCCCATTCGACTTAAGCCTGTCTATAAAGTTGGACCTACTACAAGAGGGCTACTTTATGATAGAAATGGGTGTTCTTATCTCCTTCAATTTCAAATAGACCATGAACTCCTTTTTGCGATTGGCTCCCAAAAATCACTTCCAAATTAAAGATGGTTCCCATTTCTTCTTTGCAACAATGCATTGGATCTCTTCAAGAATTTATTTTTGTTAGAAGCTGGTGTTGGACATATATGCCCTCGAAAGCCAATAAGAGATTTTTCTATGTTGATTAGCCAAGCATCATATTCACACAACCAACTATAAATGGTATTTATACTAATTACTGTCTCATTTGATAATGACATAAAGTTCCATAAGTAACATTGTAGGAAAATCATGCAAAGGTTGCGAGGAGATATGATTTTCCAGTTCCTTGTAAGCCTAATATCGTTCGAAGCCTCTAGAATACTGGTTGGGCGCCGTACTTCATTACGGCTTGCACATGTGTAGTTCTATGAGATAGTGTGATGAATCTCATTCATAGAGAGTGGTGACTCTTGACTAACATGTGAGTATATGTAGCAAGTACATAATACTGAACGGGATCACTAATGGATACCCTATAGAATACACTGTCAGATTGTATTAGGGTTATTCATTCGACAAATTGTCCTTAGACCTGAGAGGTTAACATCTTCTCAAACATCTGTCTATATGGCTTTGATGTGTCAATCGGCAATGTCCAATACACAGGACTAACTCCGAGTACGTTGGGTCATGTACACGATGTTTGGAGAAGTGTGTAAATACTCAATAAGAAATCCACAACTTTTAAATTGGAGATTATGATATCAAGGTGATACTTGTTGAACTGAACTGTTAAATCCAGTACTACTGCTTTTCGTTAAAATGGTCTTTATCGAAGTTGATATTTTCAATATGAAAAAATATATATAAATATATATATGTCAGTTTTTTTATAATGTTTCTTCAAAAGTATTTTAGAGGTTCAGTTCAATGAAAAAGTAATCATGAGAAAGGGTTCTATACATAAGCTAGGGACTAGACAGTGGATTTGTTCCAATCCCGGAAGCTTACATGTGATATCGGAATGTGGAAAGATTTATTTGTAAATATATTGTGAGATGGTACTTACAAGCAATTCTCTAATTTTTGGAGATTAGTCACATTGAGTTAATGGACATTATTGTGATTGGTGGAAGTCCAGGGACTTAGATAACATTCTATGATCATAATGGAGTATTAGGATAGTGTTTCCTAGTAACAATGCTTCAACCAAAAGGTTAAGCACTTAGTCTCACAACCAGAAATAGGAGATCCCTTTAGATCCCACACAGTAGGACCTTCTTAAAGCTTTTAATTTAATTATTAATTAAATTAATTAATTTATCTAAGTAATCACTATATGGTATAGTGAAGCTCTAAAAGGTAAAATCACATTGGATGTGATAAACCAAATGGGTAGGACCCATTGTGGATTTTCATAAAAGATCAAGAATGACCTAAAGGGTTTTGGAAACCCTAAGGGACGTGTGGAAGTGGGGCCCACCTAGGGTGGGACGCCCACTTCAAGAGGAAACCTTAATTAATTAGTTCCTAATTGATTAACTCCTTATTGGATAAGGTTAGTTGGTTAGTTAGTTAGTTACTAATTAAAGATTCCCTAATTGTTAGAGATTCCATTAGTTAATTACTAATTCAAGATTCCTTATTGGATAAGGATAAGATTAGTTAGTTACTAATGGATAAGGTTAGTTTCTTTTAAGATTAATCCTAATTGGATTAGGAGAATAATCATCAAGGAAACAATTGAGGAATCCTAATTGGATTAGGATAAGGTTGATGTGTTGTAATTGGATTACAATTCAAGCCACCGAGAGGAAACCCTATATATAGGTGGTCGCCCACCCTTGGGAATAAGATAATTCATTCTCCAGATTTTCTCCTCTCTCCCCTCCTCTAAGTTCACGCCTAGCCCTCTCCCCCTTTGAGGGTGTACAGTCACCCCTCCCCTTCTTTCTTTTGTTTGGTTTTTGATCTTGATGATCAAGAACAAGTTCTTTGAAGATCAAGGTGGGGGAAGCTTACATTGATTCAAAACACTCTCAGTAGTATGCCAACCTATTTCATGTGTACTCTCATTATCCCTCGCTCAATAGCTTGTTCCCTCGAACGAATGCAGCGGGAGTTCCTTTGGCATGAGAAAGGGGGTCACTTCAAATATCACCTAGTTGACTGGGCTAGTATTTCTCGCCCGAAAAGCAAGGGCGGTCTCAGGTTGAAGCCCCTATCCTTAGTAAACAAGGCTCTTTTGGGTAAATGGGTATGACGGTTTAGAGAGGAAAGGGAGAGTTTTTGGCGGTCAGTGATTGTTGTGAAATATGGAGAAATGTCGCGTTGGTTCCCAAAGGAAGTTAGGCGGCCTCATGGTGTGGGGATAATGTTAGTTGCTAGTTTAGTGATTCCATTCTTCCAATATAAGGTAGGCGAGGGTTCTGAAGTAAGGTTTTGGAAGGATGTGTGGTGTGGAGCCACCACATTGCAAGCAGATTTTGGACTTATTTTCCATCTAGTTTGTGATTGTAATGCGTCAGTGAGGGATTGTATCGATAGGTCCAGTGAGGGGGCAGGCTGGTGTCCCAAATTGAGAAGGCTGAATGACTGGGAGATTGTCGAGTTTGGTAGACTCCTAGAGCGGTTGGGGACTCTTCCTCCGATCGCCCATGGTAGGATTGTAGATATTGGTCTAGAGGCAACAACGGTTGGTTCTTAGTCAGATCTCTAGCTTAGGTTCTTGGGTCTTGTTCATCCATCCCCTTCCCTTGTAGGACTGTGTGGAATGCAAGCATTCCTTCTAAAGCATCTTTCTTCTTTTGGAGTTTCTTTCTCTCCTGAGTGGGTGTGGAGTGGGTCTTTCCCTCTTCCTTTCTAAACTTCTTATCCTGTTAGGACTTGGTTAGCAGGGATGGTTCAAGGTTGGCCATCTGGCGGGTTTTGCCAGGTGCTATAGTGCGGTCAATATAGAAAGAGAGGAACAAGAGAGTTTTTGAGAACTTGCACTCTCCTGTTCTCAGAATGTGATAGCGCCGTTTCTATGGTATTGGAGTGGGTTTTGTCTAGCCCGGAGGGGGTGAACGGGGGCCTTCTCCTAGTTTGATTCGGGTTTGGGGCCCACCCAAGCGACTAGGGGTTCCCTTGGGTGTATTGTTTCTTTTCGTTTCTGCTTTCGTTTGGTTCACGTTCTTGTGAACTTTTGTTTATTTTAATTTTTGTAGCTATCTTCTTTTGATGAATATATTTGTTTATCGATCAAAAAAAAAGATTGGATCTTGTTTGATCAAGAAAGGTTTTTGGATCAAAGAAAAGAAGAAAGGATTATAGAGCTGGAAATTTGGAAGGGCTATTAGCTTCCATTAGAGAAAGTTTTAAAGGAAAAAGAAGGTTCGTGTGGATCACGAAGGAGACTTGACACTTGTGAAATTTTATGAATACTGTTCTAACGTGGATTAGACTTAACAATTTCAAAGTCGCAAAGGTGAATGCTATTTCAACCTTCATTGAATAAAATCAATTAGAATCTTAGTCAGATCTTGGGATTCAATGTATGCCCCCCAAGAACTGTTTTTCTAAAATTAAAAAGAGGCATACTTTCAGCTGGGATGCCAAAGACCTTGTTGTAACTCTTGATTCTCAATTCCAACAATTTCAGCTTAAGCCCAAACCTGGTGCTGGCAGAATCCCATAATGAAACCTCTCCCAAACTTCCTTTACCAAAAGTTTGAAATCAAGGTGAAAGGTTTTGGCCTGCCAACCAACCTTAACGAATCTAACATAATCAAAGTATGATCAAAGATTGGCCTTGGTAGGGCCGAAAGAATCACATTGGGAAATTTATCTTCCCACCGGTCACATAACAGAAACATGTCTAGTTCGAAGAGAATGGTCTTCTCTCGCAAATTCGACCAAGTGAAAAAAACATCTTCCAAAAGACACTTGGTTAACTTGTGCTGGGAGATAAAATCTTCGACTCTTTTCATTCAGGAAGAAATAGGTGATCCACCTGATTTGTCTTCTCCCGTAGTTGAAGTCACCTCATAAACACTAAGGTTCCCCCCATCTAACACTTATGTCATCTAACTCTCGCCACAACACATTGGACCCAACACGGCTGGAAGGGCCGTCGACACCGGTGAAAACCCAAGAAAAAACATCACTCTGTGCCCGACAAAGAATCGAAAGCGAGAAAGCTCCTATCTCGAAGTCTTATCCAGCCTTCTCTATATCTTGTCATTCATAGTGCTCAAATGCAATTATCAATCATCTTGAGATAATTCAAAAAAGTTTCCATCAAATGGTAAATTGAAGGAGAAACATACCACCTTGTTAACTAAGAGAAGGGTTGTCATCCTAAAAGATCTGGCTTAAATAAGTCAATAGGATTTCAAGTGATTGTTGTGGCACAAAGATGAGATGACTACGCTTCAAGAAATGCAGTGAATGGAAGTAGGGATGCCGCACTAAGGAATTGCTAATCATGGATCAGAATTTTAATAAGAGAAAAGTTTAGGATGGGGGAAGGTAGTTTGTTGATATGTTCTCTGTCATACCTTCATGGGATATTTAATATAGCCACTAACATATATTTCTGGTAGTGTACTTCAAGAATGGTAGAGCTAGGAAGTTTAGACTCTAACAAATATCTTTAAGAATTAAGGAGATGGACCCTACTTTCAGTTGCCAGTAATACAAAAGAATATTCGCATTTCCTGCTTGGAATCTAACAACTTGTGGAGGTTGGTAACAGTCGATTTTAGGGTTTAGTTAGAAGAGAGTGAGTGAGAGAGCTAGAGTACAATAGTACCCTTACAGAGAAAAGAAAAGAAAGTAACATACTAAGCGAACACAGGGAAGATAACGACATTGGGCAGACACCAACACTCCCCCTCAAGTTGGAGCAATAATGCCCAACATGGATCCAAGATCGCAAATCTGGTCTTCTCTATAGCTTTGGTCACATTGGCCAATTGTTCCTTAGAACTAGCATGGGGGTATACAAAACACCTTTGATACCACTTTTTCTCTTATGAAATGGCAGTCCACCTCGATGTGCTTGGTCTTTTCATGGGACACTGGATTAGCAGCAATAAAAATAGCATCTTCTTTGTCCCCATACTGCTTCATAGGAAAATTCACATCAACTCCAAGACTAGCTACGATGAATTTAATCCATAGCCCTTCACAAGCATTGTGAGTCATGCTCCTACATTTCGCATCCACACTGGAACACAACACCGCATTCCACTTCTTGATCTGATAAGATTGCCCAACAAAGGCACAATATTTGGTATCCTCCTACCACTACAAGATCCAACTTAATCCACATCTGTGTAGATCTCCACATCGAAATGTCCGTGATCACTATATAAAATTGCCCTTACTAGTGCTAAACTTCAGGTATCTGAGGATCATATACACACCATCTATGATCTAAGTGGCATCCGTGGTGAATGCATATATTGACTGACCACGTGACATGAAATATCTGGGTGAGTGAAGTATATCAGTTTTCCAACAAGCCGTTGATAGAGACCAACATCTTTGAGAGTCTAACCATCCTCTGAGTTCATCTTATGGTTCTGATCAATGAGGGAATCGACAGGCCAAGACCCCAACATGCATGTATGCTCGAGCAGACCAATAGTACTTTGAGAAATAAATATTCTTTCTTGGATCTTTTTACTTCAATTCCAAAAAAAGTGTTTGAGAGAGCTTAAGTACTTTATATCAAACAGTTGACTTAGTGATGCAGGACAATATAATATACCTAGGATGATGTGTTTATGAGATCAGATTTCATAATTGCAGCAATAATAAAATTCATAAACATCTAGATTCCATAATTACAATAAAGAAAGTCAAAAGGAGAATTAGTAATGCCCTAGGTTAAGTCACAATCCCACAATAATGAAACCTTTCAATTTGATCTGGGTGATCGTAATGGAAGTGAGAACTTCCACTAGCTTAGGGATTTTGATCAATAACCAATTGTGATTCCTTGTTCAATCCAGGATTTCAAAAAACAAGCTTAGGCTCAACAATTATTAAGGATGGTAACATGCATATAGTTAGGATTTCAATATTAAAGAGTCTAGGAAAGATGGGACAGTGATGGAATAGACTGGTACATTTAACAAGGAGGTCTGCAGGGGCTGGGGTATGGTGTGGCAGCAACTAGGGTTGGAGTTTGGGGCTGTGACAGTGATGGGAGAAGGTTGGGGTGACTGTGACAGGGCTGGAACAGCAATAGGACTTAGGAATAGGGTTGGGACAGGTATTGACAATGTGGTACTAAGGCTGGGACAGGTCTAGGGACAAAGTATAGGGCTGTTGGGGTTCTGTTGCAGCAGTAGGAAGGCTGCAGGGATTTTGTGACAGCAAAGGGATGGGGACTGGGTGCTGGGAACAGGGTATAAAGGGTTGTAAGGTGAAGAGGAGAGGTTTTAAGGACTGTGGGGTGGCTGTGGCAGCTGGGGGAAATAGATATAGAGGCTGTTATTGCAGGGATTCAAGGGAAATCAGGAGAAGGGCTGGGGGCAGCCCTAGGGTTAGGGAAAAACTGAAAAATAGTGATGGGGAATAGATCTAGGGTTTGGGTGATTAGATTTTGCAAGAGAATAGCAAATAAAGAAGAAAACAAGAGAGAATAGCTGCTGTGAACAGTACCCATGAACAGTAACTCGTGAATAGTGTTGATGAATAGTAACTTGTGAATAGTGATTTGAGAGAGATAGAGAAGAAGAGAGCATATAAGATTACCTTGGAATCACTCCAAGGTTGGCATCACACCATTCTCATCACAGGAGATTCTAAAAGCCAAAAAAAAAGCTCTCATGTTTATTCATAAAAGTTTTGTCCCCCTCTAATCTCTAAAGAGAGTATTTATAAACAATCATAAAACCCTACTTAAAGAAAAATACTCTTATTATGTTCTCTCATAATAAACTAATTATAAGGGACAAAATAAAGTAAAAATAAACTAAATAAAATAAACAACTAAATAATTAAAGGTGTGGGCCGGCCACTATAGCTGTCCATGCCAATCTATGGTCCGATCTCGACCCTCCAATGGTCATCTCTCAATCCAACAGCTGATCATCCTCCAAGTCATGATCCAATAATGGATCTCCATCATAAACAAAATCTAACGGTCCGATGTCTACATCAACTCTCTTCGGCTGAGAAGATTTCGCCACTGGCAAAATAAAATTGTCGTACTGCTCCAAGAAGTCAAGAAGTCGCTATAACTCGTCCCGTGTGATCCGTCGTGAATGCCACGTACAATCTGTCTCTGATGTGATCCATCCTGGTCGATCTTTCCACTTGGTGAGATACTTGTGATATTTTCCATGTCTAGTAGAAACCATGTGAACTTCCACGACATCCTCTATCTCTTCTGAACTACTAGGCATGAGTACTAGAGGCAATGAAAATGAAGGAGACAATAATAGTGAGAGTGGACATGGGGAAAAGAATGAGTCTAGACTAGGAGGCAACATAGTAACAAAGTTCGGGTTTGGGAATTATGCGGCGGGAAAAAATTCGGCAAATTCAGGATAAGTTCGGGATATAAATTAATAATTATAAAAATAGGAAAATGATACCAACTAATCCATTTAACAACCTGAATAGCTAAACAACATAATAACTAGTAGAGTATCACCAATTCAAAGCTCTAACATCGAATTCCTAATCATTCATCAATTCAAGACAAGAAGCAATCCAGCAATGCAATGATATATATATATATATATATATATATATATATATATATATATATATTGTGATTTATACTTTCAAGAGAAATTATTCTAAGTTTAACATTGATCAGTCATATTGCGGGTCTCTACATGTAGCAGCCAGGAGGCAAAAGGCAGATTATTCTTGCCCAGTCATATATTCGTTTCTGTTTGTAATTAATTATAAACGGAGGAGAGAATTTCATTTCAGATTCACAAATGATCTCAAAGACTCCTCAACCCAGATTAAAAAAATCCAAAAAACTGACCTGGGTATTT
The DNA here is from genome assembly GCA_015143295.1 of Tetracentron sinense. Classification (NCBI taxonomy): domain Eukaryota; kingdom Viridiplantae; phylum Streptophyta; class Magnoliopsida; order Trochodendrales; family Trochodendraceae; genus Tetracentron; species Tetracentron sinense. Next base: position 692,529 of record CM026555.1, on the reverse strand, counting down.
TGAGAAAATTCATTATCTGAGCAGGTGCAGATTGCAGAGAGTCGAAGACAGCAAAGTAAGACTTTTGTAGTTGTGATTACAAAGCCACAACACAACCTTAGTTGCAAAATAAAATTGAACGATGATTGGTACTAAAGATGGGTGAAGAGGGAGCAAGAAAGAGCATGAGTCCGGTGGGTGAACTCACAGTAGAAACCTGGAGATTCCGTTACTGGCATAGAGAGAGAGAGAGAGAGAGACAGGGAGGGAGGGAGAGAGAGATATAGGAAGAGAGAGAGAACGAGAGAGAAGAAAGATACGAGGAGAGAGAGAAAGGAGGGAATAGAGAGAGACTTACCAGACAGATGTCGTCGGAGAGAATCTTCGCCGGAGAGCCGAGAGGTGAGGATGGGGTCTGGTGGAGCCGAGGCGAGAGAGACATTGGGGATGTCATATCGTGCCCTAAACCCCTCTCTATCCTTTTATATTTTATATTTAAAAAAAGTTAAAATAAAACAACCGAACAGTTCACCGAACTGGAAAATTGTTCAGAAGTTCGCGATTGTTCGCAAATAGTTTGCGAACTGCCGAACAGTTCTCCAGTTCGTGAATTAAAAGCCGTTTAATTCGGAAGACCCCAAAAATCGAATAGTTCGTGAACTTTGTCACTAGGGGAGGCAATGGCATGGGAGGTGTCTGAAATAGGATCAACATGTGAATCATCACGAAAGGGAGGTAGGTCTAGGGGAGATGGGTCTAAGGTGAAGGGTGAGTCTGGAATAGGATCAGCATGGGGGTCATCATGAAGGGGAGGTGGGTCTGGGGAGATGAGTCTAGGGGAGGTGGGTCTGAGGTGAAGGGTGAGTCTAGAATAGAACCGGTACCACAGGTAGTGGTAGCTCAACAGACGACTCAAGGACTGGTGGAATTTCCACAAGGGACTCAAGAGATGATGGTAGTTCCACAAGGGACTCAAGAGCTGGTGAAAGCTCCACAAGAGATTCAAGAGCTAGGGAAGATCCACAAATGACTCGAGAGCTTGTGGTAGCCCCACAAGGGACTCAGGAGTTGATGGTAGCTCCACATCGGGAGTGGATCTATTGGCAGGATTGCGAGAATCAAATTACAATTTCGGATACCGCTCTAGCTCTTGCACCAGTTGATAGGCCTGCTCTAAGGTGCTAATATAATGAGAGATAAGCTCTCTCTGGATCTCTAGGTGGAGGCCCATTCTAAACCTAGAAAGTGTGACTAGAGGGTCCTCCTTTACTTTGCAACGCATCATAAATTCAACAAATTTTGCAATGTAATCAGTGGCAGACATAGAGCCTTGCCGAAGGGATTGCCATTGGCCCATGAGTTTCTCACAATAGGTTAGAGGAAGATATTTCTCTTTGAGCTTCTCTTTCATTTCAGGCCACTTAACAATGGGGTCCTTACCTGATCGGTCATTCATTCGCTCAACATTGATCCAGTAGAGTTTTGCTTGGCCTACCAGTTTCATTTTGGCAAACTTAACTCTACTACCTTCATACATTTCACACCACTCGAAGTAGTGGTTCATGTCTGTAACCAATCAAGAAAGTCCTTTGGATCGAGTTGACCATTAAAGCTCGGGGCCTCAGTCTTGATGGATCTCACATGTCGATCATATGGATCCTTATACTTGACAGGACAATTGTAATCTCGCTCTTTTCCATTGCCTAAGCCTCGGTCTCTACCTATACCGACACCTACATTATGGGACCCTTTTTCCATAGCTAATTGGATATTGGTTTCCATACTAGTCTCCATGCGGGTTAGATGATTGTTGATGGATGCTTAGACCTTAGTGAATGGTGTGGGGTCCATGCTTGGTTAGTAACTCTTCCCACTACGAGTGGGCATGCACTAACTAGTTGTCCTAAGGCTATATGTGATGCATGAGATGCTAATGAGCCTTAAACCTTAATGCAAGAGACAAACCCTAAGCTAACCTCAAGCTCAGATTTCTTAATTGCAGCAATAATAATTCATAAACATCTAGATTCCATAATTACAATAAAGAAAGTCAAAAGAGGAATTAGTAATGCCCTAGGTTAAGTCACAATCCCATAATAATGAAACCTTTCAATTTGATTTGGGTGATCGTAATGGAAGTGAGAACTTCCACTAGCTTACGGATTCAGATTAATAACCAATTGTGATTTCCTTGTTCAATCGAAGATTTCAAAAAACAAGCTTAGACTCAACAATTACAATTATTAAGGATGGTAACATGCATGTAGTTAGGTTTTTAATATTAAAGAGTCTAGGAAAGATGGGACAGTGATGGAATAGGTTAGTACATTTAAGTATTTAACAAGGAGGTCTGCAGAGGCTGGGGTATGGTGTGGCAACAACTAGGGTTGGAGTCAAAAGGGATGATGAGAATTAGGGTTAAGATTTAAGGGTTTGCTGTTTTTAGGGTATTGGGGATATGGGAAGGCTATGGTTGTAATGGGATAAACTAGGAGGGTTGGGGCAGCAATATTAGGGCTATAGGAGGTTGGACAGCCATATGAAAGGTGCTGGATTTTGTGCAGCACCAAGGAGATAGATGGCCTGGACAGTGTTAGGGAAAGTTGGGACAGGTGTGGCAGAGCTTGGGGAGGCTGTTATGGGGGCTGGGGCGATGGGGCAACAAGGTTCGGGTTAAGAGAATGGCTGGGACAGTAGCTACAGTGATGGGGAATGCTGGGACAGGTATAGGACAGGTTAGGAATAGATTAAAAGTGTTGGGACGGTGCCAGATTAGGGCTGGAGTCTTGTGGCAGTAGTTAGGGATGTGCTGGAATGGTTGTAGGCGATTCGTGAACAGTACCCATGAACAATAATTTGAGAGAAAGAGAGAAGAAGAAAATAGAAAGATTAACTTGAAATCACTCCAAAATTGGCATCACACCATTCCCATCACAATAGATTCTAAAAGCTAAAGAAAGCTCTCATGTTCATTCATAAAAGTTTTGTCCCTCTAATCTTTAAAAAGAGTATTTATAAACAATCATAAAACCCTACTTAAAGAAAAATACTAAAATATCCTTATTATGTTCTCTCATAATAAACTAATTACAAGGGACAAAATAAAACAAAAATAAACTAAATAAAATAAACAACTAAATAACAAAAGGGGTGGGCCGGCCATTATGGCTGCCCATGCCCATCTATGGTCCGATCTCGGCCCTCTAATGGTCATCTCTCAATCTAACGGTCGATTGTCCTCCAAGTCATGATCCAACAGTAGATCTCCATTATAAACAAAATCTAACAGTTTGATGTCCACATCACTTAGGTACCTCTTTAACTTGGTCATCTCCCTAGCATCATTACATGTAACCACAATGTCATCAACATATAAGATAAGGGTAGTGAGGTGGGCTCCCTGTTTAACAAATAAAGTGTGATCTCATGGCTCCTCTTGCACCCAATCTTGATCACAAATTCACTAAACTTTTTGACCCCAACTTGTAGGCCGCAAGAGATAGGATCACTCGGATAGAGTTTAACTTAGCTACTGGAGAAAATGTCTCTTCAAAATGAACCCCATAGGTTTGGGTAAACCAATTGGCTACCAATCTAGCTTTATGTCTATGTACTGACCCATCAGGCTTATGCTTTATAGTGTAGACCCACCTACAACCAACAACCTTCTTTCTTTTTCGGTGTAGACCCACCTACAATCGACACCCTTCTTTCCTTCTGGTAACATAATCAAGTCCCAAGTGTTGTTCTATTTGAGGGCTTTCATTTCCTGAATCATGGGATTCTTCCATTATGGCTAAGACAAGGGATCAGTGACATTAGATGGAATCTTAATTGAAGACATGGAATCAATAAATGCACAATATGAAGGAGAAAGAGCATGGTATAATACAGTCCCAAGTTATTGTTTCCTCCCCAAGGAAACAATAACTTGGGAACCTACTTTCGAGAGTGAACTTGGTTGATCCATGGCCGGAAGAGCCAAACAAGGTGCGAGAGCACTCTTCTTCCTCTGAGCATAAACTTTAAGAAGCTTATCCTGGACCTTAACTTCATTAAGGCTGCGTTCGTTTCAAAGGAAAATGGGCAAAAGAAAATAAACTAATAGAAAAGTACCAACTTTTTTGGTGTTCAGTTTGAGAGAAACCCAAATTTTACTTTCTTAACAGTGTCAGCTGTGCATTGTTTTCTCCCAAAAATTTTCTCTTGCTAAAGAAGGTTATTTTTAAGGAAAAGAAAAGTAACATTGCTACTTTCCCATTATACCCTCTAAACAGTCCACTTTTCAGGGTTATTTTTGTCTCTTCAAAAAAACCCACTTTCTCTTTCTTTTCTTTTCTTGTATTTTATTTTACTTTACTTTTTTCCACTCACTTTCCACCAAACTGAACACAGCCTAAGAGAATTGCTAAGCTCTTCTTCCTGAGGAGTGTTATCATCAAGAAAATTAAGAGGACAAGGCAAAGCAATGTCAAGAGGATCTTTCTGAGTAGTACTCTTTTCACCGCTACTATTCTCCCCCTGAATAGAACACTATGGACTAGCAGAGGGAAAGAAAGAGATAGTCTCAAAGAAGGTAACATTCATGGATACAATACACCTTCCGGTAGAATGATCGTAGCACTTCTATCCTTTTCTAGAGGGAGGATATCCAAGGAAGATACACCGAATAGCTTTAGAATACAATTTATCACAACGAGGACCTAAAACATGCACACTTGGTTGAGAGCATATGGGGCTCTACATCCTTGACAACGAGAAGACATCACTCCAGACATCCAATTCTGATGCAACTATGACCCCTAGTACTCTGAGTTTGTGGCACTCTCGTCTTGGCCACCTACCTATATCTCGGTTTTGAATTTTGTTTCCTAGATAGTTTAGCTCTTTTGAACCGTATATGTTTCGGTGTGAGGTTTGTCAACTCTATAAACATTGTAACAGAAGAAGTGATATTCTGCTACGCTCAATGAGGCTACTGACAAAGAGAAGATTAATAACCATATTGGGAACATGCAACCTAGATTCCAAAGGAAAACCAAAAGTTCTAATGACCCCTTTCCCGCAACAAGAACAAGAGAGCCATCAAGTATACAGATATAACAGGGTTTGGGCACTATAGAATAGGAAAGAACATGTGAGAACATACCATTCATGTGGTTAATGGTCCCTGAGTGATTGAGGGTGTGTTAGCATAAGAGAAACATACTTGACACCAATGATGGTCCCCTCTATTCAAAGTCTCTCTTAGTTTGCGGGTGGACCATATGGTCCCCTCTATTTTTGCATGGTCGTTAAAGGCGTTTGCTTAGGCGACCAGGCACATAGCTGTGCCCAGATGACCCAATAATTAAAAAAAAGGCTTTTCAATGCCTCAAAATACCTCTAGACACCAAAGCTTTTATCATAGTTTAAAATATCGATACGTATCGACCGATATGGGCCGATACGTAGCTACCCGATACACTGGTACGCTGGAAAAAAAAAAACTTCACTATATCAGGCCGATACAGGCCCAATACACTCAATACGAGGATTTTTCAATTCATTTTTTTTCTCCTTTCATTTATACTAAGATCCACAATATTGACCCGATACACACAACTTATTTACATTATATATTATTAAGCAAATGGTTTTACTTTCATTTACTTTACTTTAGATATTAATATGTAAATAAAGTTATTACCCTGGTTATGATGCCCTAGCCCAACCCTACTTATAAGGAATCACTGGTTATGATGCCCCAACCCAACCCTACTTATCAAGAGTCACTGGTTATGATGCTCAATCCCAATCTTCGACTGACAGTTATGGACAGATCACGACTCAGAAACAGGCATATGTACAGATGTACCTGGAAATGTACTGCAAGATGATGACTTGGACACAATGGTGTCATCATGTCTGGACCACTTATAATGTATCACTCTACTCAATTCCTAATCTCACAATGATAGAGTATAAGCTAACACGAAGCTCAATATGGTATTGAACTTCTATCATGTATGTAATTTGATTTGTAAATGCAAGGGTCTATGTATTTTCATATTTTTGATTTATGAATGCAAGTGAGCTTCTATCACTTGGTTAAGTAAGTATGGTTTGTATTTTCATACATATTTATCAGCGCGCACGCCTTTTTTAACTTAAAAATTTGTTAACTATCATATGTATGATTATAAATGTAGTTGGAGGCCTTCATTTAATTTGTTTTTAGCTTATATTTGCATTAAAATAGGTTTTATAAAAGGTGCATATCCAAGCTTTTCCTTGCATATCCAAGCTTTTTTTAGCGTATCCTTAATTTTTCCGCCGTATCCAACCGATACGCCAATACATATCCTATTTTAAACTTACCGATATGGCGACCGATACCGATATTTTGAACCATGGCTCTTATAAGCCCGTCTTTAAAAGAATTTTATAATTTAAATAAGTGTAGGCTCCACAATTATATATTTTATTTATTATATGTTTTTTATTATTTTTCTTGAGCATAATCGAGGAGAAAAAAAAAGGAAAAGAGCTACGACTTCTTATTCTCTCTCCCCTGTTCGATAGTCACAATTGACTGTCGGGCGATTTTCTAATTCGGTCCCAACTCCCCCCTCTCTCTCCTTCCTTCCTCTCTCTCTCTCTCTCTCTCTCTCTCTCTCTCCCCTATTTGACTGTCACTATTTAATGTGTTTCCTATTTTGTATCCCACAAAATCCTTCTCCCCTTTCGACGGTCATTGTAGACTACTTTTTTGTTCTATTTTATTATTTCCAACACTTGAGATTCCCCTTTATTATTCCTATAACTGTCTCCAATGATGGTTTTATCGAAGTGCATATTGACAATAGAGATTTTACAATTCATATGACTTTTAGGGCCCCTTATTTAAGGAAATGCAGCAGATACAGATCTCATATTGGAGGGATTTTGCTGCAAGGAATTTATCATGCAACGCCTCGGGTTCCTCAAGTAATCGCCTCAAGTTTCCATGGGTTTTGTCGCCTTCATAACCATGATGAATACCTTCTGAACTTACCACAGCCCAGAAACAGAAGGCGCTCCATCATAAAACTGCACTTCTTAAGATTCATGTATAGCTTATTTTTCCTAAGTACAAACAGTACTTGGCTTATGTAATCAACATGTTCTTCACTGCGGTTGTACACCAAAATATCATCGAAATAAACAACAAATCGATCAACAAATGTTGAAGTAGCTAATTCATTAATCTTATGAAAGTACTTAGTGCATTTGAAAGCCTAAATAACATCACTTGCCACTCATATAAACTGTCCTTGGTTTTAAAGGCCATCTTCCATTCATCACACACTAATTTTGACTTGGTGATATCCACTCCTCAAATCAAATTTGGAAAAAAACCCTCAACCTTGCCAACATATCGTCCAACCGTGGTATGGAAAATCTGGATTTCACAATAATCTTATTAATGGCCCTGCTATCAATACACATGTGCCAACTTCCATCTTTCTTGGATGTTAACAAGGCTAGTGCACTACATGGACTCATGATTTCCCTAACTAGACCCTTACAGATCAATTTTATCACCTAACCCTATAATATTTCTTGTTATTTCGGACTCATTCAATAATGGAGAGGATTAGACAGCCTAGCACCTAGAACAAGATCAATATGGTATTGAATGTCCTTAATAGGGGCAACTTATCAGGAAATTCATCCGACAAAATCACCTTGAACTCCCCTTGAACTCCGATAACACCGGTTTTGATTTTTTTGGAATCCCATGAGCTCTACATCATCCCCTTTACAACCAAAGCATAAGTCTCCCAATATCTTCAAACTCTTTTACAAAATCTTTCAATGTTCCCTCCACTTGTAAAGCTTTAGGCCGGTTATCTGTTCCCATAGGGGCATGGATAATTTACTACCATTCTTGAAAAAGATATAAACATTGTCTTTCCCTCCATAAGTAGCATCCACATCATACTGCCAAGGTCTACCAAGTAATATGTAACAAGCTTCCATATCAACTACATCACACACATCATCATCCTTTTAATATTTTCTAATGGAAAAGGAAATTCGGCATCGTTCAATCACCTTGGTTGTGCTGACCTTCTTAATCCAGTCGATTGTGAATAAAGTAAGATGTTTTTCTATTTTCAGTTGCAGTTTGTTTACCATGGTCTTCGACAAAATATTTTCATTGTTGTTTCCATATATGATTACCTCACAAACTTTTTGGTTCACTATGCACCTTATCCTAAAGATGGTTCTGCCGCTACGTATCTGCTTCTTGCTTGGGAGTATGCATTAACATCCAACAACATAGGATACTCCTTACCCTTGATCTTCATAAGTCCACTCTTCTATATCACCTTTTCTATAAAAATTTACCTTTTCCTCCCTTTAGTAACTGGTTCCCCATCTGCTGCCTCTCCTAAATTAGTCGTTGCTCGTTGGGGACATTAATTGGACCGGTGCTCAGGTGGGCCACAACGATAACACTTGAAAGGCTAGGGTGGAGCATACATATTCTTGTTTGTATCCCTGGGATTGGTTACCCCTCCCTATGGCTCAGCATGCATTCGAACAAAATCTTTACCGCGAGTTTGTGTCGTATCTTGTGATGGATTGACAGGGTTGGCCCTCCCAAAAACTGGGCCTCTAGCTGGAGGTCTATTTAGTTGCGTCTCTACCCTGGTCACCAACTTAACAGCCTCGTTAAGGGTCCAAACTCCAACCAGGTTGCCTCAAAACCTTGTCTTGGATTGCGATGGGCAACCCACCTGTGAATCTTGCTACTTGCTATGATTGTGTCTCTGTCAAGTCATTGTGTGAAGATAATGGGTAAAACTCTTATGGATAATCCTTCGCATATCGACTCCATTTGCGGCAATTTTGATATTACTGGAATAAACTTGATTATAGTCTACTGGCAGAAACCTCGCTTGCATTAGTTGCCTCATCCGATGATAAGTTTGTATTAGTGCCTTTATCTGTTGTGTTCGTGATAGTGTTGAAGTTGCTCCCACTAAGCCGTGATAGTGTTGAAGTTGCTCCCACTAAGCCGAAGTTCTCCTCTTCAGCTTGTATGCTATTAACTTTACTCTCTTATCTTCAAAGATCTCCATATAATTGAAGAACCTCTGCTTCAATCAGCCAATCAAGGAAGTCATTGATGTGAAGTTGGCCATTGAAATCAGGAATGTCCATCTTCAGTAGATGGTACCGATTTTGCCAAACACCTTGCCCCTATGTTGGAGGAAATATCATCAACTTATTCATCACTAGACTCACCTTCATGGAGTGGTGGTCTACGAGCCACTCGACCGCGAGCCTCTTCGTCAAGCACATGTCACTCGTTTTCATGGATCTGATCATGCTCCAAGGCATTGGTGAGTCGAGCAAACACTGCTTGCATCTCTTGCATCAATAGTTGATTATCCCGCTGAAAAGCCATAAAGGCATGGAAATAAAATCGTCGAAACCGATACGAAACGGGCGATAATTATAGGTTTCGGTAGCCCCCCATACGATATTTATATTGATACAAAACGGGCGATACATATCGTTTATTAGTTATTTATGTTTTCATTTAAAGTGTAAGTGTAATTGTGTTTGCTACTTTGTCTTTGAGTTACCTTCCATGACTTTATTTTTGATAAATTTGGTTCCTATAACTCATTTGATTTCTTTTTAAATTCAATTTGATTTTTTTAAAAAGAAAAAATTATCCGTGTCATGCGTAACCGATAATGAAATTGATACGCATAAGCCCGATACATCATCTGAAACTGTATTTTTAATTCTTGTTTAAACGCTGCTACTGTCATGGCTTCATTCTCCAGGTAGTACTTGTAGGATTGTTGTTACTTCAATTGCTTGAAGACATCGAACCGAGGAGAAACTTCACTTTGATATCAACTTACGCAGTCTGAAACATGAAGCTGAATAGAAGAAGAAATCATTGTCTCCCTTTAAGAACCAATCTTGATTCCACAAGGAAAAACATATAAAAGTCTCAAGAGCATTATAAGCATTTGAAGAAAGAGAACACTATAATAATAATAAATAAATAAATGGTTGATTGGGTACGATTTGGCTGGGATGATTCCGAAAAACTGATTGAAGCAGAAGTCAAAATTTGGGATTAGAGGTATGTTAATCATGAACGTTGTAAGCAGCTATTCGAGTTTTGGTAAATGTCAAAAAATATTGTATCAAAGTATTGTAAGATATATCCATTTCAACATCATCATAAAGACTATCCTTTTTTTTAATTACAAAAGTTACACCCAACAATATTCCATGTCAAAAGAAGAATCAATTTAAAGTTTTGGATTTTTAGCCAAAAAGTTCCGTGTCAAAAGAACAACAAACTTAAGAGGTCTGGAACATTCAAAGTTCTGAATTTTCATTGTTTCGAAACATTAATGTTTCTGACTACTGAAGTTCTGCCAAAAGAATGCAACAACCTAAAGGAATCAAAGTTCTATACTGATCAAAACTGAAAAACTCCTTTAAATAGCAACTTAAATACATCCTAATTAGAACTTAAAATAAATAGTAAGTTTCCATATAAAAATGGACTAATCACTTAATAAATTCTTAATTTAAGGGTTTTCGGACCGAACTAGACTTAGGAAACTCAAAACGGGCATACACAATAAGACAAAATTTACTTAAATATAGTTAAAAAAACTAGTTCAAACTACGTTTTGACCCTCTAAGCGATCTCGTTTTGCAATGTCACACCAAGGTCCAATGGATTCTCATCATCAGACATTGATAGGTCTCGTCGATTTTATTTGATCGGTACTCAAGCATATTGCATATATAGAAAATAAATTACAATAGTGAATATACTGAGGAGTTTACGAAGCAATAAACTCCAACAAAAGAGAACAAGGGAGTGAGGACTGAGGAGTAACTCTGATCAGTACAAATTCCTTAGAACAAAAGAATTCCTTAGGACCAATCTCACTCAAGATACTCTCCCAAATCAAAGTTTCTTCAACGGATCGAACACCAATGTAAGACTAAATGTTTGTTACTTAAGCACAACCAAGTAGAGGGAAAGTGAGTCTTCAAAGACTCTCAAATTCATTTCTTTCCAAATCGTCCATGAGATAGTCCTTGGCAAAACAGCCCAAAGCACCCGCCGTGCACCATCCATATTCACCCTAGACCAACAAGATAAAAAATTTGAAAGGATGAAGGGAAGACCGAATCCACTCATAGAAGGGATAGAAAATATCCTCAAATCCTATATACAATAGGGAAGTATAAGACCAAGTGTTCCACGGATTCTTCCATACGAAGGCGTAGAAAGCAACAATTAACCATCCTCTACTTTTTTTTTAAGTTATCGCAAGTGAGAATCTTATCTAAAATCGCAGTCTAAAGAAAATAAGATACCTTCAAAAGAATGATTGGATTCCAAATCGACCTATGAGGAAACAGTAATGAGTAGAAATGAAGGACTATAGGAGTGGTCTCATTGCAAATCGTCTATTGTGGCTTCTAGACCAAACCCTTGCGTCCCTAGGCCATGTCTATTGCTTTTCAATGATATATAACAATAGCAATTCTGACTCCTGAGCACAAAACTACACCCGTCAGAAGTTGGGTCGTGCAGAAATAGGCTACTTCTTCTTTTGGCAACCAAATATCTTTTTATCTAACTATTTTCAAAATTCACCAGTCACCAGTTCTACATCACATAATCTATTGCATTCTTTTAAACAATTGATGAAAATGGTCTCGAGAAAGTCCATGAATTGGATGGTTATGATCCCATGGTCAGGCTGATTTTTTTATCAACAATAGTCAACGTCGTCCCATCTAGATAATTTTTATAAAAGAACATATATATACATATATATATATATATATATATATATATTTATGTGTCATTACTCAGACAAATTTTGATTGAGTTTCGAGTCGACTCAACTTGGCAACGTTCTAAGTCAATTCGAGTTTTTGACTTTTAAAACACTGGATTGGATTTCTGTTTAATGTTTCAATCAAATTTAGTTCAATGTTACATTCAGATAACTATTCAATCTTTTACCTATGTTACGTTTAAGGTTCAGTTCAGATTTTGGATTCAATGTTTTATCCAAGTTCTGTTCAAGGTTCAGTTCAACTTCAGATTTTGGATTAATGTTGCTTGTTTGATTCAATCTTTATATCACATTTCTATTTAATATTATATCAAGGGTTTGGTTCAGAGTTTGTTTAACGTTAATTATGTGATTAGCATTAGTTTAGGTTAAATTGAGGATGAAGTATAACATCAGGCCTCTTATGCAGGAAACCCCAGGAAAGATAAGACATGGAAGAAAAATAAGAACTAGTTAGTCATTGTAGCTCTCTATTTGTCATTTTTAATAAAGTAAGAGAAATATAAACCATAGTTACCAGAGTGAGAAGCGAAAACAAGAAACAAAGCGAAAACGAGAAGCAAAGCGAAAGTGAGACTCAAAAACACCTTAGGAAATGGGAAGCAAAAAATGAGATATAAGCTCCTCATTCTCATTATGTTATTTATGAGTAGTTATATCTTTGATTTTATCTTACATGAGATTTTTGTGGAAAAGTGGGTGTCTTAAGTTTCAAACCGACAATACTTGCTTAGAGTCTACACTCTAGGCTATACATTGTGGTCTACCACATTACTTCACCATACAGCTCCTTTTGACTAATAGATGAGACGCGATGGAAGCGAGTTTCCTAAGAAGCGAGTTTGGGAAACGAGCTTTCTGGGAAGCGAGCTTCCCACCCTGTACATAGCTTCCCGGAAACTATGATACAAATGCATGAGTACACATTTGAGGGCAACGGATTTCTGTTGGTAATTAAGATCTTGGCGTAGGCGTAGGCGTAGGCTTAGGTTTAGACTGCAAAGTATTAAAGAACTTAAAAGGAAGTGCTAGCCTAAAAACAATTCTAAGCAGTAGGTTTTCAGGCTTTCAGCATATGACATTAAACTGAGTTGATATGGTAGCTAAAATGAGTCGCTCCAGCCACGACTTAGAGTAAGTGAGTAACACGTATGGGATTGGGACATTTCCTCACTCCTCTTTAACAAGTATTCCCCACTACTTCTAATTTCCTCTAAACATTTCTCATTGTTCTTCAAAGCTAAACATCTTCTGGAAAAGAAATTCACATGGCAATGAATAATAGTTTGCTATATCTAACAAAATTACCAACTCAATTTTAAGCATACTCTCAGATACCTAAAGCAACAAACATACTGTTGGTGATGATAGAATTAATCCAACTGTACCTTGATTAAATTTGCGGGCGAACCAACCATCTATGCCATCACAGACAAAGCTGAAACCACATAATCTATCATTTTATACTCATTGTTCTACAATAAGTGAAGGCTATAAAAGCACATAATTTGAAGGGAGTTGTGATGAATTAATGATCACCTGATAAAATAGAGAATGGAGAAGAGTTTTTTGTGGGAAAAGCATATGACAAATGCAACGCAGTTCATGAGAATTCTTATGTATCCTGCCAGAAATTACACATGGAACTTGTGAGGCACCATAATAAGAGGCGATGAAGAATAATGAGGTTCATTAAATGTGAACTGTCGATACAGGAGATATGAAACTGAAATATATATATATATATATATAATCTTCCCTTGGATGGCTTGAAAAAGTAGAGCTAAGAGACGGAACAAAATCAACAGAAAACATAAGAAAGCATACCAATGATATTGGGGATGTAAAGGTATACAGATAGCGTTCTCTGAGTCGACTCTTTAGCCATTGCAGCCCTTCTATAAATTTAAATTGCACAAAATGCATCAGAGTTCTACGCAGTCTCCATCATTCTTCCCTCTTCTGCATCCACGTAACCTCATATTAAATCCCTTTCTTTCTAGGAAATTTCACTTTCCAACAATGCAAAAGAATCCCAGATACAATTGGATTTTAAGGTAATTTACGAAATGCAATAGATAGAAAAAAAAATGAAAATGAAAATCCGAAACAAACGGTAAAATCTCAGGTGGCTCGTAACCAAAGAAATACTTAGAATAGAAATGCAGGTGTGAATCAAAAGTTTCATGAAGATCTGAAATGGTATTGATGAGGAAAGGGTACAAGTTGCAATCAAGGACCATTTAGAAAGAAATAGAGAAAGCCTAGGGTTTTTACATACCTGTCGAGCTTTCGGATTGCCCCGACCATAGTTAGGGTTTTGAGCTTTGGTCCTCAGATAGAAAGTAATGGTAGGAGACGAAGAGAATATATACTTTTCTTTTCCCCTTTTTTTTAATCCTGATTTGCAATTGTAGATTCCTAAAACTAAGGTCCGCTTCTAAGCTGTCTCAAGTGTCCTGTGTCCCTTTTAACCCCTTAACCAACGTTAAGCTTAATTAAATTAAGGCCCCATTTGGTGGCTTTTTTCTGTCTTTAAAAACAAAAATTTGAAAATTTTGTCATAAGGCTCAGGATTCTCTCAAGTTCAAACCGGGGAGAATCTCTCCGGTTTGAACCCCTAAAGGTCGCCACGTGTCTCCTTTTTGACATCCCTTAACCATGGGTAAGGTTCACCCACCCTTAGGGTTCACCCATCCATCCTTGGTTTTTTTTAAATATTAATTTTTAAAAAAATTAAAAAACTATTTTTAATATTAAAAAACTCTAAAAACAGTTTTTCTTTAATTTAAAAAATAATAATTAATATTAAAAAAAAAAGCCAAGGATGGTTGAGTGAACCCTAGGGGTGGGTGAACCTTACTCATGATTAAGGGGTGCCAAAGGAGACACGTGGCGACCTCTAGGGGTTCAAACCGGAGAGATTCTCCCCGGTTTGAACTTGAGAGAATCCTGAGCCTTGTCATAAACATGTTTTGCTTTCTATTTTTAAAAATTAGTAACAAAATTTTTGAAAATCAAGGTAACATAAATTTTTTGTTACCTCTATTTTTTAAAACAAAAAACAAAAATGGAAAACATGGACCCACCACCATCCACCCACCCACAACCACCACCACACTATTACCCACCACCACCACGGCACCACCACCACCACCCACAAGCACAATACCACCAACACCACCCACAACCACAATATCACCATCACCATCACCAACACACCACCCACCACCCACTACGCACCTCCACACTATCACCACCACCACCACTACCACCACCACCACCACACCACCCACCACCCACCACCACCACCACTACACCCACCACCACCTATGTAGAAGCCCGGGTCTTGCTTTCATAGCTTGTGAATAGTACCAATGGATGGTATATATAAGGCCAAGGTCGTCCCGTGAACTTGGTGTTGGTTGAATGGGAATAAGGTATTTCATTTTAAATGAGTGTTATGGTATTGATTTTTGGCGTGTGAAACATAAGGTATGCCGTATGTGTGTTTGGGAACCAAACACAAGAGTATAAAATACTCTAAGTGTCAAAGAGGATGGATGTCTTACCATAACCTCAACTTGAGGGAGCTCTAGTTGGGTCATAGCTTGTTGGAATCGAGTGATTCTTGAATCATTAGAAAGATATTGAACCCCTCTTTAAAGTTCATGTTTATCACTTTTCGAGATTAGGACTAGAAGTTAAGTCAAATGTGGGATTCCCGGGAACTGGTCTGCTGAGATTTCCTGGAATAGTTTGGACCAGTCCACTTGTGGGCTCATTTCGACCTTTTAAAACTCAGAATTGAGAATTTTATAAAACATGAAAGTTGTTTCTTTTTGAATGTAGAATCCAATCCAAGTTGAATCATCAAAATCTGATCACCAAGTCAAAATTTATAGCCGAAACGCCAAGGCAAACAAACAAGGAAGCATGAGCAGGAGACCAATGGTCGACCCCTCCACTATCGGTCGATTGGTCAGACCAGGAGTCGACCCCTCTAGCACTTTTTTTGTATGGGGTTCATTCCGAAACCCCCAAAAGCAACTGGTCCGGTCAACCCCTCCTTCCATTTTGTACTGAAACCGACCTTGGGGAGATATTTTAAAGGTGTTTAGGTCTTTAGGCAACCTCTTGCCTATATATACTCACACAATTTCGTGGGTGAAGGGTTATTAAACCCTAAGGGGAGTTTTTGGGAGGAAGGTTGAAAGAGAAGAGAGGAAAGTTTGGGTTTTGCTAGGGCATGTGCTAGGATCAAAGAGGTGAACTTGGATTTGCCTCTCAGAGCTCGCCTCCTTAAGCTTTCTAAAGCTTGGGTCTCGCCTTCAATGCTTTTCATCAAGCTTGGTTCTCATCCCACAAGCCTTCTAAAGCTCTAAACCAAAAGGATTGGGTTGCGAATGGGGTTTTACAAAAGGTTGTTGTCAGGGCATAGAGTGAAGCTTGTTTAGCTTCTTAAAGGGCGATCTTCACTTCCTCGACCTTTCTCAAGTTGGAATGGATTCCATAAGCTTTCAAAAAAAGCTTTCTCTCGCTTCTACGGAGTATTCTAAAGTGATTAAACCGTAGGGAATCGGTTTTGTAAGGTAGAACAAGCTACTAACTACCTTGTTATGATTCATTCATACTTAGTATTAGTAAACCATGATTTTGGATGCAAATTTGTAGAAAGTTAAGCTTTAACTTTGTATGTATATACAATTATATATATATACTATTAGCATGATTGAAAGGAAATAGTAGGTATTGACGTATGTTTTTAAGAAGACTAAGGCATATAGTCTTATATGCGTATGCTATTAAAGGAATGAAATGAAATTGAGAATTTTACTATACTTAATGAGTCAACCTTGCTTACCCTATTGATCACAAATGATGTATATTATCACCATACTTTTATGATGAGTTTTGGATTAAGCATAAATATTAAAAGAATGGTTTTACCGTAAAGTAAGCTTAGAATCATGATTTTTACAAAATAGGCTAAGTAGCCCATGTATATGCTATGATCACTCCATGAATGAAATCCCATGATCTATTTCGATGTTTTCGATACTCACTATGAAGAATGATGCTCATAAGGTGACTCAATGTTTACAAGCTTCCACGAATACTATTATGTTCACAAGCACTCAATGCAATCTATGGTTTTCTAAGTACTCTACGGCTCATTAGTCTCGCATGTCACTATGATTTCTCATAAGAACGGTATATCGAAACATTCATAAGGATTTCTAAGAACTCATAAGCTACTAAGTTCATAAGCATTGATAAAGCCAAACATCGGGTTGGTCAAGGGTAGGGTATATCCAAGGATATGTCATACCTGGCTCTAAGTAATCTCATAAGAAATCAAGGATCTTGGCAGCCCACTTCGATGTATTCAATGAAGGGTATTTATATACCCGGCTCTAAGTCTTTTTACGGGTGCTAAGGTCTAGCTCTAAGTTAATGCTCATAAGAAATCTCACAAGAATTAAGGAGGTTGGTAGCCCAGGGTTGTGCGGGTACTAACCTCTGGCTCATAAGGAACTCATAAGAACCTCACAAGCTCATAAGATCTCATAAGTCTCATAAATGAATGCTCATAAGCTCATAAGTGCTCTAAGACTTCACGGCTCACAAGAATTCATAAGAACTCTAAGGAACTCAAAGAACTCACAAGACTTGATTCTCATACACTCATAAGAACTCTATGGAACTCTAAGAACTCATAAGATTTGATTCTCATACGCTCATAAGACTCATATGATTTTGAATCTCATAAGTTAAAAGCTCATAAGAGATTCGTAAGACTTATAAGATATAGAAATATGGTATATGAAAGTACGAACTCAAAGTATGATTTACAGTATGCTTTTCGCGAATATGAAATTGTTATATTATTTTAAACTTCCGCACTATGATTATGCAAATGTTTGATGAACTATACTTCGTATGGCATGTGAATGTTTTATAACATTGTTCGTTAGTAGTTTTATACACCGAGTATTCAATGCTCAACCGAAGTTGTTATCTTCGACAGGTCATGGGTTGGATGGTTGTGCTCCTGAACCAGTGGTTGAGGAGGAGTATGTTGACAAGCTGATAGGCAATCATCAGTGATGGTTGAGTGATGAGAGGGAGAGGCATGTATTTGGGTTGGCCTTGTGGGAGTTGTTGTATTGAATTGAGTTGGTAACTCAAGTGACGGACCTTGTGTACAGGTTTAGCTTATATTTCGGTATTTTATTTATATTAGCACATGGAAAATAATACAATTAAGTTATTAAGAAATTTTCAAGTTCGCCTTTTAGCATGCCTTGTATGTTCTTGCAAGATGATATGTACGCCTTATGTGTTATAACAGGATGGTATGACACGGCGGTCACGAGCCAAAAGTCTCCTAATTCCTAGGGGGGATTTTGGGTCATGACAACCTACCACTACTACCACCATGAA
This sequence comes from Tetracentron sinense, assembly GCA_015143295.1. Lineage (NCBI taxonomy): Eukaryota > Viridiplantae > Streptophyta > Magnoliopsida > Trochodendrales > Trochodendraceae > Tetracentron > Tetracentron sinense. The sequence goes on along the minus strand of CM026555.1, from coordinate 674,212 downwards.
TTGAAATTATTTAATCATATTTACCAAACACGTTTTTTGTTTTCCTTTTTTTAAAACAAGTAACGGTTAGTAATACCAAACGTGTTTCCTACTTTGAAAAATTGAAAACAGAAAGTTGTTTTCAATTTTTTAAAATAGAAAAAAGGAAGTGTATCCAAACGGCCCCTAAAATTAGTATTTTTGTTTTTTATTTTTTTAAAAAACCATGGTTAGATTGCTTAATCGTAAGGTGTTAACCGCAGTTGATGGATGGTAAAAAAGGGGCTTTAACCAATGAGATCACTGGGGTTAGCTTCTAAGCTGACGGGTCCGATCCATTTCCCTAAAGAAAATGAAAGTCTCAATGAAATGACCCTTATTCCTTCATTTGGTTCTAAAGGATATCAACCTTCCTTGGTCTTGGATTAATCTGATAATGGAGTGTATTACTAGCACTAACCTCTCTCTTCTTTGGAATGGAGAACAGACTGAAAGTTTTAAGCCTGGTAGGGGGCTCAAGCAGAGAGATCCTTTATCTCCCTATTTTTCTGTGTTGTGCATCGAGAAGTTATCACATTTGATCAACACGAGGGTGCATGACAGATAGAAATTGGAAACCAGTCAAAGCTGCTAAAGGTGCTCTGCTAATTCCTTACCTCTTTTTTGTGGATGATTTGGTTTTGTTTGTTGAGGCTTCGGTTAGGCAGATGAAGGTAATCATGGATTGTTTGGGTGAGTTTTGTGGGAGATCTGGTCAGAGTATTAGTTTTGCTAAGTCTAAGTTATATGCCTCTCCAAACTGCTCACGACAGGTTACTAGTGCCATTAGCAATGTCTGTAGCTTTACTCTAACTTCAGACCTAGGGAAGTATTTAGGTATGACTTTGCTCCAAGGATGTGTTTCTAAGAGAACTTATCACCATATTCTTGATAAAGTATAAAGTAGGCTAATAGGGTGGAAGGCTGATCAATTATCTTTGGCTGGGGGATCTCGGTTAATCCAATCTGTGACATCTTCTATCCCTATCTATTCTATGCAGACCATTAAGCTCCTAGAATCTATCAATCTTGTTATTGACAAGTGCCATAAGAGTTTTCTCTGGGATGGAACTGAAGGTAAGAAAAAGATCCATCTCGTTAGTTGAGAACAGGTTTACAAACCGAAGGATCAAGGGGGCCTAGGAATTAGGCAAATGTCGAAGATTAACATTGCTAGCTTAGCCAAATTCGGAAGTGTTAAATGAAAATGAAGCACTTTGGGTCAAGGTCATGAATAGTAAGTATCTATCGAACACTTCGTTCTTAGATTGTTGGACTACTTCTCAATCCTCCTATACGTGGAGGAGTGTCTTGAAAGGGCTAAGCTTGTTTAAAAAAGGCTTAAAATGGGTTTTGGGTGATGCCAGAATGTGAGATTCTAGACTGATATATGGATGGGGAGTCTCCCCTATATGAAGTAGCTACAATACCTATTTCGAGTGAGGATTTACAACGGACAGTAGCAGAATACATTGATAACAATGGGCAGTGGAATTGGGATGCAATTGGGGATAATATTTCTGGTTTTATTAAGCAGCAGATTATTTTGTTGAGGATCTTCCCTCCCTTTGATAAAGAAGACCGTTTGATTTCGGGAGATTCTAACAACGGATGCTTTAATGCGGGGTCTGCCTATAGCTTGCTGGAGAGCGATGGTGTTGTTGTGGTTGATTCTAATAACAACTAGAAAGGGGTTTGGCAGTTACCTGGTCCTCAAAAGATTAGATCATTTGTTTGGTTAGTCAGGGGGAACAAAATCTTAACTAACCAAGCTCGGGTTGTTAGGCACCTGACTCTAGATAGTAACTGCTCTTCCTGTGGTCATCTAGTGGAGGACACCTTCATGTTCTAAGAGATTGTGACAAAGCTAAGGGTATTTGGTTATCTCTAGTGGTGGGATCTGACCAACAACACTTCTTTTCTCTTGGGTTGGTGGATTTTAATATCTTGGGTGGAGGCAAGAAAGGGGAGGCTAAGATCAAGTGGCAGATTGTGTTTGGCCAAACTATTTGGATTGTGTTGCATTGGAGGAATAAGTTGATCTTTGAGCCAAATTTTGTTCTACCATCTGATCTGGTTGCTTACATTTTGAGTCGGGCTAGAGAGGTGGAGGAATCATTGGAGGTGAATCCTTTTAAAAGGTCTAAGCAACAAGTTTATGTTAAGTGGATCTTCCCTCCTTCTAATTGGGTTAAATTAAATATAGATGAGTGTTCTAAAGGGAACCCAGGTCCAGCAAGTGGGGGCGGCCTGCTAAGGGATGATAGAGGCAGATGGCTCGGGGGGGGGGGGTTTATGTATTACTTTGGCATATGCACTGTGGGCAATGTTTCAAGGGTTGAGATTGGAATGGAGGAAAAGGCTCAAAGAGGTAGTTGTGGAGTTGGACTCACTAACAGTCTTGATAGTCTTGGGTAGAGAGGTTATTGATAGTGACCCTAATGGTTTTTTGATTCGTGTGTGTCGCAAACTTTTAGCTAGGTCATGGACGTGTAGATTGGCTACACATTTAGAGAATGAAACATGGTTGTTGACTGGCTTGCTAATCAAGGGCTGAACTCTCCTCTTGGTCTGACCACCTTGGAGGAGCCTTTGGAGGGGCTAAAACCTCTTCTTCGTAATGATGTTATCGAGGTTTCTACCCCCAGATCCTATTCTTTGTAATTTTGTGGGTTTTTAACCAAAAAAAAAAGAAAAGAGAAATGACCATTGCTCTCGTACTTTTGTGGGGGGTTTCCCCTGATTTCCCCTGTAGTTTTGATTTGTTCTCAAAATATCCCCAAATTAAAAAACTCTTCTTTAAATGCCCTCAAACACACACATGTGAAGAAGTTCGCACATGCAAACTTTTTCTAGTTTGGACTATTTTATCGAAACTATTTGAAGGAAAGACATTTGTGTCTCCTCCATTCCTTATCAACCATGGAAAGATCCCTTTGTTCTTTATCAACAATGGTTTACAATGAGAGAAAGTCATTAATGGAAGGAGTTCACCAAATATTTCATTACCTCTCATTTCCACTAATATTTTCACAAGAAAGCTTTGTCCTACTAAACTACTGACTACGACTGTGAGCAAACGCCATTAACAAAAGAAAATCACTATTTTTCGGTTTTCTTATATATATATATATATATATATATATATATTTTAAAATGGATTAGTTTGACCTAAAGAAAAAGGAGTATAAGCATTGCATTTATTATTTCAAACTTTAAATCCCATATTATATAGTTTTACAAGTGTTTTATTTACATTTTATGGTTTATAGTGTCCGATCGATATTCAACAAGCCGGGTCGATACTTCGTATACTGGTTGTGTTCTAAGGTTAAAGACGACCTATATCGATATGTATTGATACATGGTGATCAAAAGTTATAGTCAAAACAAGTTCTACCATTGGGTATCGATACGTGTATTGAGCAGGTGTATCGACCAGATGTATCAACCGATATCGATATGTATCGATCCTGTGCATAGAAAACTTCATTAAAACTCATTTTTTTTGTCACTTTTTTCATTTTTTTAAAATCTTTTTAATGATAATTTTTACTAAAACATCCATCAAACGAGAAATGAGTGAGGAGTTTCGTGAAATGGGAAGATGAGGAGAGTGGGAAGCTTCTCCAATCTCATGCGCACGTATGTAAATCCCTCTTTTCCTCTTCTTTTTTCAAAACTATTCTTTCAAGTATTGGTGGTAGTAGAGGGGTGTTTCAGACTTTTCATAAATAAGAGAATATGGATGTTATGAGAAATTCCTTTGGGCTTATCTCCACCACCTCCTTGTCCCTTGTGTCTCCTTTGATTTCTTTCATACCTTCTTCTTTCATCATATCTTTTTACTCTCTGATTACCTTGTTGTCGCCTATACTCCCTTTCTTTGGAAAATAGTCATAAGCCTCTTATAAGAAGGGTTTTTAAAAAGTGGGTATTTTGAGAACAAACCCAAACTACATGAGCAATCAGGGAAAAATCCCTACTTTTGTATTAGCAAAGTGAAGATCATCAAAACCAAAGGTCAAGATCCCCCTGCATACCATGTATGAGGTGTCAAAAATATTAACTTCTCCCACCCCCACAATGCCTACTAAGGATCGTCTCTGGCTATAGCTAGGGACATTCTTTCTGGCTGCCATTTATGGACGACATATGTTCTCCTTGTCTAACTGCCTTGTTCTCTAAAGATATGGGGAACTAAGTCCGTTGTTTATTATTATTATTATTTATTTATTAGCTTTTTACAAAGATATATTCATGGGCAGCGAAATTGCGACACCGGATTGGATTGAGGTGCACCAACTTCAGTGTGCCCATTTTACAACAAATCAAAGGAGGTGGAGTATATGCACCACACCAAGTCCAAGCCCTCAATGTGGCTTTGGTCTGTCTCTACGGACAGACCTGGTTATTGAAACCCTTGTGGACTGGCCAAATAACCAGTCCTTAATGATGCCCCGCGGACACCCTTCATGTTAGTCTCCATAGGACTGACACTTGGTTAGGGTTTGCCCTTGCGAGCAAATCCTCGTTTAAGCTTTGTGGACAGATTCTATGAGTCCATCCATGGGTTAGTCAATGAGTACTAGCCTAGTCCGTAGCCATAAATGACCAGGGACCTGTTAGACATATATGCCCACGAAAGCCATTCCGGAATTGTATTAGTCTACTTAATCAATAAAAGCATATTTTACATTCATACATGGTCTGTTACATTGGGTAACATATTAAAAGTATCTCATTGGATGAGACTACTTTGTCCCTTAGTTAACATTGTAGGAAAACCATCAAATTAGTTATTAACTAATTGCTAAGAAGATATGGTTTTCCGGTTCCTTGTAGACCTAGAATTGTTCTGAGTTATTCAAGATACATTTGGATAATGCATTCCTATTAACTTACACATTAATTGTTAGTTTCATATGATAGAGTGATGAATCTCAATCACTAAGAGAAGGGTCTCTTGACTAAGATTGGATATAAGTAAGAAGTACTTATATTGAAACTGGATCGCTCAATGGATACCCTTAGAAATATGCTGTCCATATATTTAGGGTAGTCCATTTGATAGATTGTCCTTAACCTGAGAGATTGACATCTTCTCTAGTATTTGCCTATATAGCTTTGATGTGGTCAATCGTCAATGTCTAACACACCGGACTGAATGCGGGCTCGTTGGGTTATGTATGCTATATTGAAAGAAGTGTGTGTATGCTCAACAAGGATTCCACTACTCTTTTAGAGTAATTAATATTGAGTTGATACTTGTCAAAACCGGACGTTGGTATTTATCGATGAAATGCTTTTATTGAGAAGTTTATTTTATGTATAAAAGAAATGTAATTATTATTATTATTTCTTTTAAAGAATTTCTAAAATAGTTTTGAAAGTCCAATTTTGACTAAAAGTTTCAAAGAGACTGGGTTCTCAATATAAGCTAGGGATTAAAGACATTATAAAATATTGTCTCATAAGCTTATAACAATATTGGAAGTGGAGGGATGCATCTATAAACAAATCTTGTAATATAAATACCTGCAAGTAATTCTCTATTTTCTAGAGGTTAGTCACATTGTATTGATGGACATTATTGTGATTAGTGGAAGTACAGAGACATAGATAAAATTCTACAATCCTAATAACAATGGTTTCCTAGTAACAATGCTTTAACCAAGAAAGGTTAAACACTTGGTCCCACAACCGGAAATAAGAGATCCCTTTAGATCCCACACATTAGGACTTTCTTAAAGCTTTTAATTTAATTATTAATTAAATTAATTAATTTCTCTAAGTAATCACTATATGGTATAGTGAAGCTCTTATAGGTTAAATCACAATGGATGTGGTTAACCAAATGGGTAGGACCCATTGAGAATTTTGATGAAAGATCAAATGATGACCTTTATGCTATGTTTGGTTGCTAAGAAAATAGGTGAAAATATGGAAATGAAAAGAAAATTTTAGATTTCTAATACAATTCTTAGTTGTGTTTTCTACAATTTTCTTTTCTTTTCCATGTTTTCACTTAATTTCTCGACAACCAAACATAAGGTTAGGGTTTAGAACCCTTAAGGGGCGTGTGGAAGTGGAGCCCACTTAGGATGGGATGGCTACTTCAAGATGGAAGCCTTGTTTAATTAATTACTAATTAATAACTCCTTATTAGATAAGGATAAGGTTAGTTAGTTAGTTACTAATTAAAGATTCCATATTTAAATGAGATTCCATTAGTTTGTTACTAATCAATAATTAGTTAGTTACTAATTAAAGATTCCTTATTAGATAAGGATAAGATTAGTTTGTTACTAATGGATAAGGTTAGTTTCTTTTAAAGATAAATTCTAATTAATTAGGAATAATCATTAAGGAAACTTTTGAGGAATTCTAATTGAATTAGGATAAGGATGAGAGAGTCTTGGATTGCAAGCAAAGCAATCCAAGTGGAGTCTATATATAGGAGTGGACGCCCATCCCTTGGGATTGATAATTCTCCACGATTTTCTCTCTCTTCTCCTCTAGTTCATGCCCCCTCTCTCCTCTCTTATGGATTGTGTAAGGTCATCTTCCCTCTTTCACTCTTGGTTCTAGTTTTTCTCTTGAGCAAAAGCAGTACCAATCTTATTAAATCAAGAAAGGATCTTGAGATTGAAGAAAAGAACAAAGATCATAGAGCTTGAATTGGAAGGGCTATTAGCTTCCATTAGAGGAAGCTTTAGAAGAAAAAGAAGGTTCGTGTGGATCGGGAAGGAGACTTTATACTTGTGAAGTTTTACAAGCATTGTTCTAAACGTGGATTTGACTTAACAATATCAAATTCGCAAAGGTGATTGTTGTTTTATCATTCATTGAATAAAATCAATTAGAATCTTAGTCAGATCTTGGGATTCGATGTATGCTCCCTAAGAACTATTTTTTTAAAATTAAAAAGAGGCATACTTTCAGTGGTATCAGAGCCTTGGCTATGCTTCTCTTTGATTTTATTGTGTTTAATCAGTATTTATATCAAGATTACCTCCCCTTTGAATTTCGGCCACCCTATTGATTGAATCTTTATGATTCTTGATGATTTATTAATCATATCTTGATGATTAGATAATCATTGCTAAGGTTAAGGAATCCCTCTCTAGTTATTGAGGGAGTAATCAAGCCCTTAGAAATTAGTGTGATATAATTTCAGTTTTTGATGATTTCAAAACCTCTCTTGATTCAAATAAGGATAGGTATATAGAGATATAAATTTGGTTAAAGCCTTTAAAGATTTAGAGATCCTTTTTAGCATATTAAATTAAATTGTTTAATTTATTCTTGAGAGCCCCGAGCTAGCATAAAATAATATGTATAATATTTATCATGATAAATAATTATTATTATATGTACAGGATGGGTTTCACAAATCATACCTCATTCTCTTTCCCTCTCCTCCCCCTTTTTCTATTTTTAGAATAGGGTTGCTAATTTATGGTTGACTAAATCAACCGAAGGAGATGCCTATAGAACCATTGCGAGATTGAAGATCTTCAATAGTTGTAGGGCTTTATTTAATTTTCTTGTTGTAATTAAATAAGGTCATATGATTTTTGTGAACCCATTATGAGATTATAATATTGTTATAATTATAATATTATTATTCATGTGATGATTAATAGTATTTCTTTTAGCCCGAAAGCTTTGATAATTGTGATTATCGTTTTTTGATGATAATTTAGAATAATTGGATTATACCCTGATTAATGAGTTGTATTTAATTGTAAATTGTTTATATTTAGATACAACACATTACTAGTGTTCTTTTGGACATGGAGTTTATGACTCATGCAGAGATTTTTACGTAAAACCTTTGCTTACGAGATTATTGGATAATCGTGTCTGAAAAGATATTAATCGTTATGTAAGGTTGATGGATCACTAAACTGACATCCATATACCCTAAGGTTATAGGGATGAGTAGGTTTTGACCAAAAGGTAAAAACCCTAAAGATCAAAACTCCCTGTGAGGACTAGTGGGAGTTTATCACTCTTTGATAATCCTATTATCGAAAATTGTCATAATTCATATGATAAATATTTGTATGATATGATCATGCCAACATATTGTTCCCTTCAAAAAAAATATAAGTGATAATAAATGAGATTATTAATCCTAAGACATTCCATTATCAATAAGACTATAAATTAATTAGCCTAAGTCTTGTCTTGCCAAAAGTATTGACATAATTCAGTTTATAATTCAGTATGAATTAAACTCCTAGAGCCTTATTTCTATTGTAGATAAGTTTGTGTATGGATAAGGAGTGTCAACTGAAATGGGGGCACACCCTTACTTGATCATATGACGAACTAGAATAATGTGTTTCACTTAAACAAGGAAACGTGACGGTTGAAACAATGACAGTCATGTTGTCCTTGGAGGTTGCAAGAAAATTGGGAATCACTGATTTATATAAGGAGTTATGCATGAGATGCTCAGTAATGGATGATTACTATCCACCTTGTAATGCATGTGTAGTACTATCCTAAAATGAAAGATTACATGTGTATTATAAGGATCCCAATACTCATCTGAAATAAAAAGTTTATTTCCTAATTTCATATAATGAAGGGAGTTATGAAATTTAAAGAAAGATGAGACGATCATCGTAGATTTAAATATCCTAAAAATCTGATGAATATATGTGTGAAAAATAATGTAATAATTTATGTTTATTTTATTGTGTAGATAGCCATGAATCCTATTTCCAAGATTCTAGAAGAGAATTGTTTGACTGGTCTTAATTTTGTGGACTGGAAAAGAAACTTTGAGATTGTGCTAATCTATTGGAAGATAGCTTATGTTCTCACTTCTGATTATCCGGAATTTGATGAGGCAATTTAGACCCCAGAGCTGATTGAGAAAGCCTCAAAGTGGCATGAGTCAAATAGTTTGGCTAAATGCTATATGCTTGCATCTATGTCAAATGTCCTTCAACAGCAACACGAGGGTTTTGCTACGGCTAAGGACATATTGAAAAATCTCAAGGAGATGTTTGAGGAATAGAACAAAACTGCTAGGTAGTTGACAATGAAAGGATTGATGGGAACCAACATGTCTGATGGTAGCCCAGTCCGGGAGCATGTCATCAAGATGATAGGGTTCATTAATGAACTCTTGACTCTTGGTGCAGATCTTGATCAACAAAGTCAAATGGATGCGATCTTGAACTCTCTCCCGGAATCCTTTTCTGCTTTTGTGTTGAATTACAACATGAACAAAATGGAGACTGCTCTACTAAAGCTCCTAAACATGTTGTAAGGAGCTGATGACCTTATGAAGCATACTAAGTGTAAGCACCCAATTTTTACACCCCTCTTAACTTTGGTTAAGGGTTCTTAACCATGGTTAAGCCCTCAACCGAGTCCCCTTAATCCTAGTCAACCTTAGGTAAACCCTAGTCCAACTTAACCATAGGTCCATGCCCAAGCCATAGCTAAAACCCTAAGGATAAGCCCCTAAGGATCAAGCCTATGGTTTAAAACCCCCAAAGCCCAAGCCTTTGGATCAAATCCTTGGTCCATGGACTAAAATCCAGAGTCAGTCCCATAAGTTTAGCCCATTTCCAAACATTCACCTAGGGTGGGGTCCACTAACCATGCACACATGTGTTTTGAGAAATGTTGCCATGTATTTCACACACCACATTAAAACTCATATAGCCCATGTGAACGTACATAGTGGCTTAGCACACATGGTAACATGTGGCTAGTCACATCTAGCCCCCATTTCCACTTAAAATTCAACTGAGCATATCATATAGCCATCCCTTTTGTTGCCTAGAGCCCACCCTACTAGCCAAAGCTTAGGGTTGCAATTCCCATTGACCACCAATCACCGCTCGATTTAAACCCCCTTCGAACCACGTTTTGTGGGGACCCTATTTTGGAGAGAAATTGAAAAAAAGAGAGGGAGCTTCATACATTCAGCCAGCCATCCCTCCTTCTTTTCCAAACCATTTCTTGCCTTCCTTAAGGCCTTGAATCACCCCTCATACTCCATTAAGCCCTCACTCCAATACCCCTAACTCACCCAAGTCGCCACCATCACGCAGCCACCTCTCCCGGCTTCTCCACCACAGCTACAACAGGGTACACCCCTCTCTCCCTTTGTAAACTTGGTTCCTCATTGTAAGGTGCCCCTGGTCCCATTCCAGGGGTCCTATCCTTTTGTTTTTTTGTTTTGTTTTTTTACAGCAGGCTAAACCGTAGGTTTAGGGGATTTTCCTTCAGACGTGGCCATGGACCCACCACCCCACAGCATGGCAGTCCTCCCCAAAGGTCTAGGGGGGTCCTCAATCCATGATAAATCCCCCTAGACCCCCTGGATCATCACGAGCTAAGCCCCACAGCCCCAAACGAGAGTTTTAAAAGAAAATTCTACAAAAAATAGTTTTTGGCCAGCCACATTTAACCTCGACTAGACTCGGCCTTGGTAAAAACCGAGGCCATGGTTAGAATCCCCACATACCCGGTAACCCTCCTGTAAATTTCAGCCCATGAATTCGCCGTTAACCCAGGTAAAATCGACCCCAAAGTGGGGTCGACAGTGCAGAAAAATAGTTGTGGCGGAGCAACTATGCACCGCTGTGGGACCCATAAACAAACTCCTCTTGGGCCCCACAAGGGCCCAAATTGTTCATCTCATAGCAGGCTTCATAACCATGGTCTCAAATCCCCCGAGGGTTTAGTAAATCAGTGGTAAAATCGCCGTAAAGTTTGAAAAAAATTTGTTTGAGTTTTAAAAAAAAATTGTTATTTTATGTGAACTTCAACGAGGCAACTTTGGGCCTCAGTGGGGCCCACCAGAACTCTTCTTGGGCCCCACAAAGGCTCTAAATGTTCAATGGACTTCAGGCTACCCACTGGTAGTCTCAGATTCCTATGATTCATCTGTTAATCATGGTTAAACCCGCATTAATTGTGATTAAAATTTGATAAAATATTGGGTTTTTTCGCATTTGCTGAACCTTGTGGGGCCCAAGCCGGGTAGGATGCCAGTCTAGACCCTGTCATGGACCCTGGGTCCACTTTTGCCTCAATCGGCCCCTTAACAATGGTTAAGCGGCCTATGACCTAGCAAAATTCTGAAAAAATCATAAATATTACATGGAATCCAGAAATATCTTCTGTGACATTTTTTGTTTTGGTTAAGACCCTTAATCAGAGTGAACCCCATTTTTGACCCTTAACCATGGTTAAAAAATCCTTAACCGAAAAAAATCTGGAAAAATATTCAAAAAATCCAAAATATTAGGAGAAACCCAAAAATGATCTTTTTTTTGGGCATTTAACCATGGTTAGTACCCCTAACCATGGTGACCACCCCTCCTTAACCGCTGTTAAGCATCCTTAACCATTGGAAAAAATTTGAAAAATTTCCCAAAAAATCAAAAATTTTGAAAAGACCAAAATACTGACTTTGGACTTTTTAACCATGGTTAGCACCCCTAACCACGGTTAATTCCCATTTCTTAACCACGGTTAGCAATCCTAACCCTTGGTTAAGACACCTGGCCTCACCCCTAGGCCTATCGGGCCAAACCCTAGCATACCGGGCTTCCCTCTTGGCCTACTGGGCCCAACCCTAGTCTACCGGGCTTACCCCAGGTCTACCGGGCAAACCAGCCTACTGGGCTTCCCTCTTGGCCTACTGGGTCCAACCCTAGTCTACCGGACTTACCCCAGGCTTACCGGGCCAAACCAACCTACTGGGCTTCCCTCTTGGCCTACCGGGCCCAACCCTAATCTACCGGACTTACTTTAGGCCTACCGGACCCAATACCAAGCACTTGACCAACTCGGTCAACCACCCCTAGCCTCTCAGCTAGACCCTAAGCCACCCTTGGTGCACACACACTCCCCATAGCCTCGACACGAGCTTATGTGCCAGAATTACGCTCGATCTGATCTCACCCCAATGTGAGTACGTAGGCAGCCCAATTCGGCCCCGACTCTAGTTTAGCTTTCCTCTTCTTGGGTTAGTATAAACTAAATCAATGGCATTTGATTAAAACTTGATCTTAAATGGCTTAAACCTAGGGAGTAGGGAACCGTCGTATGATGAAAGTGTCGGGTGCCTAACACCTTCCCCGAGCTTAACCGAACCTCTTACCTAGAACTCTGACCAGACCAAGACTTTATCCATTGACTGGGACTTATCCCTACCGAATAAATAAGTGACGACTTTAAACATAAAATCAATTGACCACATCGCCAGGCCATCCACCCATCCCTGTGGGCGGGACCGAAAGCCGTGCTCACATCTCTGGCGACTCTACTGGGGAATAATTAGGACCGCTATGGTTCAACCCATAACCTAGGTTTAAGCCAATTAAATCTCAAATTTAATCAAATACCCTAGAGATTTAGGCAGATACTAATTCTTTTATCTCTTTTGGTTGTATTTTGTACTATGCATTGCATCCATATCATAGTACTGTAACAACCCAAAAACCCTTTAGACAGGTTTAATACGCTTACGGCTGCTGGATGACTATCCTTAGTGACAGGGGCTTAAAAGTATTAGAGGTCTGCGGAACTTTGCCTGCTGGGTGACTATCCTCAGGAAACGGTTCTGAACGCTCCCGCTTACACCAATCGTCCCTTTCAGGGAGTTGCATATATGGTGTTAAGTGATCCTCCCACTCTTAGGAACATAATTCTACATACCCCAGCATGCATACATGTAACCTAGGTTAGGGTATAGCCTATAAGCAGCCAATCCAGAGGGCTACTATAAACCTTAACCTGCTTGCACCCTATACCCGTCTCTAATCAGGGTTAACTACTTGGGTACACCCTCCTCGGATAAACACCCTCCTAAGGGCATGTGATGAGCCGAACTTGTACTTGTAATAAAATACATCCTACCCCTCTTCCGGACATAGCACAGGGGGTCCAAATCCCCGGTATATAGGTCTTCACTTAGACCTATCCCCCGCCTTGCCCTGATAGGCCCCCGGTTCCCAACAACCCAGGTAAAGCATACCAGACCTCTGTCCGGCTGCCCTATCAGGGCATATGTGCCATGTCACACCCTAACGAAAAAATCAAAAAAAATATTACATCATTTGCATTGCATTTTCACCTGCATACACAATACACTTACACAGAGTTTGTATATTTGGCCAGGTAGATAGCAGGTCCGTCAGGGATTGCTCCGTCAAACAGCCAGCCTTTACGGCCTGTGCATCTGACCTCCCAGGAGGCATATAACCAAAACCTTCATGACATGATTGACACCCTGTCTCGGGATCAACATTTCGCCTGGGCCCAGTACTACATATTGGGTAACACCCTCGACATGTCCATGGTTGATCCAGATTGGCGCCTCATTAACGCAGCCATCCAGTGTTGGAACCCTACCTACATGGTATTCTGTTTCGGTAAGAACGAGATGTGTCCAACACTGGAGGAAATACAGCGCATCCTCGAACTAAACATGGACGGTGATGCTATTGTGCCGTGCTACAAGGCAAACTTTCAGGCAAGCCTCTCACGGTTCTTATGAATCAAGCCAGCCTCCTTGGAGTACGACACAAAGAGCACTTATGACAGGGTCTCTATACATTCATTGGAAAGCTATACAGGCCCAGGTGGGACACTGACATCTCAGCATCCGAGCTCCCTGGTCTCAATGCCTTTACACTCATCATCATGTCGCAACTGGTGTTCCCGAAAAGCCGCACCTACGCCGACTCAGTGCTGACATGAATCATCGATGATATGCGGGAGTCAAAGACGGTTGTCCCGGTCATTCTTGCAGAGCTTCTCAGGGCTCTCAACCTTGCAATAGAACGTAGAAAGGGTGTCTTCCATGCCAGTGCACCGCTCTTGTATCTGTGGCTGGTCTCACACCTACCCACCATCATCTCGGTACCTGACGTACCCTATGATGCATACAGCCTACCCAAGAAGATTGCATAGAATTAGGGCCAGATCGTGACTACTAATGTTAAAGTTCTTTACCAGCTTCTTCAAGACCTGACAAAGGATCAGATTACATGGGAATGCGTGTGGCTTATTCGCAGACAGCTACCACGTGTTGTCATAGCAAGAAGACGATGTATGGTACTAGCTGGCATCATCGGTTCAGCCGCCTACGTACCACTCCGGGTCTTTAGACAGTTTGAGCTCCCTCAGCGCATCTCGGTTATAGACAACTTGGAGTAGGACTTCGTTGACTTCTCCGAGCAGTCTGAACACCTCACCTACCGATTCCAAGTGGATTGGTGAAGCTCACGGAGAGACCAGTGGCCAGACTTTGTGGTCATAACAGGGCCATTAACTGATTCTACATACTCGCAGTGGGTAGAAAGCCCTGACCTTCTACCCGGCATGCCAGCACCTAGGGAACTGCCTATGCCAGTTGCAGCCCCATCTCGAGGAACCATACCCATAGCTGACATGGAGGTTCCCTGGACAGACTTCTTCTTAGAAAGGCAAATACAGATCCAAGAGAGAGAAAAAGCGCTTTGATGAGCCCAGCGTGCATTCAGGTAACAGGAAGCGGAGCAGAACTGCGAACTCATAGCCATGCAAGAGCAGGTTGACTGCCTCAAGCATACAGTTCGATCCTTGCAGAGGAGACACAAGGGTGATATCAGAGAGAACTCCGTCCTCCGGGCCCAGTTGCACTTTCATTAGGAACAACTTGATAGTGCAAAGGAGGAGATGACCAGCCGGATCCTACAGTACGGGTCCCTCATGTACAATGCCTCGAAGATAATTGAGTGCATGGAGGTCGAAATCATATCCCTCCAGCAACAGGTCATGGATTGTGAAGGTGTGCCCCGACCGCTTGACTTTGCCATCCCCGACTGGCCTGCCTAGGGTTGAGTCTTTTCCTCTTTTATTGAGTCAGTCCTGTATCACACTCATTCAATCACTGCAATCAATGAAAATCTTTCTTGTGTTTTCCGTCTTACACCTCATGCATAATCATGATTAGTCACTGCATTCTTTTCAGTTGCATGAGCCGACCTATGACTCGATCCTTCACTGCACTTCTTACAGAAGTAGAAGACGCGGTCCTGACAGAAATACTGATCGAAGAGCGAGTACCAGTCAGAGCACAGTCCGAGAGCAGCTCAGACACAATGGCAGAACCAACTGACCAGCAGCAAAGAACCAATGAGATCCTACAAGCTTATGATAGAGACATTGCTGCCATGCAAGCAAAACTAGACAAGGTTCTGGATTCCTTGACAATTCTTTTGGGCACCCAGATGGAAGAACCCGCTTCTCAAAACCCAATCGGTGAATCAGCCGAACAGCCTATTCTTGAGCCTCATCATACCCCATTCATCATACCTAACCCCGGACCCACTATAGGTGGAGGAGATGCAGAGTATGATCATTTTGAGGGAGCAGAGCAGCCTAAAGCCTCCCACATCAACCAGGACAGACCGTTCTCATCTACAGACCCATCGACGGCTCTTCGTGACCAGCACGAGGAAATCAAATAGATGAAAGAAGAGATGAAACGATTGAAAGTTGCTTCCGCCAGTACCAGTTTATCTCTAGAGGACCTGACCTTCTCATCAGGAGAGGTTGTACCGACAGGCTTCAAGGTCCCTGATTTTGACAAGTATGACGGGCCAGACTACCCAAGACAGCACTTACAGCTCAACCAGGGGGACATGCTCCTACACCAGAAAAATCTGCCTCTCCTGATACAGTACTTCCAGAAAAGCCTGAAGGGAGCAGTCCTGACCTGGTGGATGTCTGTAGATAAGCAGAAGATTAAAACTTCGCAAGATGCCATGGACTGCTTCGTTAAGTAGTATTCCTTTAACCAAGAGCTCCGGCCTCAGCGAAGCCAGCTCGAGTAAATGAGCCAGAGAAATAACGAGTCATTCCTGGAATACGCCACCCGATGGTGGGAGATGGCCACCAAAATCCCCACTTCTATCCCGAAGGAGGAGCTCGCAAGCATGTTCATGGGCACACTGAAGCACCCTTATTCAACTTTGATGGTCACACTGCCCGTAGTTGACTTCGACACCATTGTCAAGACTGGTGTCCGTATTGAAACGGCTATCAAGAGTGGGGTAATCCACTCCAGTCTAGGGCTAGCTTCTCCGAAAGCGACAGCCTCCTCCAGCAAGAACAGCAGTCCCTGGGACTATAAACGGAAAGAAGATGTACACATGGTAGCTTTTGCAGCTCCCATCCGACTTCGTGCAGCTCCAGCAGCTCCGGCTCGGCCAACCAGAAACACCTAGCCAGCCCGACCTAATCAGGGGCAAAACCTATAACAAAACAAGCCCCCTCGAAACTTTACTCCTCTCCCCTGTACTCTTAGCCAGTTGCTAGAGTTTTTAACCAAGCAGGGTCTCCTCACTCTAAGTGGCCCTACTCCTCTCTTACATCCTGACAAAAGAAATAAGAACTACGATGTCAACCAACACTGTGCCTTCCACCAAGGCCCAGACCATGCAACCGATTATTGCATCGGCCTAAAGTGCGCCATCCATGACCTCCTGGATGAGGGTTAAGTTGAGCTGGCTCCAAGCAACACTAGCATCACCCAGGCACTGCTGCCCCCACACAACAACCAGATCAATTTCATACAGTGGGAAGAGCCCTGGGCAGGGCAGCCAAGACCTATCGCACCGGTAGTAGATGATGGCATCATCAGGCTTACCTACAGACCTCCAGTCATTATCCCCCTCCCTCTGTTAAATATCCAGGCCATCCAGGCCCCAGTCCAATTACCCACTCTCGAAACAGGCAAAGAGCAAATTGTCTACATAATCCCATGTCCTACCAATTGACCTATGGCTCCAACCCAAGCCTTAACGTCTACCGGCCCAGTCCGAATCCCTCACCTCTCTGCCCAGCCTTTCAGCTTGAATCATGTACCCGCTCCACGCTCTCTCATCCTCGAGAGCGAGAGCATAGCCAACCTGACCCGTTCAGGCCGGGTGTACTAACCTTCGACTGCCGAGCTGGTAAAAGGAAAATGGAAAGAGAAAGAAACAGAGAAAACAAGGGTATCAGACCCTGACAAAGAAGCAGCAGACTCTGCAGTTCTGCTCAAAATTTTAGAAAAGGCAGAAGAATTTAACATTGCCCAGCAGTTAAGTAAAGTTCCAGCACAGATATCAATCTTGGGTCTTCTCCTGACATCCGAACATCACTGGAAATAACTCCTCCGGGTATTCAATAGCGCCCATGTGACACCAGAAATAACACCCGAGAAGCTAGGGCATATGGTGGGCCAAGTACTAGAACCCCGAGTCATCTCCTTTACAGAAGAGGAAATACCAGATGGAGACAGGGACCATACCTGGGTCCTTTACATCGCAGTACAGTGCATGGACAGAACCCTATCTTCCGTGCTAATCGACTACGACTCCGGCCTAAACGTCTGTACACTGTCAATGCTGCAAAGCCTGGGAATGGATCTCAGCCAAGTCAAGAAGAGACCCGTGACGCTTAGAGCTTTTGATAACTCAACCAGGTAGAATTTGGGCGACATAGATCTGGCTATCAGAGTCGGACCTACTCAATTCACTACAAACTTTCAAGTGGTGAATGTGCCTGCATCATTTACCCTGCTCCTTGAGAGGCTGTGGATCCACGTGGATGGAGCCATCCCATCCTCTCTGCACCAGAGAATCAAATTCATTCAAGATGACCACCTAGTCGTCATTCCGTTAGAGGAGTTGCAAGTTCCTTCGGGGACATCCAGGAGCTCGGACAGGGCACGTCCTTTTTTTTTTTTTTTATTATTTAAAAAAAAAAAAAAAAAAACCTCTCAGAAGGAGAGGGGGGTTTGGCGGACCCCTACCAGATTTATTAATAAAAAATAAATGGGGGGGACATAAACCTTACCCCTACAAAGAACTCACACATTAGGGGGGACATAAAACCTTACCCCTAACCAGCAAAAAAAAAAAAAAAAGGGGGGGGGGGGGGGGACAAAAAACCTTACCCCTGACAAACAAACACAAATAGAGGGGGACATAAACCTTACCTCTAATAAACAAAACCAAACAAAACTCAATCTCTATGAACTAATCGAACATTACCTAAACCAGTAGGTAAGTTCTATCGCCCAGATAGAAGAGCAGAACAAGAAGCAGATTCCGTCATTTGTCAGGATGATGACAAAAATGAACTACCAACCAGGGTCAGGTCTTGGAGCCCGAAATCAGGGAATGAAGAAAAGATATACTCATCCGCGTTATACCGCATCCTTTGGTCTGGGCTACAAGCCCACATATCAGGATTATCTCGCCAAACTCACACAGAAGAACAATCGGTTGACGAAACCAAAACCTTGACCCCACATCTCAGTGACCTTCCTGATCGGAACCTTCGAGTCTTACCTTACTGTACCCGGTGCCTCAACCCCTCAACCAGATGTTGAATTGTCAGGGAATCCAGTTCCAGAAGTTTTCAGCATGGCCACTTTGTTCGACGAGCTGACTGTCGAAGATGCTGCCGCAGAATCAGAATATCTAACAGGAGAACAGGTTTGTACCATCTCCAATAGCGCCGAAGTGTCATCCAGTCGTCAGCCACTAATCTGATGGTGGACTGAGGCTCTCACGATCGAAGCCAGCCAAGGCCGGGGCAGCAACAGTGTAGGAAAGGTCAAGCAGTGAACAAGCATCACCCTTCTCCTCCTTCTATTTCTCTTTGCTCCTACTTGCAAAATCCAAATGTCAGGCCACTATCGGCCTCTGTCTTTTGTTTGAGTTAACTTTTGTAAACAATCAGTTTGTTTTATAAATGAAATCTATCATTTTGACTCAAAATCATGTTTTGAATCAAAACATTTTGGCTGATGACGAAAATCACACGGACTCTTCCCCTGGAAGGCCTAGTGTCCTGAAGCCACCAAAAACAAAAAAAAATCATAAGCATGCTAAACTTAGCTAATTGATTTGCCAAGAAATTGGTTGTACTAGGGCTACCCCTGATACCCTTCTGAAACTGACGGAAGTGGAATATGACTCAGAGCAGGAAGATGAACCGCCTCAAGAACTCCTGGACCTTCTGGAACGCAGTGAAGGCTTTCTGCAGTCTAACATTGAGGATACCGAGACCATCAATCTTGGATTCGAAGATAACCCCCGGCTCGTCTAGATTGGCACAACCATGAACCTGCAACAGAAGACAGACATGATCAGCTTCCTGAAAAGCTACAGCGATGTCTTTGTTTGGTCATACACAGACATGCTTGGCCTGGACCCGGCACTAGTGGTGCATAGACTGTCTTTAAACCCAGATGTCAGACCGGTCAAACAGGAGCTGAGATGTATAAGACCCGAATGGTCATAGAAAGTCAAAGAGGAAGTAGAAAAATAGATCAACGCAGGCTTCCTGGTAGTAGCAACCTATCCTGAATGGTTGGCCAACATAGTGCCTGTACCTAAGAAAGACGGTAAAGTCCGGATGTGTATAGACTGCCAGAATTTGAACAGGGCAAGCCCCAAAGACAACTTCCCTCTCCCGTATATCGACATTCTAGTCGACAATACCGCGGGGCATGAGACTCTTTCATTCATGGACGGTTTCTCCGGATACAACCAGATCAGAATGGCATAAGAAGACATGGAGAAAACTTCCTTCATCACACCTTGGGGCACATTTTGCTACAAGGTCATGCCATTCGGACTCAAGAATGCGGGGGTGACCTATCAGAGGGCTATGATGACACTATTTCACAACATGATCCATAAGTCAACTTAAGTCTGTTGATGACATGATCGTCAAATCACCTACTACCGAGCAACACCCGAAAGACCTAAAAAGACTCTATGATAGACTCAGAGAATTTGGCCTAAGACTGAATTTGGCCAAATGCGTCTTTGGAGCCTCATCTGGAAAGCTCCCCGGCTTTATTGTCAGCAAACGAGGCATCGAGATCAATCCGGCCAAAGCAAAGGCCATCATCGAAATGCTAATCCCCCAAACTGAAAATGAGATCCGTGGTTTCCTGGGCAGAATTTCAGTTCATAAGCCGGTTCATCTCTCAGCTCACTCCGATTTGCGGACCGATTTTTAAGCTTCTCCGGAAGAACACACCTACAGTCTGGACAGGCGAGTATCAGGAAGCATTTGACAGAATAAAGCAATACCTGCTCAACCCTCCAGTACTTGTGCCCCCTACACCAGGACGACCCCTATTACTCTACATCTCAGTGCAAGAAACCACCATGGGGTGCGTCCTAGCACAACACGACGAGACAGGCAGAACAGAACAAACTATCTACTACATCAGTAAACGCCTGCTGGAGTATGAGGAGAGGTACAACCCTCTCGAGAAAACATGTCTGGCATTGTTCTGGGCAACTCAGCATCTCCGGCACTATCTGCTATCCTACCTGGTAATCCTGATATCTCGGATGGATCCACTGAAACACCTACTGGAAAAGCCAGCCACCACCGGAAGTACTGCCCAATGGCTTATAATGTTGTCTGAATTAGACATCACCTACATGACACAGAAGTCAATCAAGGGGCAGGCGATAGCAGATCACTTGGCTCACAGTCCAGCAAAGGACTACTTCTTATTACATGATCAGTTTCCATATGAAACCATCTTGTACGCAGAAGCAGAAGACCAGGAATACTCTGGCTGGGAGTTATATTTTGACGGAGCTGCCAATAACCATGGACATGTAGGAGGTGCAATCTTAATCTCACCCAAGGGAGCACACCTCCCTATCTCAGTCAAGCTAAAGTTCAGATGCTCCAACAATGAGGCAGAGTACGAGGCATGTATAGTCGGTCTCAAAGAATCCCTAGGCATTGAGATTAAAGAGATAGATGTTTACGAAGACTCATCCCTAGTAATTTGTTAGGCAAACGAATCTTGGGCCATCCGAGAAGCAAGGCTAGTCCCGTACTTAGCCTACCTCAACATGCTGAGTGCTCAGTTCAAGAAAATCACTTTCAGCCACCGATCTAGAAATAATCATAACAGGTTTACCGACGCACTGGCTACCCTCACCTCAATGGTTTAGATCCCTAGGGGCATCATACTTTGGCCGATCGAAATTCAGCAGCAGGATCAGCCTACCTACTGCCTCAAGCTAGACGCAGTATCTGACAGTAAGCCTTGGTACGCAGATATCAAGCAATATCTTGAGGATGGGACCTTCCCCTTCGATGCCACCAAAACTGACCGACGGGCAATCCGGAGACTGGCTATCCAGTTCATCCTCTCAGGGAGAATCTTGTACAAGAGATCACCGAATCTCATCTGGCTCATATGCCTCGACACCAGTGAAGCAGCACAGGTAGTTGAAGAGGTTCACGGAAGAGGCTGTGGCCCACACATGAACGGGTTAATGCTCTCCAAAAAGATTCTCAGGCTGGGTTACTACTGGTCTATAATGGAAGCTGACTGTTGTAAGCATGTACATAAGTGCCACTAATGCCAAATCTATCCTGACAGGATCAATGCACCACCGACAAGGCTGCACAATCTGACTGCTCCTTGGCCATTCTCTGCTTGGGGCATCGACGTCATCGGACCTATAGCTCCAAAAGCATCAAATGAACATCAATTCATTCTGGTTGTAATTGATTACTTTACGAAATGGGTCGAGGCAGCCTCTTATGCCAACGTCATCGCATCTGTGGTCCAGCATTTTCTGAGAAGGGATATCATCTGTCAGTACGGAGTCCCATATGAGATTGTGACAGACAATGCCCTTAACTTCTGCAACAAGGGCATGGCTGACCTCTGCTAGAAGTTTAAAATACAGCATCACAACTCTATGCCATACAGGCCTCAGACTAACGGTGTAGTCGAGGCGGCTAACAAAAACCTGAAGAAAATCATTGAGAAGATGGCAACCAACTATTCTGTCTGGTATGAGATGCTCCTCTATGCACTCATGGCCTACAGAACGTCCATCAGAACCTCAACTGGGGTAACACCATTTTCTCTAGCTTATGGTATAGAAGCAGTCCTTCTCGTCGAAGTAAAAACTCCATCACTCCGTGTGCTAATGGAGGCAGAGCTGTCAGAATCAGAATGGGCGCAGACTCGATATGAGCAGCTGAACTTGATTGAAGAGCGGCGACTGAAAGCCATCAATCACTCGTAGGCCTATCAGAGGCGTATGGCTAGGACATTCAACAGGAAGGTCAAGCCTCGCAGCATTGAAGTCAGTGACCTGGTTCTCCGGAAGGTGTTGCCAAACCGCCCTGATCCGAGGGGCAAATTTACACCAAACTAAGAAGGCCCGTACATCGTCCGAGACAAATTCTCCGACGGCGCCCTTCGACTCGGATGGATGGACGACGAAGACCTCCCTGAGCCTGTCAACATCAACAAAGTCAAGAGATACTACGCTTAGGGTATAGATCTGATAGGTGCTTTGCACCCTTAGTTTCTCCGAGAAATGACAGGAGGCCATCATTTGGCACACTTCTTTTCCCCCATTGTAAAACCCTTTACAAAATTAATAAAATCCGCTAGTTAGCCCCTTTGAGACTAATAGCCTTTCTTTCAACAAACCATTTCAAGGACACCCTCCCTTGCCAGCCTGTAGCATTGGCTTGAACTACGTCATGACCTGATCCTGCAAAAGGTACGTAGGCAACCTGACAAATCAGGTGCGGTCGCTAAAAGGGGATTTGACCATCAAAATTCCTTTATTCCCCAGCTCTCCCCAAACAGCGTCCTTCTCCCCAAAAGAGACACCTCACCGACTCTCCCTATAGAGCAAAAATCCTATACATTTCCCTAGCCGGGTCGACTCACAAGGGTACAAAGTTTTCATCAACGGAAAACCCAAAATAAAAGTTGAAACATTTCCCAGAGTCAGAAACTCCCCCGTAGAGACAACTTCTCCGGACTATCTCCAAATCCCCTTCCCTCGGCGAAGTCGACACCAAAATTGACAAAATTTCCATTATGAGAAATCCCAAAATAGAAGTTGAAACATTTCCAAGCATCAGAAATTCCCTCGCCGGATGGTATTCCCACAAAATCAACTTCTCCCTATCCCCAGCGGAACCAAAACAAACCCTGAGCAGAGACAATCTCTCCCTATATTCCCCCAGCGGAATCACTCTCTCCCTAGTGGAATCACTCTCTTCCCAGCGGAGTCAAACTCTCTTACAAACAGGAAAAATTCCCCATAGAGTTAACCTCTACTAGAGAGGATATCCCCAGTGGATCAAAAAAAAAAAAATCAAATCAGAAGCTCCCCAGAGAGTGAAAATCCCCACTGGAAATACCAAAATCTCCAACAAAGGTTCCCCATACAGATCAACTATGACTCAGGGTGCCCCAACTCCAGTCCCCCAGCTTATGCTTCGCCCTACTCTAAAGTCCTTCTAGATCCCCTAGAAACTACAAGTGCGAGCGCAATATCACATTTACCTTCCCCAGTGGAGGTATCAGCTTTATTCCTCAGAGGAATGTCATTTAGGGCAATGACGGGAGAAAACATTTATTCCCCCAGCAAACCACTAACTTCCCTAGCCAGTCGCGGGCATGAGTGAAAATCGAAAACGGCCTCATTGCGCAAAATTTACGCGATCCTCAGACCTAGTCTCGCGACTAGGGGTAAAAAAAGGACAAAAATCAATCAGCTTCGTAGGCATGAGGAAAACCAGAAGCGGCCTCATCGCGCAAAAATTATGTGAACCCCATGACTGATCATTCCAAGGGTAAAAAAGGGAGAAAAAAGCTAAAAATTAGTGTGGCAACAACATCCGACAGTGATTAGACTCATCGGACTCCTCCAATCATTATCAGCAATCAGTCTCTCTCAGCGGTCCTGCATCCCCAACAGAGATTCTGATAGGGAACATCCCCAGCAGAGGGTCAACTTCCCAAGCATTCCCTAGTAAAGGGTCAATCAGTAGACATCTCCCCTAACAGGTGGGCTACAGTGGGGAATCCCTAGCTCACCTCAAATTGCCCGTCAGTGGTCACAGCAAAAGTGCACTCCCGACAGCGCCTCGACTGCATATGATCTCTAAACCCCCAACAGAAGCCCAACGGCTCACAACGATATTTTGCTCCAGCAAGAGTTTAGCTCACAACAGCTTCTAGACAAATCTGGTCTATTCCCCAACAGCATCCTGTTCTGAATCATACTGTCGTTCTAAGAGTGAAAGATGACTCACAAACCCCTAAAGCCCTAATCTAGGCGGTATACTGGCAAATCTAAAGGCTAGCAAAGCATTTTTGTCGAAACTAAAATCTTTGAAAAAAGTCTTCTACACTTTTTCTTGAAAAAAGGTTTTCAAAAGCAAACTTTTGGTATCAAAATTCATTTATACCAACCTGCATCAAGCAGCCCCGACAAGCAAGTAAGGGAAGTTGACGTCACGCGTCTCTGCCAATTACAGATCACCACAGAGTCATGGGAAAGCATCCTTGTCTTCATCCCTGGATGAAAACATAGCATCATAACTAGCAGGACCAAAACTCCTCAGCAGCATCTAACATGATCAAGATCTAGTCCCTCTCGGACAGTTTCAATCAAGCATCCTGCCTTGAAACCTCTAGACATCCTGTGTGCTCTGTGGCAGCCTCGCCACAAAACAGTATTACCTCCTGCATGTCTCTCTCTCTTTGTGATACCCTCGTGTGTCCAAAGCATCCTGGTGCTCTGTGACAGCCTCATCACACCGCAGTCTCACCAGTAGGACATCCCAGTATGTCCTAGACATCTTGTGTGCTCCATGGAAGTCTAGCCACAATACAACATTACCTCTTGCATGTCTCTCTCTCTTTAAGACACCCTCATGTGTCCAAAGCATCCTGGTGCTCCGTGACAACCTCGTCACACCGCAGTCTCACCAGCAGGACATCCTCGTATGTCCTAGACATCTTGTGTGCTCCGTGGCAGTCTCGCCACAAAATAGCATTACCTCCTGCATGTCTCCCTCTTTGTGACACCCCCGTGTATCCAAAGCATCCTCGTGCTCTGTGACAGCCTCGTCACACCATAGTCTCACCACCAGGACATCCCCGTATGTCCTAGGCATCCTGTGTGCTCCATGGCAACCTCGCCACAAAATAGCATTACTTACTGCATGTCTCCTTGTGTGACACCCCCGTGTGTCCTAAGCATCCTGGTGCTCCTTGATAACCTCATCACACTGCAGTCTCATCAGTACATGCTCATGGAGTTGCATCCGTGCGATCTCTACATACGAGTCTCTATCAACAGAAACATATCTTGTCAGACTGTAAAACGGTCTGAAAGGCCTTTAAACTGACTTTTAAGCAAGTTTCTGAAAGTTCCTCTGCTTGTTTTCTAGTTTTGATATTTTCGTAGGTGATGACAAAAAGCCGATGTGGTTCCTCATTCTTTCTTAAGAGCTCAAAACCTCTGGAGCTTTGCTACCATGTTTTGTGGAAGCCAGCCAACTCTTGTCTAGTATCCATTCTGAGGGGAGCGACACATCGACACCCCGTGTGTTCTAACACTTTACGTGTCCCCTATCTTGACACCCCCACGTGTGTTAGACAGCCTAGTGCTCCGTGACAGCCTCGTCACACCGCAGTCTCATTAGCATGTCCCTTTTTCCGACACCCCGTGTGTCCTCCGATCGATTCGGTGAATCCGCTCTAGGAGATACTATTTCAATCATGCTTTTTGGCTAAGCGCCTCCGGGCCACGCCATCTCTGCATCCACAATCTTCCCCAGTTACTCGCTATCCCCTAGCAGTAGTCCGCATCACTTCACGTGCACTCACCACTTCCATGCAGTATTTCCCTAAACTCAATCCTGGTGTAAAAGTCAGACGATTCCTGTCTTTGTCGTTCACTTGCCAATTTTGGCACTCTCCGACAAAGAGGGGCAGCTGTAAGCACCCAATTTTTACACCCCTCTTAACTTTGGTTAAGGGTTCTTAACTTTGGTTAAGGGTTTTTAACCATGGTTAAGCCCTCAACCAAGTCCCCTTAATCCTAATCAACCTTAGGTAAACCCTAGTCCAACTTAACCATAGGTCCATGCCCAAGCCATAGCTAAAACCCTAAGGATAAGCCCCTAAGGATCAAGCCTATGGTTTAAAACCCCCAAAGCCCAAGCCTTTGGATCAAATCCATGGTCCATGGACTAAAATCCAGAGTTGGTCCCATGAGTTTAGCCCATTTCCAAACATTCACCTAGGGTGGGGCCCACTAACCATGCACACATGTGTTTTGAGAAATGTTGCCATGTATGTCACACACCACATTAAAACTCATATAGCCCATGTGAACACACATAGTGGCTTAACACACATGGTAGCATGTGGCTAGTCACATCTAGCCCCCATTTCCACTTAAAATTCAACTGAGCATACCCTATAGCCATCCCTTTTGTTGCCTAGAGCCCACCCTACTAGCCAAAGCTTAGGGTTGCAATGCCCATTGACCACCAATCACCACTCTATTTAAACCCCCTTGCAACCACGTTTTGGGGGGACCCTGTTTTTAGAGAGATTGAAAAAAAAAGAGGGAGCTTCATACATTCGGCCAGCCATCTCTCATTCTCTTCTAAACCATTTCTTGTCTTCCTTAAGGCCTTGAACCACCCCTCATACTCCATTAAGCCCTCACTCCAATACCCCTAACTCACCCAAGTCACCACCACCAT
This sequence comes from Tetracentron sinense, assembly GCA_015143295.1. Classification (NCBI taxonomy): domain Eukaryota; kingdom Viridiplantae; phylum Streptophyta; class Magnoliopsida; order Trochodendrales; family Trochodendraceae; genus Tetracentron; species Tetracentron sinense. The sequence goes on along the minus strand of CM026555.1, from coordinate 647,581 downwards.
GTAGCCGTTTCTCCCGGCTTCTTCATCGCAGCTGCAGCAGGGTATACTCCTCTCTCCCTTTGTTAACTTGATTCCTCATTGTAAGGGACCCCTGGTCCCATTCCAGGGGTCCTATCCTTTTGTTTTTTTATTTTGTTTTTTTTACAGCAGGATAAACTGTAGGTTTGGGGGATTTTTCTTCAGGTGTGGCCACGAACCCACCACCCCATAGCATGGCAGTCCTCCCCAGAGGTCTAGGGGGGTCCTCAATCCATGATAAATCCCCCTAGACCCCCTGGATCATCACGAGCGAAGCCCCACAGCCCTAAACGAGAGTTTTAAAAGAAAAATTATGCAAAAATCAATTTTTGGCCAGCCACATTTAACCCCGGTTTAACCCAGGTTAGACCCAGCCTTGGTCATAACCGAGGCCATGGTTAGAATCCTCATATACCTGGCAACCCTCCTGTAAATTTTCAGCCCCTGAATTCGTCGTTATCCCAGGTAAAATCGACCCCAAAGTGGGGTCGACAGTGCAGAAAAACAGTTGTGGTGGAGCAACTTTGCACCTCTGTGGGGCCCACATACGAACTCCTCTTGGGCCCCACAAGGGCCTAGATTGTTCCTCTCATAGTAGGCTTTACAACCACTGTCTCAGATCCCCCGGGGGTTGAGTAAAGCAGCAGAAAAATCACCACAAAGTTTGGAAAAAATCTGTTTGAGTTTTTAAAAAAATTGTCATTTTATGTGAACTTCAACGAGGCAACTTTGGGCCTCTGTGGGGCCCACGCCAGAACTCTTCTTGGGCCCCACAAAGGCTCTAAATGTTCACTGGACTTCACGCTACCCACTGGTAGTCTCGGATTCCCATGATTCATCTGTTAACCATGGTTAAACCTGCGTTAACTGTGGTTAAAAATTTGATAAAATGTTGAGTTTTTTGGTATTTGCTGGACTTTGTGAGGGCCCAGGCAGGGTAGGAGGCTAGTCTAGGCCCTGACATGGACCGTGGGCCCACTTTTGCCTCAATCAGCCCCTTAAGCATGGTTAAGCGGCCCATGACCTAGCAAAATTCTGAAAAAATCATCTAAAAATCATAAATATTACATGAAATTCAGAAATATCTTCTGTGACATTTTTTGTTTTGGTTAAGACCCTTAATCAGAGTTAACCTCATTTTTGACCCTTAACTATGGTTAAAAAATCCTTAACAGAAAAAAATCTGGAAAAATGCTCAAAAATCCAAAATATTAGGAGAAACCTAAAAATTGTCTTTTTTTTGGGCATTTAACCATGGTTAATACCCCTAACTATGGTGACCTGCCCTCCTTAACTGTTGGAAAAAATCTGAAAAATTCTCTAAAAAATTAGAAAAATTCAAAAAGATCAAAAATGATGGCTTTAGACTTTTTAACCATGGTTAGCACCCCTAACCATGGTTAATCCACTTTCTTAACCACGGTTAGCAACCCCTAATCCTTGGTTAAGACACCTGGCCTCACCCCTAGGCCTACTAGGCCCAATATCGGCCTACCGGGCCAAACCCTAGCCTACCGGGCATCCCTCTTGGCCTATTGGGCCCAACTCTAGTTTATTGGACTTACCCCAGGCCTACCGGGCCAAACCAACCTATTGGGCTTCCCTCTTGGCCTATCGGGCCCAACCCTAGTCTACCGGAGTTACCCCAGGCCTACCGGGCCAAACCAGCCTACTGGGCTTCCCTCTTGGCCTACCGGACCCAAACCTAATCTACTGGACTTACTTTAGGCCTACCGGGCCCAATACCAAGCACTTGACCAACTCGGTCAACCACCCCTAGCCTCCCGGCTAGACCCTAAGCCATCCTTGGTACACACACACACTCCCCATAGCCTCGGCATGGGCTTATGTGCCAGAACTACGCTCGATCTGATCTCACCCCAATGTGAGTACGTAGGCAGCTCAACTTGGGCCTGACCTTAGTTTAGCTTTCTCCTTCTTGGGTTAGTATAAACTAAATCAACGTCATTTGATTAATAACTTGATCTTAAATGGCTTTGAAATTACTCTGATCAATGATCTCTATGACCTAGAGGGGGGGGGGGTGAATAGGTCTATCTAAGAACTTCTAACTAATTTTTAATTTTTTATCTAATTAGATTAGAAATCAATGAACCATTCACACAAAAAATCCACACAAATCAAACACAGCAGATTTTTACGTCGAAAACCCTTACGGGAAAAAACCACGGGACCTCGTCCAGCAACAAACTTCACTATAAGAAGAATTCAAGTACAAGAAAAGACCTTACCCAAACCGGACTCGACGTTCCTAGATACAGAATCTTACTCTTGATTTCCACGAACCAGCAGGTTCGATCTCCGCTGTAGCAGCTTCGGTTCCTAACCGACCAAATCTTCTCAAGCTACTTCAATACCACGATCACACATGATCGATCTCCTTCCACGAAGGCTTCGGATCATACACCGGACACACACACGAAGTGTAGGGTTGTGAATCAATTTAGAAAGCTTCAAACCCTAGAGGGATCTCATACAGATGTAGGGAACTATCGTATGACAGAAGTGTCGGGGTGCCTAACACCTTCCCCGGGCTTAACTGAACCTCTTACCTAGAACTCTGACCAGACCAAGACTTTATCCATTGACTGAGACTTATCCCTACCGAATAAATACGTGACGACTCTAAACATAAAATCAACCGACCACATCGCCAGGGCACCACCCATCCCTGTGGATGGGACCGAAAGCCGTGCTCACACTAAGCTCTATGCAAATGTGGTAGAGGGAGTTAGACCTTCGAGGCATAGGCCTAAGGGCAAAGGCAAGAAAAAGAAGAGTTCCAATTTCTCCAAGTTCCTCAAAGGCAAGAAAGGAAATAATAAGAAAGCATCTTCTGAGAAGAAGGATAGGATAAAAATTAGAATGTCTGCTTCTTTTGCAAGAAACCATGTCACTGGAAGAGAAATTGCAAAGTTTACTTAGCATACCTCAAGGACAAGCCTTTGGAAGGTATGTTCAAAACTTTCATCATTGAATCCAACTTCATTGTTGGTTCCTCTAACTCTTGGTGTGTAGATAGTGGATCTACCTCACATATTTGTAATATGTTACAGGGGTTTCAGGAGAGCAGAAAGCTCAGTGATGGGGAAGTCAAAATAAGGATGGGAACAGAAGTAAGTGTTTCTGCGATCACCATCGGAACTTATGTTTTAGAATTTGCTTTAGATAGGATTTTAGTTTTAAAAGACTATTTATATATGTCATACATGCGCAGAAATTTGATTTATGTTTCTAGTTTAATCTTTAATGGTTATTCAGTGCATTTTGATACTAATGTAGTTATCAAATACAATAATAGTTTTTTTGTTTCCAGCACATTGTCTAATGGTCTGTATTATCTTGATCCTATAAGCAATTCTGTTAATAACATTAAGGATAAAGAGTCTACAAGTGTGACACCTTAGAAAAGAGGTAGAGATTCTGTGAATCCAACATACTTATGACATCTCAGGGTAGGCCTTATCAATTTGGATAGGATAAATAGATTGGTGAAGGATGGTCATTTAAACCATTTACATGTTGAACCTTATCCAACTTGTGAACCTTGTTTAAAAGGTAAAATGACCAAAAGGTCATTTATAGGCAAACCAATGAGAGCCACTAGTATATTGGAATTGATTCACACTGATGTATGTGGACCCATGAATCGTTCAGCTAGAGGTGACTTTATATACTTCATAACATTCACAAATGATTTTTCTAGATATGGTTACATATATCTTATGGAATATAAGTCGGAATCTTTTGAAAAGTTCAAAGAATTTCGAAATGAAGTAGAAAAGCAATCAGGTAAATCGAATGAGTTCATGGATTATCTTAGAGATAATAGAATTTTATCTCAATGGACTCCCCTAGGAACACCCCAACTTAATGGTGTTTCAGAAAGAAGAAATCAAACCCTACTGGATATGGTTCGTTCAATGATGAATAATACTGATTTGCCAATGGAGAAAACTCTTATGTAGAAAAGTTAATAAAATGAATGTTTTATGTAAGAGAATTTGATAAGGTTTAAAAGAATAATAATGAAAATAAGCACTTTTAAGTGAATATCACAACCCTCAACCAGCATATTGCCAGTCCTTGGCAATTTGTGCGAGAAAATGAAGCTTGAAAGGGCTTGACACATGCTACACACTATTTCTCATTACTCAGAGAGAACTCTATTTGTCAAATTATTTCAAGGATGTAAATATTATTTACACCTTAGAACTTAGTCAGTGAATTACAATAAGAATACAGATGAATTCTCAACATAAAGAAAAATTAAACTCAGCGTGTGTGTGTGCTCAACATCATCATTATCTGGCAGAAAAGACTTTCAGATCACCTCTAAGATTGTATGTCTTGACCTCAATTCTCACTGGTATACCACTCAGAGTGAATCACTTAGAAATGATCTTTTATCTTTTCTCTCAAGTTATATATGAGGAGATATGTTGATGAGAACAAACAAATATCTCAAATATATTGTCTAGAAATGAGGACATTAGAAAATCAGAAGATCTTATGATAGGAAGATCTTATGATAGGAATATCATGTCACTCGGAACCTTAGATCAAACTCTATAGTTACTCTTTCTCCATTCTCCACATCCTATGATTGTGCTAACCCAGAATCAAGTAGGACTTTATTAAGTTATATTGAAGCTTGGGATAGGTTTAGGAAAATAAAAGGTCACATGGATTCAAATTTCTCAGAGGATATCTCGATGTTCTTTGTAACTTTTCCTGAGGGTGTAACACCAAATCTTTTCTTTCATTTTTTTTCTATTCTTTTGATCTTTTTGAGGTAGCTCATTTTTTTTTTTGCTTTCTACCTTCTTTATATCCATATTCTCTTTACAAATTTTCTTTTCAGCTTGAACTCACTTGATTTTTCTTTCCATTCTCAATTTCTATCTCTCTAGGTGCACCCATACCAATCACTCTTTTATCCTTCTCAGAAATAGGGTCGCGAGTCATGCTTCTTATCTGGATTGGGTTTGGTTAATGGGTTAACAAGAAAAGATTTTCATTAAAGGCTCAAAAAGAGTTTCTAAAGATGCAGAATTTAGGTCAGCTAAAAAGTTTGGAAGGCTACAAACATGGCCTAAATCACTTTCTAGGGTTGCACTCTCATGTCTTATGTCTTGAATGGACATAGAGAAAGTTTTGTTGTAATAATCTAGTATTTGATGTCATTCCGAATTTAATGATCAAATCAAGAATTAATGAGATCTCTCAAAGGAATAAGTATGGGCTGTAAGAAATTGTGAGTCAACTTGTAACTTAGAATTTTTGTATAACCCTCTGAAATGATGAAATGCTCAAAAGCTCACTGGGTTAGGTCTCCACAAATATTCTTGGATCTCTAGAGAATCTGAACTTTGGATGACTCTGATGTTGTTTTGTGCAATTTGTGTCGAATCTGGATTTTCTAAGCATATCAATTCACAACAGTACTAAACTAAGCGCTAACATGTATTTCAAAAGATAAAATTATTTTCAATGAGTAGACTAATGGTTAGTTTTTGTCTCATCATTGTAAAGGTACTTGAAACCATTTTTGGAAGTATTAGAAAATTCTGATTTTTTTTTTAAATAAAAAGAAAATAAACCTAGGTATCCTACCCGCAAAACCCAGAGTTCTACCTCCTAGGCAGCCTATAGGATAGGTTGGAAGCTTTCACAGTCTCTAAAGCTCCAAAGAGTTGGCAAAAGATTTTTTTTTTCAAAAGGAAAACATGAGTTTTGGAAAATAACTACCCTCAAACAAAAGATAGCACCGTCCTCGGTGCTCATGACCAGGACAAAAAGATATGAATGTGGACTACAATATGCAAAAGTTGAGGAAGGGTATATTACCAGCTTGGCAGAAATTGTACAATGTTGGGTATTTGATGATCTGCAGAAGTGATGATATCTGTACAACCTAAAATACTGCCATAAGATATGCAAAATAAGCATGCGACTCATGTGACTCTAGGAATCTCGGAATTGCCTTTCTGACAGTGCTAAGTTTAACGTCTTCAGCCAGACACAACGATGGTACATAAAAGCATCCCCAAACAAAATGAAGCACATAGAGAGACTGAGTGGGTCATCAGTCTACAAAGAGAGGATTGATAATTAAGATCGATCTCAACCAACACCATCTAGCGGCTTTGGAATGATCTTCGTAGGTTGTATGTCCTTTAAACCTAACTGTGGATAGGCTGAAAGAGTCAGGAGATTCACACTAGCTCCTATGAATAGCAAAGTGGTACAACTGAAATCATTTCCTATGATGCACTGAACGGTAGGGCTTCCAAGATCCTTTAATTTAAACACAACGGATTTTTTAGCTAGAAATGGATCCTTAGGTGCTTGAGTACGTCGCTTGACAATGCTAAGTCCTTGAAGAACTTAGCATAGGGTGGAATCTGCTTGATAACAGTAAGGGACGAGATGTTGATTTGTAAGTCTTTAAAGACTTCCATGATCTCTGAGAATTGTTGATCCCGTTTATTCTGGACAAGCCTTTTTGGGAAAGGTGGCTTCAACTGACAAATTATCTTATCCTTAGCCTGAGGTTTCCGCACAGGAATATCGGATTTGGGTGCAGAAATAGAAACATCAGAGTTGGATGTGAAATTGGGACTCTCTAAGCTAGGTTTAGAAGGTGGTGCTTTTGAGGGCACCGAGGATGGTGGTACTCCTATATCAATAGTTTTGCCTGAATAGAGGGCGTTATCAGCTTGGATCTCTCCCTGAAAATTCTGATTCTTCGGCTGAAATTTGACTTCAGAAACTGTCTCCTGTTCAGTCGAATTTTGAATAGTTTGGCTTGGGAAGTTACCTATCTCACTCTCAACTTCTAATTGATCCCGACGTTGAACTAGACGTTGAAAGGATTGTTCTTGCCTGGTTATAAGCCGGGAGAGAAGGTCTTCTAGACCAGGTTTAGGAGTAGATTGTTGAGGCACAGTAAAGGGAAGCTGAGGTACCAATTCACAATTAGAGCTCATCGGGGTATAATAATTATAGGATTGAAGAGTCGGGAGGGTGCTCTGTTGGTTAAAATAAGGATTCTGGGAGAATTGCTGGTACTGCGACTACGAGTACTGTCCATCATATTGTATATCAGATTGGTTAAACCCGGAATGATATGTGCTATGGTATGGATGTTGTTGTGGAACAGACTCTTGCTCCTAAGAGAAACTGGAATGATGATTCCAAGTATCCAGATGATAAGTTTGACAATAGGAATTTGGGCTATAGGAGTCATGGCAATAGAAATTTTGTCAATAGAAATTTGCATAGGTCTCAATAAGAGGCCTTTCTGCTGCCATGGAGGGGATGAGAAAGGTGAAGAAGCTGGGGCTAATTCTCGGATTGGCATGACTCTCAGATCGAATCGAACGCTAATGGTGCTAAACCTAATTGGTCATATGTTTGAATGAACACACCCAAGTTTTGGCAAAATATTACAAAAGGAGACACTAACCTAAGTGAATCTATATGATATGCAAGAAGTTATAAAGACAATCGTAAGCCAATACTAAATAACCAACAATTTTCTGGGCTTTATCTTCTGATCTTGGTGACAAGCAAGTTATGACAGTGGGCGGAACCACTGATTTTATCTTTGATTAGTCCAATGGACTGACTTTCACTCTTGGTTCTCACAAAGGTTTCACTCGCAAGCTAACCTTCTAGTACTAACACGAGTTAATTGTGAGAGAATCCGTAGCCTAGACAGACGTGTCGCAGAATGGCAAGCTTAAATACGCCCCAGGCTAGCCGGATCAGTCAAGCAGTTTGACAAGTGTATTCCCGAAAGAATAACTTGGGCTAGATTGTGTTCCTAAATCAACAAGCACAGATAACTAACAAGATTTTGAGGAGGCCACTTAAGAGCTCAGTATACTAAAGTTGTAGGGACCTATGGGTATGTTAGGAAACAAGGACCCGCGCTTGTGGTCTTATTCCACTCAAAAATGAAAGATTCACTGATTTTGTGATGGTCCTATGAACACCGAGCTGAATTTGGCTCTAAATCTTGGTTCCTTTTATTAAATGACTTTTGAGTTCACACAGCTGGAATGATGAGGTGGGTGATGAAATCCCACCAATTTCAAGTAGAGATGAGTTTGCTATTTTAATTAATGTATTTTTTGGCCATCCACACAGTTCAAAAAAGGGTACAAAATTAAATAAACAATCATCACAATCCAACCAACTCACGAGATCGCTTCCAAGCAAGGTTTAGAACATGTACCTACCCATGGGCCATGCTATGGGGTTGCCTCCGTGAGGTAGGGAGGGGTATCCAACCCGTCTCCGTCTAAGCAAGTTTTTGCTCCCTACTCACAATCCTTCCATGGGAAAGAGTTAGTTCAAAGAAAGAGAGTCTAGGGTTTTTGGGAAATATTTTTGGAAGGTCACTACCTTTTAGAGTTTGCACACAAAATTCAATTAATAAGGCAGATTAATTGATTTCAAATTAGGGTTTGAATTCAAACTTAGAAGTTTGCTGAAGTTGAAAACTTCTATTTTTGAAATTTCCCTAAATTTGGAAACCTTCCAAATTCAAATTTGGAAACCCAGGAAAAATGGAAACTTCCTAAAAGAGGGAATTTTTCAAAATGTAATTTTTCCAATTTTAGATATCCAAAGTTAGAAAATCTCTATAAATAGAAATTTTCTAAATATGTCAAATCTGAAAAATTAGAAAGTTTCGAACTTTGTAAAACTAGTTATTTTGGAAACTTTACAAAATGCAAACTTTCCCGAAAAACTAATCACCTATAAAAACAGAAAGTAAATCTAACCCTACTTTTTTTTTTTGCTGTTTTTTTTTTAAGACTACAACAAAAACAAACGTTTTTATGTTGCTATTTTTTTTAGCACTTAATCAAGGGTTACTAAACCCTTGAACAACCATCTAAAAGAAAAAGAAAAAGTGCTTTAGGAGGTCTTACAACTTGCACTCGGCCAACTGAGACTAAAAAAATAAAATAAAGTAGTAAAAAGAGAAGAAAAGAATGATGGAATCCAAAAATTCCTTGCTGTTTTGATTTTTCTTTTGGTGTGTTTCTTCACGCTTTCCCTTCACACGACCGACAACGACGCCATTTGATAGTAAGGTTTTTCCGTTGTTTAGAATCACCTTACTATTAAGTCTTTAAATGTAATCTGAGACTTACAAAACACTTGAGAATGGTATAGAGCTTGTGTCGGATGTCGAATCCTCACTTATGAACTTTGGGGTTAGTATAAAGAAAGAAACCAAAAAGAAGAATAAATTGTAAAACGATGGAGGGATGAGAGTGGTGATTATTTGGAATTTTTAAAACAACTTTGGGAGAGGTAATTAAGATATATTAATAAAATGAAATGAACATAAAATAAACTGAATTAAAAAGAGACATCAAAGCATTAAATAAAAATAACATTCATTGCATTAACATAAAGAAGTCACTTACAACTAGAATTAAACTCGCATTACATCCGTAAGAAAAATTCAGCAAACTGAAAACTCGCACTAAACATAGTTGCAAGTGTTTCGAGGGGGGTTTTTGAGAAGGGGTTGAGAAAAGAAAAGGTTGAGAGGTTTAGACAGAAAAAGGCTTGAGAAAAGAAGGAGTTGAGAAATGAGAAGAAAAGTTAGGGGGGAGGGAACCACCTATAAAGGAGAGAAAATGATGAGTATTTATAGAGGGTGGCTAGGGTTTTGTAAAGAATAGGGTTAGAAAAGTGGACTAGGGTTTTTAGAAAGAGATAGGTGGCTAGGATTAGGGTTTGGTGATAGAGAAGAGATAGATGGTTAGCATTTTGCAGAGAAAGTGATTAGGATTTTAATACAATGGATAATTTAGGGAAAACTAAAGGGGAAAGAAAATATGAGAAGATATTATGCGATTGGAGTTACCATGTGAGAGATGGAAAGTAGAGATTTGAAATAGATGGTTAGGATGATAGAATAAGAATGAATGATTATGATTAATTAGAGAGAAATGAAAAAAGAAATAGTAAAAAGAAGCAAAAGGTCTTGAACCCTAGTCTCTAACATGATCTCCCCCAGCCTTTACCAATTAAGTTTTCTTCTTTCTTTTTCTTGTAGAGGAATCTTTATAAATTTAGTCATTTTCTCATGGAAATTTATTCTGTAGGTCCTTTGGCCTTGTTCAGTCACTGGCTCAGTCCATACTTAGTCCATCTCTTTAGCTTTCAATGATAAGCGTCAATGGTACTTGAAATTCATTCAGTTAGGGTTCCTGAGACAGTTAAAACACATAATGAGAGTTCATTGAAACAGATTTGTATCTAGACTTTCATAAATATGTTTAATTCATGCTAATATACCGTTTTGACCAGAAAAGTGTGTTCTATGTAATAGAGAAAACTCTTACGTAGAAAAGTTGATAAAAATGAAGGTTTTACGTAAGATAATTCAATAAGGCTTAAAAGAATAATAGTGAAAATAAGCACTTTTAAGCGAATATCAACCCCCATTTGCTCTCACTCGTTCGAACGCACTCTAAACCGAAGCTAGGGCTCCAAAATTTTCCATCCATTTTGAGGTAATCCACTGTTCAATTCGTGAAATTTCCTTTCATTACTTGAAATTTCTCATTCCTGATCATGTTTTCCCTCATTCCCATATAGATCTTGGTTCTTCTAATGGCAAGCTCCTCACGGAGAAAGAATGCCGAAAAATCACCTTTCTTATCACTCTCCTCATTCTATTCCTCCGAATCTGACTCAGAAAATGAGAGTGACTCCTATTCTAGACCTCCTCCCACTCGAGGTCCGAGGATTGTGATTGAGGAACCTTCGGCCCCTCAGACTACTAGGGCTAGATCAAATACTCCCACAGGAAAAGGGAAGGCAGCCCTTAAGCCTAAAGCCCCATCAAAGGTTGCTCCTAAGAAAAATGCAAAAAGGGCTAAATTGAGCTAAGCATACCCCTCTTCCGAAGGCCGTTGGTTTAGATCCCCTACTACAGTCTATAGATTTCACCACTACTTTGAAAATCGTGTTGTAATTCTTGAGAGATAAGTCCACCTTCGTGACTTTACCCACACCGATCTTCCTCATATTATCCAATCGAGAGGGTGGCAAGGAGTTCTTGCTCTATAAGGGCAATGCCCTTTGATCTTAATTTGGGAATTCTATTCGAACATAGAAAAGGATGACCTAGTTCACATGACCTTCACTACTAAGTTCAGAGGCATCCTTATTGAGGTTACTCTTGATTTCATTGCCAGACTTCTATCCAATCCTCAGGTTCCTGATGCCTATTTTGCATATCACTATAGGACCGATCCCTATAGCCATCATATGGACGAGATTGCTACCATGATTTGTGGCTCTCAGACTGAATGGCCTGCTACTCATTTGTTGCAGAGTAAGTTGACCCCTAATGCTAGGATCCTATTGTTAGCCTAAAGGTTACAACCCTATGTACCCTTAATAATTTTGATGTTAACATAATAATGAAATGATTACTTTGGTACTAATGGTTTTATGAAGTTTATGTAAAATTCAGATTACAAGAACATTAGCCCAACATTCAAGGCATGAAGCAAAGAAAGGACATCACATGTCAAAGATGATCCATCAAGAAAAGGGCATCAAACTCAAAATTGAATTCAAGACTCAAATTCCAAGGTCACATTGAAGAATTCAAGATCATATCAAAAGTAAAGAACTAATCATTTCAAAGTTGAAGCCAAAATTGAAGATTCAATAAAGATTGAAGTTCTCACCCAAAGTCCAAGTCGAATCATGAAGTCAAAGTGAAAATCATTTAAGATCAAGGCTAGAAGAATCAAGACTCTCACGAAGGTTTAAAGATTATTTTTTATTACTTTGAAGAGTCCGGGACTTATGTAAAAAGTCCTCAAATGCTTGGAAAGTTGAAATGCTCAAAGTGCCTTGATTGACCATAGGAACCTAAGAATTATTAGAAAATATTCTAAGGCCCTAGGACATCTTAAAATATACTTAAAATCATGACTAAGGAATGCCAAAAGACTTAGGAAATCACTCTCATCATATTGGTATTTGAAAACAGAGGTTTATGAAAAAATCATTCATAAACTGTCGACGGCTGAGCCAGAGGAATGGCCAACTGTCAACGGTTGAAGTTACAAAAAGTTTTTAAACTTTCTGTCCCATGAACCGTCGACGGTTCAAAGGATGGGAATCCCATCTGCCGACGGAAACTTGCAGGAACACTCATAACAGCTAGTTTTTAAGGGCCATTTTCGTAATTAATGAGTTCCCAACTGCTAGATTGAATGCACTACTATAAATTGAGTTCATTTATGAACATCAAATAACTCTTGAATAGCTCTTGAATCATTATTGATCAAATCCTTAGTTGCTTTCAACTCTCATCAAGATCATACGTTGAAAACCTAGAAATCCCAATCTCTTGTATCTTAGCTACTAACTCCCAATCTTTTGAGAGATTTTTAGAGTGCGTATTCCAATATTATTTAGCTCATCAAGGAGCCTTTGTATTTGGATTCAAATCCAATCACACTTTGTATTGAAAGAAATCAAGAATCGTGGATTCTTGTTCGTGAAGCCAGATAGCTTTGTAAAGTCAAGAGAGGGTGCTCTCTTGCATTGAAGGTCGTGATCTCAACCTATGAAAGGAGATTATAAAGGTAGTATCCTAGCCTAGAAGGGATTGTAAAGGTGGTATCCTAGCCTGAGGGATTGTAGAAGTTTGAGCTTCACCCGGTGAAGAAGCTTGTGCAAGTAAAATCGTGGGAATCCTTGAAGCGGGAAGCTGAAAGGCGGGGACGTAGACAAGTTGATAAACCTCGTGAATAAATTCTTGGTGTTTGCACTCCTTATCTCTATCTCTATTCTTCTTGTTAATTATTGCTTATTGCATTTACCTTAAATTCTTTAACTCTGCAAGTTAGACTAAGGCAAAATTTTTATTTTGCCATTGACCCTAATCACCCCCCTCTATGGTCCATATACTGGGCAACACCTACATCTCTTTATGTGCTCTAACCTCCATCCTAGAGGTCAAACAACTGACATTAGTTCTAATCGAGCCTCATTTCTCCATGCCTTGCTCACTGAGGAGCCTATTGATCTTGCTTCTCATATCATTGAGTTGATGATCCATGCATCCTGCCTTAGTACTGACACTGTAGGATTGCCTTTTAGCATCTTGATCCGAGGTATTCTTGCCTCTCATGGCAACCACCATTCAGCTGACGACTTGGTGAGTACTTCTAAAACTCCTCTCACTGCGAAGGCCTACACCAGTAGTCTAGCTTATACTACTGACCATAATGCACCACCACCCGAGGATGGACCTGCTCAGCCTCCTCCTGATCCACCGACTACCATGGATATGTTGGCTGCTCAGATACCCATCTAGTTGCGGGCCAGAATGCCTTAATTGATGAGACTCGAACATCTCAGGCTGCTTTTCATAGCATGATGGAGAATCAGTTCTCTACCTTTGCTATTGAGACTAGAGGTCACTTCTGGTATCTCACCACCGCTATGACAGACATGAGGACATACTTTGAGCACTTCAGAGCAGATTGTGCATGTCAGGATGCTGATGATGGCACTCCGAGCAATGGTGGAGATGGTGCTGATCCAACTGCTACTACTTAGATTATTTCGTGTGGATGATCTGCTTTTTTTGTGTGGATATTTTGAGATGTGTATTGGCTTGGACCATGAGTACTACTTGTCTGGATCACATATTTCTTTTGGTATGGACCATTTTTTTACTTTCCTAATTTTCTATCATGTTCTATCACTCTATGTATGGATATGGATTGTTTGGATTGTGTATTCCATGATATATTTGTGGCTTATGATGAATGACTAAGTCTTTAGTTATATATTTTTTTTCTGGAAATACTTCTTGATGCTATCTAGCTTTGGTGATATTTCCATATCTTGTTTGATAGTATGTCTTGAATGAATGTACTTTTATAACAGATATTTAAATCTTTTGAGCGAGATTGATATATTTCCTCGCTTCTTGATTGATTATGTGATGCTTTGGCATTCGTGTCAACAAGGGGAGAAATATTGAAGTACTCCATTGGTTGGTTTTGATATCAGTACACTATTGTTTTTATTTCCCATGCTTCACTTGGTTGTGTGTTTTAGCATGTGTAGGTGTTCAGATCTAGTTGACATAAAAAGATCAAAACTTTTGAGTTGTAAATGGTTCTGTTGATTTTTTTGTCAAAATTGTAATTCTGGGTCATGTAATTGATTACTCTTTATGTTTGGGAGTTTGTATCAAGTCATGTACTTCAATTGGTATTTTGTCACGGAATTGCTAAGGGGGGGGGGGGGAGATTGTAAGGTCATAATTTGTATTGGTTTATTTCGATGTCAAAATGGTGTCAATGTAAGTCTAATGTCGCTGTTCCTCTGGTTGATGAAGTTTGGTGAAGATGAAGCTCCAAAGACTCAAGTGAAGTACATTCTGGCTTCAAGCTTCGCTCACACTCTTAGGATGGTAAGTGACCTAGATATCTAGTGGTTACCATAGGTGGAATTGATTTAGAAAACCTTTATCATATACCCTAGGTGATTAGATATTGACCTATGTATTTATAATAGCAATTGGATGGTCTTTTTAGGAAATTGGATGTTGAGTCAGAGGAGGTTGTGCAAAATAATCAAAATTTGCACAGGCCGTTTGAACGCCCAAGAACGGCCAGCTGACCGTTGGAATGGGCATTATAAACTCATAAAACAGTAGGTTCTTTGTCCCCCTGTTTTTAACTAACTTCATCCAATCCAGGACCATTTGAACGCTCCTCATGGCCGTTCGAACGGACCTCATATTTTTATTTCTAAAAGCATCCGAACTCTGTTTTGGCAAGTGTTATTGCCTTCACTATTTAATTGGTGATCCCTTAGCTCGTTCTAAGGAAGTTATGAGAGAGTTTAGAGAATACTCTGAAGATTTTAGGGTTCTAAAATCCCCACTTGGTGGATACCCTTAGTTCTCCTCTCTCATGCTCTAGCTGATGCAAGATTGAAGTGTTCTATCTTAGATGTGCATCGGTTGATCTCCATTGTTGTTTGAGATCCAACTGGAGCTATTTTTTATTCCTTTAATTAGTTTGAACTATGTGAGGGTGCTTGGTTGGCGTTGCTAAAACCGTCGAGGACGGAGATCGATCTTTGGATCGTGGTTTGAAACTTTGACAAGAGTTGGCCGGTGAGGAGCGGAGCTACTGCTACAAGGATCGAACGAGGAGTTCTTGATTCTTATACAAGATGGAGAATCTGTACTTTGGTGTTCGGTTGGGTAATATTTGAGTCTTGTGTTTGAAAACTATTCTTATAGTGGATTTTGTGCTGGACTAGGTCCCGTGGATTTTCTTG
Source organism: Tetracentron sinense (assembly GCA_015143295.1). NCBI lineage: Eukaryota > Viridiplantae > Streptophyta > Magnoliopsida > Trochodendrales > Trochodendraceae > Tetracentron > Tetracentron sinense. The sequence goes on along the minus strand of CM026555.1, from coordinate 632,173 downwards.
GAAGAGTTTCCACGTAAAAATCTTGTGTGTGGTGGACTTGTCTTCTATATTTTCCACACTTTTTGCTTTATTTACCATAAAATCTGATTGATAAATCGACTAAATTAAAATTGGTAGACATTGCTTGGAAGACCTAGTCACCCCCCACCCCCCCTCTAGGTCAAAGGAATCATTGAATAGGGATTTTCAAAACTAATCCCCAGCAAAGCCTAACAAAGGCAACCTCCAAGCAAACCTGTAAACTACAAAGCATCTTTCCAATAAAATCTAAGTTTTACAAAAGGTCTTTAACCATTTTCCCTAAAATTCAAAAGAGTTTTCAAAATCTTTGGTTTCACTATCCAGTTGTATTGACCCTCACCAACATCAGTTGCCCTAGCAGAATAACAAGGAAAATTCAAGGGACTGTACCCAGGCCAATAGTGGCAAGGCTGAGTCATGGGAAGATATCACTTTCCCATCACAACACAGTTGCATTCAAGTTGCACACACTGTAGTTGCAGTCAAGTTGCACACACCCTAGTTGCATTCAAGTCGCACGCATCGCAATTACATTCAAATTGCACACACAATAGTTGTATTCAATTTGCATCCACCGTGAGTTGCATTCAAGTTGTATACATTGAAAGCCTTTTTAATTTAGAAAAACAGTTCTTGGGGGGCATACATTGAATCCTAAGATTTGACTAAGATTCTAATTGATTTTATTCAATGAAGGTTGGAATAACAATTACCTTTGCGACTTTGAAATTGTTAAGTCAAATCCACGTTAGAATAGTACTCTCAAAACTTCACAAGTGTCAAGTCTCCTATCGATTCACACGAACCTTCTTTTTCCTTTAAAGCTTTCTCTAATGGAAGCTAATGACCCTTCCAAATTTCATGCTCTTTAATCTTTTCTTCTTTTTTTTTATTCAAGAACTTTTCTTGATAAAACAAAATCCAATCTTGATCTTCAAAGAACTTGTTCTTGATAATCAAGATCAAGAAACCAAACAAAAGGACCCTCAAAGGGGAAGAGGGTTGGGCATGAACTTGAGGAGAGGGAGAGGAGAAAAAACTCTGGAGAATTATATCTAAAGGGCTGGATGTCCACTCCTTTATATAGGCTTCCCATTGGTTGCTTGAATTGTAATCCAATTGCAATTCCTCAACCTTATCCTAATCCAATTAGGATTCCTTAATAGTTTACTTTCTTGATTATTCTCCTAATCCAATTAGGATTAATCTTAAAAGAAACTAATCTTATCCATTAGTAACTAATCTTATCCTTATACAATAAGGAATCTTGAATTAGTAACTAACTAATGGAATCTCTAACAAATAGGGAATCTTTAATTAGTAACTAACTAACTAACTAACCTTATCCAATAATGTGTTAATTAATTAGAAACTAATTAAACAAGACTTCCTCTTGAAGTGGGCATCCCACCCTAGGTGGGCCCCACTCCCACACGCCCCTTAGGGTTCTAAACCCTAAAGGTCACTATTTGATCTTTTATCAAAACCCCCAATGGGTCTTACCCATTTGGTTTATCACATCCAATGTGATTTTACCATTTAGAGCTTCACTATACCATATAGTGATTACTTAGAGAAATTAATTAATTAAATTAATAATTAAATTAAATAATTTAAGAAGGTCCTTGTGTGTGAGATCTAAAGGGATCTCCTATTTCCGGTTAGGGGACCAAGTACTCAACCTTTTAGTTAAAGCATTGTTACTAGGAAACACCTTTCCTAAAACTCCAATAAGATCATAGAATGTTATCTAAGTCCCTGGACTTCCACCAATCACATTAATGTCCATTAACACAATGTGACTAACCTCCAGAAAGTAGAGAATTGCTTGTAAGTACCATCTCACAATATATTTACAAATAAATCCTCTCACATTCCGATATCACTTGTAAGTTTCCAGGATTAGAACAATTCCACTGTCTAGTCCCTAGCTTATTAATAGAACCCTTTCTCATGATTAATTTTTCATTGAACTGAACCTCCAAAACGCTTTTGAAGAAACATTAAAAAAAAATTGACATATATATTTATATATAATTTTTCATATTAAAAATATCAACTTCGATAAAAATCATTTTACCGAAAAGCACCAGTACTGGATTTAACAGTTCCGTTTAACAAGTATCACCTTGATATCATCATCTCCAATTAAGGAGTTGTGGATTCCTTATTGAGTGTTTACATACTTCTCCAAACATTGTGTACATGATTGTGGACATGACCCAACATACCCGGAGTTAGTCCTGTGAATTGGACATTGTCGATTGACACATCAAAGTCATGTAGACAAATATTTGAGAAGATGTTAACCTCTCAGGTCTAAGGAGAATTTGTCGAATTGATAACCCTAATACAATCTGACAGTATATTCCATAGGGTATCCACTAGTGACCCCGTTCAACATTATGTACTTGCTACATATACTCACATGTTAGTCAAGAGTCACCACTCTCTGTGAATGATATTCATCATACTATCTCATATAACTACACATGTGCAAGCCATGATGAAGTACGACGCCCAACCAGTACTCTAGAGGCTTTGAACAATATTAGGTTTACAAGGAACCAGAAATTCATATCTCCTTGCAACCTTTGCATGATTTTCCTACAATGTTACCTATGGAACTTTATGTCATCATCAAATAAGACAGTAATTAATATAAATACCCTTTATAGTTGGTTGTGTGAATATGATGCTTGCTTAATCAACATAGAAAAGTCTCTTATTGGCTTTTGGGGCATATATATCCAACATACATCCCAATTGCATCACGCTCTAATTAACCTCCTCAGCTAGTACCATAGTGAGCATGAAAATTTTCCCAGCTAGCGCCTCTGTGGACATGCCATAATCCCTAGCAAGAACCTCTGTTTTCGAAAAATCCTGAGTGTGTCATCTGACCAATCCTGAGTGTCTTTGACCAATCCTGAATGTCTCCCCCGACCAATCCTGAGTGTGTCCCTAACCAATCCCGAGTATGTCCTTCGACCAATCCTGAGTATGTCTTCGACCAATCCTGAGCACATCCCCGACCAATCTTGAGTGTGTCCTCAACCAATCCTAAGTGTGTCCTTCGACCAATATCTTAAGTGTATTTTCGACCAATACTAAGCACATCTTCGACCAATCCTAAGCACGTCTTCGATCAATCCTAAGCACGCCTTCGACCGACCCTGAGCATGTACTCGACCAATCCTGAGTGTGTCTTCAACCAAATCTCGAGTGCGACTCCCATCTCCCCAACATGTGTTCTCTGGCCAATCCTGAGTGTATCCTTCGACCGACCCTGAGCGTGTCTTCAACTAGTCCCGAGTGTGTCTTCGACTAATCCTGAGTATGTTTCTCATCTCCCTAACACGTGTCCTCTAACTGATCCTGAATGGAGTCTTCGACCAATCCTTAAGTGTGTCTCTGACCAACCCTGACCGTTATCCTCTCCTACCTGTCAAGCTGTGCAATGCATGAAGCCCCAGCTTCATCAGGCCGGTAACCCTTGAATTATGTCACATCTCATCTGTGGCCTCGCCACTCTCATCCAATATATCTCTTTGGTGAAAAAATAAGATGATTTCAGTCTTTGTCGTTCAACTGCTAACACTCTCCGACAAAGAGAAGCAGCTATAAGAACCCCATTTTTATACCCACGTTCTCTCTTCTTTAAGCTCTGTACCCAAACCTTCACCTTGACCTAGACCTAACCCTAACCCTGGCCTAACACTGACCAAGCCTTGCCCTAACCCTGATCTGACCCTAACCTAGCCCTAGCCTAGCTCTAAAACAATCCTAAACCTAGCCATAGGCCCAAGGCCCAGTTAAAATCAAAACCTAAGGCCCAGGGCATAAAAATTGTAACTAGATACCCCATGGGCCCACAGACCTTAACCAACCCTGAGGGCACATGAAAATTCAAATTTTGAAAAAGTTCATGAATGTCGGTAATAACATTATCGACATTACCTTATTGATGATTAGCTACAGTGCGTGCAGACTCAAACCAAGATGGTCAGGCCCATTCTGAGAAAAGAAAATCCTTAAATGGCGATACAACTATTACCGCCATTTCCATTTTAGCCTAATCCAGGAATGGCAGTACTAGCTCTACCGCTATTCTTGAAGAATGTGTAAAACTGAGTTTTGCACTCCCTGAGCCCTCCAGGTTGACTCCCAATAACACCACCCTGTCCAAACTACCCCTCTCCGATTTACCAAGCTTACCCTTGCTCTCAAATTCCATAAATACTACCCCTTCACAAGCATCATCCTCCCAATTCCCAGCTTAACTTCCAAAAAAAAAAAAATCATCCTCCCAATTCAAAAAAACCTCTATGGAAACCTCTGATAAAATCTGAAATCTCCAGTCTTTAGCACAAGGAACCTTAGTCCACTAGTGTTGAGCTGAACTAGAGGGAAAGGCTTGGCTCCTGTCTCTTATATGGTCACTCACACGTGGTCACCATCACTATCCATTGTTGATGCTTGAAGAAAGAGGGTAGGACTTCTCCCCCACCATCTATTCCCTTTATGTTTTCATCCCTTGCACCCCTAGTCCACTTCTAGGGAATTGCATTTGCTATAATCTCTAAGAAGGATGGTACCCTTGCCTTCTCTATAGGCAAGGGGACCTTCTTAAAAGGAGAGTTATTTGGGGATATGAGTCTAGATATGCAAAGTTAGCTCCTAAACCTTCTAAGGCACATCAGGCTCATGAGGAAGCTCATGAAAGAAGCATGGCTCAAAGCTATGGGAGAAAATGCAAGATCTGGGAGAAATTCAGAATGGTGGTACTGATATTACCGCCATTCTGGACCTTTGTCCATAACAGTGCTGCCCGGCCCCTCTGGTTGGCCCCTGGTCCAGTCTAGGGAAGCTCAGTCCTCTTGATCCTCCTGTATTAGCCCTGACCTGCCCCAGTCCATCAGGCCTCTAGTCTTAGCCATAATTCCAAAAAATAATAAGAACCCCAGAATGTTGGTACTGAGTTTACCGATATTCTGGAGTTTGTTTTTCTTTGTAAAGAAACTCCTCTGTAGACTTCCCCCAAGCCTGGCCTAATGTCTGTAACAAGGCTCAGAGCCTACCTAATGGTCCAGGGACCCTCTGGTATCTTCACCTGTCTTCCCCCATGGTTACAAAGTCACTGTTTATGTAAGTACTAGAATTAACGGCAATACCAGTACCGCCAATTCCATTATGTGAAGAAATAGAATTGGCGGGAATGAGATTACTACCAATTTCTGTTCCTTAAAATAGTGGGATTTGCTAAGGGCCCAAACCTTGAAGGAGGACAGTCTAGGCCCTGTAATTGCCTTTAGTCCCCCTTTCAGATTCTAACCTGACCCCAAACCTTAACCCGGGTTAAACCTAACCCCAGTTAATCCACCTTAGCCCTAGTTAATCCACTAACTTTTAAAAATTCCCAAAAAAACAAATCCAAAAAAAATACGAAAATGCAAAACTCAACTTTAGCCACTCCGGTGAAACCTTAGCCTACTCGGTTAATCAACCCTAGCCTCTCCGGCTAACCCTAAGTCACTCTGGTGCACATACACACACCTCCTAGCCCTGGTACGGTCTAAGGTACCGCATGAACTACACCCGGTCTGATCCCACTTTGGTAGGTATGTAGGCAACCCAACTCAGGTTTGACCCTAGTTTAGTATTTTCTCCTTCTTGGGTTAGCATGCCCTAATCACATAAGCATTTTTCTTAATATTACCTTATTTGGTCTATACCTAGGGAGTAAGTAACCGTCTTAGAAGGGGGTCCCGGGATGCTTAACACCTTCCCCGAGGCTCAAATGAATCACTTGTCTAGATTTTGACCGAGATCGTAGGTCTCTATCCATTCACTCGGGTCCTATTTCCCCAGATAAGATAGGTGGTGACTTTTAATCAACCAGTGAGAGCTAAAAGGTTGTTTTAGCTTCGTTCCTTCGCAGGGCCCAGCTAGGAAGGAAAGGCAATAAAATCCCACGCTCACAATTTTTTTATTTCAAATTGATCCAAAAGTTAAAACATTCATTCCTTATGATGTGATGAAAAGTGTAGTTTTTTTTTCTAAACTACATATCAATTAATTATTGAAGGAGGAAAAATAACCTAGGATATAATCTGCATGTGCCTTGCACGTGCCATACCTACTAGTACTATTCATGTTTACTAATATATACTAAATATACTTGATTTGAGTATTTAAATTAAGTAATGATATTTAAATATTTTAGTAGGTTAAGTATCTATATATACATATAAAATTGAGCCGAGCTTTTAATGAGACGAGTAGTGGTTTGTTCAAACTCAGCTCTCATTAATTAAACAAGCTCAAAAATAATGATCATTTACTTTGAACATTGTATTATTGTGGACAATCAATGATTTTCCTGCATATGAAAATTTGAGTGGTTGCACCATTAAAGGGTATTATGCTTGTCCAATATACAGTGATGAAACATGTTCAAAAAAGACTGAATCAAAGTAATAAGATCATATATCACGAGCACAAAAAAATTCCTTCCAAGGAATCATCTCGACTCATAAATAAGATATTTAATGGTCAACAAGAGTTTGTGTTAGCATTGAAGTTGTTAAGTTGAAGACAATTTTGACAAATGTTAAAAGGATCAAATTCTCATGGAGAAAGAGCAAGGCGAATGAAAAGAAGAGAGTGAAAGTAAAAACAGATTGCTGATGTTGGGGATACATTTATAGAATTTAAAATGAAGTCTATATTCTTTCAGCTTAAATATTGGAAAGATCTGTATGTCCGGCATAACTGTTTTTCGACTCCTAGCTACCATCAAACATCTTTATCTTGATGGTCTCGATTCCCACTGTCTTACATACTGCATCAATTCAATACCACCATCGTTATATGTGTCAAACCAACTCTTATTTCAACACATATCATGATATGAGCAACCGGTCAAGAATCCATGAATTTTGAAGATCATTCTTACCTGAAAGAGTAAATACTGAAAGTGCATCACCATCACTATTGTCATTCGAGCCTGCTGTTATACTTGCTCAATCTATATTCTTGCTGTTTTCCTTTTCTTCCTTAAATTTTTGGCAATCCTTCTTGATGTGTCCAAATTTATTGCAGTGGTAGCACTTGATTCTATATCTTTCACATGTAGACTTTGATATAGACTTGCCTCGTTCATTCTCTGCTTCTTCGTTCATCTTACCTCTAGCAACTAGGCCATCTACTTTAGTCTCTTTCTCATTGATTGGATTTCTTCGAATTTTCATTCGACAGCAAGGTTGCAGTCACCTCTTCTAACTCTATAGCATCTTTTTCATAGAGGAGAGTCGTAACCAAGTATGGATAAGAGGGCTAAAAAGATATTAGAAGTGGTAGGACTAATTTACAGAGAACTTCGTTTAATTTGCAAGACAAAGTCTTATGGTTCTAACATCCCTGAGATCCAGTCCTCCCTATCATCATCACTCATGATTGCTAATTAGTGTTCTGTACGTGCAAACCTTGTTGGACAAACAAATCCTTTATAATAAGAAGTCAAGATTAGCGAATACACCAGCCCCTTCTTTTATAATAAGCTAAATGGAATGAATGAATAATCAATTACAAAATACTATAAACAAACTCAAGATCACGGAAACAGCCATTAGTGCCTATGTTTTACCTATAATCAAAACCATTAATTCAAATTGAGTAAAGCGGAAATTCAACCTTGCACGAAATCTTGATAAATCAGACAGGTGAATGTTGATCTTTTAATTTCCAGTTTTTTAGGTTTTAACTTTACTTTCTGTTGACTTCTCTAAGTTTCTTGATTTTTAGATTAAGGAGCGAGAGACTAGGATATAAGGTTTGAAAGAGAAGGGTGTGATTTGAGTGGGGCAAAAGAAATAGGGATGTAGAGAGAGGGTGGGGAGTGGGGAGATCTGTAAGGTTTGAGTGGGGAGAGGTTGAATGAAGAGAGAGGGTCTGAAAGAAGCGAGATTGAATCACAGTCAAATGTAATTGAACTATCACACCCCACATTTCAATGTGTCCCTGTTAATCTGTATTAATTATGGGTAGGATTCACTAACCCTTAGGATTCACTAATCTAACCTTGTTTTTTTTTTAAATATTAACAATAAGAGTTAAAAGTTCTTAACCAGAGTTAATTTTAAAAAATATTTTTTAAGAAAGTCAAGGTTAGGTTATTGAATCCTAAGGATTAGAGAATCTTAACCACAGTTAATAGGGGTAAACCGAGACATGTGTCGACATATGGGTGTGTTTCAACTCTTGGCGCCTTCAATCACTATTGGCTGTGGCTGTGATCTCGAAAGAGGAAGGAGCTGGTGCTCTGTTTTTATTATTTAAAAATTTGCTATTCCTTTTATTTATTTTTTAAAGAGGCAATCTAAACATACACAAATCAGACCTAAGCTATGGCAAAAGATTTACTCTGTTGCTCACCAGGAGTATCCCTCTGGTTAGCAACGGCATCACCACGAAAAAAACGACATCTGGAGAGAAGTCAAAAGTTTTTTCTGCCTTTTTTTGACTTCTTTCTATTTAATATTTTTTTCTTTTTTTCTTACCACATGTCCATTGATGGGGTTGCTCACTAAAGGGATACTCTGGTGAGCAACAGAGTAAATTTTCTGCCCTAAGGTATTTGTTTTACTTTAGAAGGCCCACCTTGGCTTCTTTTAAATTCTCAATACAAGGTTTTTTTTTATACGTTGAGAGATAAAGAGCTGAATAATGGTTTGAGGCTAGCATTTTCTGCCGTTTTATTTCCTACACGATGCACGGGTCAATGCTTATTACTATCTTCACTGTGCATCTTAACAGCATCATAAAGCACAAAATACATTGATTGCCATGGCAATGGTGTTATTGGTTACAATGGCTATTGGGTCTCAGCACTGGTCATCGGAGCAAGGTGCCATATCATCTCCAATTGGATGACTACCATTGAAGAGAGAGTGGAACATCTTATCCATTGATAAACTGGACCATCACCCTCACAAAGCTTACCGTTGATAGAACCATGATCGAGGTTGGTAATCGATTAGATGGTTTTGGAATCAATCATGAGTTGTTGATCAATGATCATGGGTCATTTGGTTTTTTGGCGTGTGTTGGTTATTATGTCATGCCTCTTCATATAGAGTATTAAATAAGGGTGTTCTTTGGTTTGGTTTCTCTTGCTTTGTAGTTAAGAGCAGGATCCAAATGTGCATTTCCTTCCACTTCAACGTCGTGGAATAGCGTACTACCATAACCAAAGTTCACTCAGATGGTCAGTACTCTATGTTATGCATGTTGTCTATTTGTTGTTGCATCTTAAACATTTTGTATTGAACAATAATGTTGCGCTGTAATCACATAATTTGCAGGTCTGTCATCCTGTCTCGCCCTTTTTAGGATCCATAATCATACTTTCTTATGTGTGCATTCAATTATTCAGGTCAACGAAGTTTTGATCCAGTTGTCTTAGCTTTGGTGGCACCCGTGCATCGCACGAGGTTTTTACTTAGTATATATATATATATATATATATATATATATATATATATATATATATAGGACCATCCAAATGTTGGACCGGACCAGCCTCTGGATTGCCAGGGACATTGTATCGATAACCCTAACTGCTTGGTACATATCTTAACGACCAAAAGAGGGCCCTTTTATGACCGCTAGGATCTTCCACAGTAACATTAATGGATGCTTTGCGATCTAACATTTGATGGATTGCATCGAGGGATATCCTAATCTTATGCTGATTCCATAGACTTTTCTCCCAAGGGGATTGTAAAAGCATGAAGAGATCGGAAAGCGTCTGATCATCAAACTGAGAAGCTCTGGGATGGGACAAACCTGTCATATGCTTGCTTCTCTCTCCCATCAACTTCTGGAATATAAGACCATTCATTTTCAAACCTCTTGCTCCAAATGGCAAGGTGTGCCCCTGGTGGAGGGAGGATTTTGGCCAACAGGAACTCCACTCACCACTCACCATTACTTACTAAAAACCCGAGGAATGCTAGCCCTACTCTCAGTCAACATATACTCTCATCCTCTACCAACCACTTGGAGAGTGCTTTAATCATTTCATAATGTATAGGTGGTTCGTGGAGGGTGAGACTAGGGGTTTAGTGAGCTCAACCCACTAATCTTAACCCTATGTTTGGTTGCCGAGAAAATATACAAAAACATGGAAAAGAAAAGAAAATTCTAAAAAACACAATTAAAAATTAAAAATTTTCTTTTCTTTTCCATCTTTTTGCTTAATTTCTAGACAACCAAACATAGCATAAATGATTAGCTACGACAAAAAAAAATACATGAGCTTACGTGAGAAGAATTGTCATTTCAGCAACAGCATTGCCAATGAATAGGCCCTATCGCATATTGAATATGGCTCAGATGATCACGGTTCCAAATTAAGAGCCTTATTAAATGATGAGGGGTAAATTGGCGGTTTTAACCTTTTTAATCTTTCCAGGCAGAGACACAAAAAACCAAACCCTCCTTAAAAGTAAAAGTACAATTGCCAAATGCCAAGGTAAAACCCGTCATTTTCTGAAAGAAATGTGGTCGTTTATGCCCCCTCACCCTTAATTTACAAGGTGGGAACCAAACAGTTGGTAACTAGCTGGCAAAATGTATATCCCCATCTTGTAGATCGCTTCATGCAGTCTATCAAACACACAGAGTGCGAATCAATCTGGCTCTGTTGTCTACAGACGGGAATTATGGTCCATAATTGATGTTGATGAAATGTAAATGGACGGCTTTGGTTTAATATAATATATTTATTTTCGTTGGTAATCTCACTTGAATGTTTGGGTTAATTAGCTGGATTAGTATCTGCTCCAAATGCCTAACATGAATGCCTTCAATAGGTTTTTTTTTTTTTTGTAATGATAATATGCCTTCAATAGTTATATAAGCGAAGAGCAATAGTCCCCTTGTTGGCTGAGGAGGGGACTATCCCTCCTCGCTCTCACATAGCCGACCTTCACCTCCCATTAACTAGGGTTAGTTTTTTTTTTAACCCTTTAGTTAATTTTTTTATTTTATTTTTCTAATAACCAAGGGTAGATGGGTGGGTGAACCCTAAGGGTAGATGAATCTAAACCACAGTTAAATAAGTTAGAAGGGGGACACATGGCTAGAAAATGGGAGCCGAGACGCCCCTCCTCGCGTCACCGACCGAGGAGGTGATTATTTTCACTAAGCCAAAGTGTGCATGTGAAAAATACTGTGTGCAGCTTTGAAGCCTGATAAGGGTTAGGTAGGTCTTAGCCCCATCTATTTAATGAAACATTTGATGATGCATACATGTTGTATGTACGTGGGCATAGTGCTTTGAAACCTGGACCCGACTGGGTAGTCGAACCGTTCAGACCATCAACCCGGCAGTATTATAGGATATAGAAATCCTGCATAACTGTTCTACATGGTTAAAATCTGTTGTTCAAGATGGATCGACGGGCTGCCCGGGTATGTGTGAATTGTGATAATCGCTATCATGCCAATATAAACTTTTAATTTAATTTTTTTAATTTTTATGTTTCATTTTAGTCGTTGAATTTGTCACAATTCTTGTGAGATTGATAACATTAATTGATACAGACTTCAATCTGTTATTTTTTTCAAAGAGGGAGAAATAGGGAATATCATTACGAAGTACAGACCCATAACATTTTAAAAAATATCTGTGTTTGCTTGATCAAATTCATGATTAAAGTTTTTTTTTTTTTTAAATGAAAAAAAAAAAAAAGGACTTGACTATAATCCTGTTGACGAGTAGGAGTACGAACACAAATGACATCTCACATGCATTCCCATTTAATGAAGAAGGTGTATGGAGAAAATCCAAAGCTTGGGAAAAGGGAACCTTTGTACCTACAACACAGATACTAGAAACAACAACAAAACAAAAGGCCCTATCTAATCAAACAAGTCTAGATTACCCGGTATTCAAATTTCAAAAAACAGCTAAATGATTTACCCTCAGTTATCTCTAGTCTACGACCAGCAGAAACAAGCAATAGATACCAGTTTTGGGAAAAACTTAAAAGTCTCACACCCTTGCATAGTAGTCATCTGTGGGTGGGGGATTTTAACGAGATTCTTTATCAGCATGAAAAAGAAGGAGGGCGAGCAAAAAATCCAAATCAGATTGAGGCTTTTAGGGATTTCACTTAGACTCACCAACTTATGGATCTTGGTTATCAAAGCAATCCTTTCTCTTGGACCAATAAGCGAGCTGGCGCAGCAAATATTAGAGAAAGATTGGATAGAGCTCTAAGCACAACTGAATGGCGACAAGACTTCGAAAATGCCACGATAAAACACCTTCCAATCATTGGATCTGATCACTGTCCCCTTAAAATTACCCTCAATCCCGTCACGGAGCGGAGAAAGCATCAATTCAGATTTGAGGCAATGTGGACTACTCATTCTAATAGCCAGCAAATTATCAAAAGAGCTTGGGAGACCGAATACCCCGGATCAGCTATGTACAAAGTGTGTAGTAAAATTCGGAAATGCCGGAATGACCTGCAGATATGGAACAAAGAGGAATTTGGCGACATTCACAAAAGGAAGCAGCTCCTTACACACCAAATCGAAGATCTTCAAAGCAAGTTTCCATCTCACATGATTCACCAACAAGAAGAGGCTCTGCAAAAGGAGTTAGATGTCATTTTGAAACAGGAGGAAATGTATTGGGCGCAGAAATCTCGCGTCAAATGGCTGCAGGAAGGGGAACGAAATACAAAGTTTTTCCATCTTTCCACAATCCAACGGAGGCACACCAACAGGATTGAATACATCACAAATGAACAAGGGGAGAGTTTTGAAAAACCTACGGAGATTACTGCATGTATTGTTGATCATTTTACATCCTTATTTACATCTTTAAAACCTACAATATCTAATGAGGATTTTGATGCTTTCCCTACTACAGTCACACAGCAAATGAACGAGGATCTTTGCAGACCTATTTCTGATGATGAAGTGAAGTTTGCGGTCTTCCAGATGGGGCCTATCAAGGCTCCAGGACCCGACGGTATGCCAGCCTTGTTTTATCAAAAGTATTGGGACACGATTGGACCACAGGTCATTGAGGCGGCCAAAAGTTTCTTTTCCATGGGTTATCTTCTCAGGCAAGTCAATTATACGCATATTATTTTAATTCCAAAAGTGCCTAACCCGCAAAACATAGGTCAACTCCGTCCCATTAGCCTGTGCAATGCTTTATATAAAATTGTAGCAAAAATTCTGGTAAACCGCATGAAAAATATTTTGGAGGCCATCATTCATCCAGCTCAGAGCGCCTTCATATCTGGGAGGAGCATTCAGGAGAATATTCTTATAACTCATGAAATGCTACACCATATGAAAATTCAAAGGAAGAGCTCTCGTTGGAACATGGCCATGAAACTTGACATGAATAAAGCTTATGACCGTCTAGAATGGGGGTTTATTGAAATGGTTCTTCGGAAGAGTGGTTTTTGTGAAAAATGGGTTCATCTTCTCATGCAATGCATCACAACGGTTAACTATTCAATCCTCATTAATGGACAAGCCCAGGGTTATATCTCTCCCTCTCGAGGGCTCCATCAGGGTGACCTTCTATCCCCTTATATATTTATTTTAGCCTCCAATTATCTTTCTTACATGATTGAAAATGCCAAAAGGAAAGGGGACATTTCTGGTATCACCGCCAGGCGTTCTAGCCCAACTATTACTCATAGCCTATTTGCTGATGATAGTATTCTTTTTTGTAAGGCCTCTCTATTTGAAGCCTGTAACATGAAGGAGCTTATCGAAGATTTCGGGCGACTTTCGGGTCAACGGGTCAACTACAACAAATCTGGATTAATGTTTAGCAGGAACACCCCTTTTAAGATTCAGAAGATGATTAGCAAAATGCTTAAAATCAGGACACTGACGGGAGCTGGAACATACCTAGGGTTACCTTCACTTTTTGGGAAAGCTAAAGCGAATCTTTTGTCTAGCCTTAAGGACCGGATTGTGAGTCGGATGCAAAGCTGGAAAGGAAAATTCTTGACAAAAGCTGGCCGAAATATTCTCATAAAAGCAGTGGTGCAGGCCATTCCTACTTATGCTATGAGCTGTTTCAAGCTTCCTCTAAAAGTTTGCCGGGAGATAAATTCTACAATAGCTAATTTTTGGTGGGGACAAGATCACACGAGGAGGAAGATTCACTGGGTTAATTGGGGCACAATGTGCTCTAACAAAGCTGAAGGAGGTGGGGGGTTCCGCGATTTAGCCTCCTTTAATATAGCCCTCCTCGCCAAACAAGGATGAAACTTAATAAAGAACCCAAACTCCACTTGGGGGCAACTAGTCAAGAGTATCTATTTTCCCAAGTCCTCTTATTTGGTAGCAAAGACGGGGAACAGGCCTTCATGGTCTTGGAGGAGCTTATTAGCAGGTCGGGAAGCTATCAACATGGGTATAAGGTGGAATCTTGGAAACGGGAGGTTAATTAATCATTGGGAAGACGCTTGGGTTCCCACTCTCCCTCGTTTCAAAGTTAGCTCGAGCAAGCCTACCCATTGTCGGTGGAACAAAGTAGCTGATTTTCTCCACCATCCAGGCGAAGGTTGGCATTAGGACAGGTTGAGACAAAGCTTTACTCCGGAAGAAGTCAAGGAAATCACCAAGATTCCTATCAGTGAGCCTAATGGTGATGACAATCTCATTTGGCATTGGGAGAAGAATGAGAACTTTTCGGTGAGGTCAGCCTACCATAAATACCGGGAAACAAACATCACTATGCGAGAAGGTAGAGCAAGTTCAGCTAATGCAATCACTCCCAAAGGTTGGAAAATTTTGTGGAAGTTGCCTATACCTCCCAAAGTTAGCTGGTTCATTTGGCATTGTCTTAAAGAAGCGATACCAACTAGGGAAGGCCTATGCAAGAGGAAGATCCCGATTGATCCTTACTGCTCTATCTGCAATAACCAAGTTGAGACGGTTAACCATATCCTTTTTGAATGCCAAGTAGCTCGGAGCGTGTGGTGGGGTTCATCCTTGTCTCTCCGATCAGACCACGAAATGCATAGAAGTTTAAGGGACTGGTGGAATTATTGGATCAATCTAGATCTGGAGCCGCAAAAAATTATCTCCAATCTCACCTTTTGTGCTTCCATCATGTGGAGCCTATGGAAAGGAAGGAATGAGGAATATTTCAAGTCGGTGCCTCCAAATCCGTCCCTGATTATTCAGCAAGCTGAAACTTTAGCCCAAGAAAGCATTAGGGCACACTCGGTTGGTGACCCCACCTCTAAGTCTGGTCCGAGGAAGGACAACCACAAGGAAGGGCGTTGGAAACCTCTCCCACACGGATGGGTCAGAGTTTTTTCAGATGGGGCGTTTGATCCCCGAACTCAGCTGGCGGGTTCAGGTGCTATAGCCTGTAATTACAAAGGAGCTATTATTCAGGGAGTCATCAAAGCTCTCCCAGGTGGATCAGCATTGATTGCGGAGGCCGCTGCCCTTCGATCTGCGATTGCTTTAGGCATCTCCCAAGGATGGCAACAGGTTGAGTTTGCCATGGATGCTGAGGTTCTAGTTAAGCTATTTCATCACCCACACTTCAAGGAACCTTCCGAGATTGCGACCATCATGGGCGATATCAGACAAGAAATTATTAAGATCCCTCACCATAGAATCATCCACATTAACCGTGATGCAAACACCTTTGCGCATAAACTTGCTCGTTACAGTGTGAGTTTACAGGACACAGGGGATTATTGTACTAAGGTGTTAAACCCCGGGGCATGCCGGAGGATTTTGGCTTCAAGGAGCCCTTCATCTGTAATTGAGTTTTCTTAATAAAGATTATCTTCCCACCAAAAAAAAAAAAAGGATTTACCCTCACACCAAGTAACAAGCTAGCTAGTATTGTGAATCTCTGATACACAGAATAAATTAAAATATTAGATGGCCATCCCAAAACCAAAACCAAAACCAAATTAAGGAAAAAACAGAAGAAGAAGAAAATCAGTTCAAGAGGTTTCTCCTGCTTGAGGGTCTTCCTACAATATTGAAGATTAGGTACACTAATTAAGAGGAGCTCAGAATGCCTATCCCACATCAAAGTATTTCAATCGACTTCTACACTACTGGATGAACATGAACGTACATGAACATCAACAACAACTCAAACTCTGCCAAAACTACATTACATGGCCAATATTATAATATTAAAGACAACCCAGAAGGGTACTAATTAAAAAACTCACTCATTCTCTACCTTAATTAGCTAATAATTAAGAAGAGAGCAGCACAAATAGAAAGATATAGAAACTGAGCTATATATATTGTTCAAGTAGTGGAGGGGGAGTTGAGCTTCTTAGCCAGGTTGTGCTTGTTGTTGTGCATCCACACCTTGAGGACTCTTCTCTTGACCCCAATCTCTTGGCAAAATTGCTGGACCACAGCTTCCTCTTGCTTCTGCAGCCTCCATCCAACCTTGTCTGCAAAGCTCAACATCTTTTCCTTCTGTTCTTGGGAGAACTTGGTCCTGTGCCTCTTCTTCACAAGTTGGGATGGCCTTGCCAAATCTTCCTGCTCATCAGACTCTGAAGGGAGGGACCCCATGTTGTAGGACATTATCATCTGGTGGGGTGGTGGTGGTGCTGCCCTTGAGGGAATTAGGGTACCTGCTGTATGGTAACCCAAGGCATCTGCAGGACCCAATAAGTTCTTGTGATGCCCCACAATGACCTTCCTCCCAAGTACTGATCTGTTGAGATGTGGGTGGTGGTAGCATTCACAGGAGGACTCACCTTCCATCTCCCTCCTGTGGAAGTTCCTGTGGCAGTTGCAGGCTGAGCACTTGAGGGCTTCAAGGGTGCCTTCTTCTCCATTTGGCATGAACTCTCCACACCCATCAGTGGCATTCCCCCCCATGGCTGCTGCATAGTTCTTGAGGCATTCCTTGTACCTCACCACTTTCTTGTAGGGCATATGATCCTCCTCCTGCAGGCTTGGAGGGCTGGGGCCATTGGAGGGCATTTGGGGTGCTGAAGAAGGGATGATGTGGTTGTGGGGTGGGGGATCATGATAGATCATGTGCCCATGCCCATGCCCATGTCCATGCCCCCCAGCATAAGTGCTGTTTATTGGGATTGGGATTTGGATTGGGATCAACCCTTCTTGACTTGAAAGATCCATCTCTATTGCTCTCTCTCTCTCTCTCTTTTTCCCTTTAATTATTTTTTATCCTAATTTGTTTGTTTGGAGACCAAAAGCAAAAGAAAAGGAAGAAAGATGGGAGAGAATCAGAGGTCTAAATGATTAAAATAGAAGCTGTTTTTCTCTGGGGTTCTTGGGACTTTTCTTAACAGCCCTGTCCCCCCCTCTCTCTCTCTCTCTCTCTCTCTCCTGGTTGAAACACACTAGAGAATAAGACCCTCTGGATTCTTGTTACCATTATCTAAATACCCATTCATCCTCTATTTTTTTGCAGTCGACCCAAAGAGAAGAACCACTCTAGAAGACTACAAACAGAAGTTTTGAACCCAGATAACTGAATTAACAGTTGCTTTGGGTAAAAGAATTTTAAGAGGCTCCAAGATAAATGTACATTTGTTTCTTGCAATTTCTGAAGGGGAGAGAAAAAACACACACAAGAGATTTAGGTAATCACTCCAAGGTGTTTAAGTTTTGACACTGTTAAAGGGTGTTACCTAGAGTTCAAGATCTATCTTTCAAATTCTCATTTTGGGCTTGGGGAGTCAAGGAGATGGAGAACAATATCTAGAATTTTGAGAGACAGCTGTTTTGGGGTGTGGTGGACTCTAAGAGAGGCTCTACAAGACCAAACCTTTTCATGGAAAGAAGAAACAAACAAAGGGCCTTAAACCACCTAGCTAGACTTGGAATATCCTTGTCATTTTATTCGTGTAAAAGATAAGAGAAAAAACATAGGGAAAAAATGTTCTCTCCTATGGTTAGAGGGAGAATTCAGTAACAATGTAAATCTGTGGTGGCCATGGATAAAAACAAACACAAGTAAGTGCACCTAAATTTGTCTCTCTAGCTACACATCTTTCTCTCTATCTTTAGGAAGAAGAAGGGAGTCAACAGAATCCCTAAGAAAGAAAATGATGGGTTGGGGAGAGGATGAGTACTAAGAAGTAAACTTCCTTTTTCTTTCACCACTAGAAGTAGAAATGTAGAGGGAAGGAAGAAAATGGCATGAAGACCATCAAAACGACAAGGCTATTTCCTCTACCACAGGCCAAGACAGATTAGGAAATTACCCACATCAGCTTCTTTCTGAACTTCTCGATCTTAAAATACTGCAAAGCCAAGGTTAGAAGAGACGAGAAAAGAAAAATATTGCCAGACAATAGAAGATAGATAGAGAATACAAAAATATAAATTAAAAAATAACAAGTGGGTTCTAAAGAAGAAGAGAAGAGAGTGATTGAGAAGAGGGGAAAATGAAGAGAGTGATAGCAAGAGAAGAGGAAAAAATGAAGAGAGTTTTGCTGGTGGGTTTTACTAGTGAACAACTAAACCAGAGCTTATAGTAGTAGTGAGAGCTCCAAAAAGGAGAGAGAGAGAGAGAAAAAGCAGATTTTTACAGACAAAGAGGAGGACAGAGAGGTTTAGGGAGAGTAAGAAAAAAAAGTGGGGTGCTTGCTTTGCTTGCACTATCAGGCATCAAGCTTACGCCATACAGAGGGCAGTGTGTCAGAGAGTGGAGAGAGAGACCCCACGGAGGAATTTTGGGAAATAAAATGGCCTTGAAATTGAATTAGCAAAACCTCTCCATTTATGAATAAGTTGACTGAAACTCGGCAATATTTTGATTGACGACATTGCCCATGTTAAATTCATCGTTGCATTCTCTCTTTCTTAATATGTTTTTTTTTTTTTCTTAGAAATGTGTTGGAATTGTTAATGTAAATTAACAATATTTCCAATGGGTTTCGAGATCTAATCTAAAAGTGATGTCCTACAAGAGTGTGACTCCCACCGTAACAATGAATCAATTCATATTGATAGTAGGAATATAATAAGACAAAAAAATATAATAATTTTTTATAATAATAATAATGCACCAAGTAATTTTTTTTCTCCGAAGGTGAACCGAGCAACATCTTCCACATATGCAATTGGATTGACTTCAATGCAATCGTAATAGACTGTGATCCTATCTCATGTGAGCTGGACTCGGGCCACAGTTGAGAACATATTAGAGAGTTGAATCGTAGCCACAAGTTAATATTGTTGCTTTTTATACTCATTAACTGTTATTAGGATTTATTAACCTTTAGATTAAGTAATTCTAACCTCAGTTTTTTTTGAAAAAATATTAATCCAATGAGTTAAAAGTGATTAAACAGAATTAAAAGAATAATTAAAAGATTTTGATCACAATTGGACAAGAACCGGACTCCTAAGCTGTGTGCTCATCAACTGCCACACCTGCTAAGAGGTAGGTGTCTTAACTTTTTTTTTAAAGGGTGAGTATAATGATGAGTTATGGGACTGAATATGGGGTACTTTAGTTAGTATCGTCCTATTTCAGAATTTCCCGCGCTAGAAGAAAATTAATCCAATTTTCATATACACTGCCACACTATTTTGAGCTGATAAATACCTTCAAAATGACGATCACTCCCTTATCTTTGTATTATACAAAACAATATCGAATATGACAATGATACCCTTCTGGAATTCAAGGACAACGGTACTTCATCACTGAAAAGGATAGGCGGGGGTGTCTGTCTCTAAGAGAGAGAGAGACACACACAAATGAGGTGGTGCGCGTAGGCAAATGTAATTGGTTTTGGTTTTAAGACCAAAAGAAAAAAATGCATCCAACAATTTCAACAATCTCATTATTAGTTACGCGCATGAGATGGTACCCCTGCCCAATATAAGAACATGTGAATAGTAATTATGAACGGATATGGAGATTACCGGTTATAGATTCATATTTGAATTTGTTTGTTTGGATAATTATTATAAGAGCGGATCCTGGTCCGTTTCCTATCTTACCCTATGTCATCGTGTCCCTTTTAACACTCCTTTAACCCTGGTTAAGCTTAAATAAATTAAAATTAAGATTTTTTTGAAAAACTAAGGTTGGCTTGCTTAACCTTAGGGGTGAGTGAATCTTAACCATAGTTGATGAGTATTTAAAATTGGGGTGTGGACCAATGAGGACCGGCCTTTTCTGTACACAATGGAAACCATGTCGGTTAAGTAGCTTCCTTATCATAATGGATATTCGGTGGAGCAAATTCGAATATTTGACATATATATATGTTAGCCCATGCGGTCGTAGTCTTTCAGAGAGAAGGTGGTGGCAACATGTGTCAAACCATCTCCCTGTTGTAGGATAACAACACCATGTGTGACACCCACTTTACGTCCTTGAAAAAAATTTGACTTAGCGCGCTAGCACTCCTCATATATATATACATATATAATATATTATAAATTTACATGATTAAAACACTTTTATTAATATGTGCTTTTTTCACATTAAAGTGTTATTTTAGTACATGATAAAATAATAACTTATTATTTTTATATTTTTGACATGTTTTATATAAAATTAAGCGAATAATTTGAGTATTATTCGAATTCAAAAATTTTAATCAAAGTTGGATATATATATATTCTATTTCAGTACTATCCGTTGGATACAAGTTCAGATAATTTGATGTATGATCGATACGAATTCAAATATATTACTATCCCCTTTGAATTCACTTCTTTAAGAGCTCCACCTTAATATTGTAATAGGTCCCTTATTTTTGGGTTCCTTATTTTTCTTTAATACTTGTACAGTGGCATCTCGCATGCATGTACTTTTTGAGAGGGCTCCATTTGTTGTATGTCCCCCATAAATTTTATCAGGGTCAATTGGTTCAGTAAAGATATTCGCGTATTTCATGAATATAAATTCAGAATGTTCTTATATACCACCCCCCGCGGGGCGTGGTTAATCGTCCAAAATCTCTTTATTCTTCACTATCCTTTCCTTTATTCCACCCCACCTCGTTGCAAGACTCTTTTTCCATCTTTTTTTTTGTTTCTATCTCTTTTCCTTATCTACTAAGTAATTCTCCTTATCAACACCGGAGATTGATCTTGATGTTTGCATTTATTTTTTAAATATTGGGAAATGGGAAATTACCAAAATTTTTTATTAAAATGGCAAAAGTAATTGGTATTTTTCAAGGAAAGTCATTGAAAATTCTAGATAGTACCTCCTATTAAGAGCTGTGCGGTCCAATTTAAATTCCAACAGCTGAAAAGTGCAACTGCATGAAATGGTTGGCCCCACTGATGCTTAACTCCTTTAGATAGTCAATCAAGCGCCCAAGTTCTCGATAATAGGTACTATCCAGTCTACTAACCAAAGTTTGCAATGGCTTCCTATTTTTTAATGCGATAAGTGTAGTAGCTGGGGAAGATAAACTATCCTTTTAAATGAACAAAAAATACAGAACAGATTATTTTAGGTAAAGTAGAGTAATGCGTACTTGTTTGAAGTGCATGTCTTCAATAATCCCTTTTATTATGAGTACTACTCCCCTATGTTAGTTTGATGGTTTTAACTTGTTTTGCCGATATTTAAAAGACTTTTTTTGGAAAGGAGAATTCTAATAGCATGCATATCAACTATCCGAGTTAAGAGGGTTGGAGAGAGGTTGGGCCACAAAAGTAAATGGTGTTGATGAGTGATGACACGCCTTTGATCACACTTTTCAAAAACCCAGAGCCCAAATTCCATTGAGAAACACGAAAACCACCCATCCCAATCAGTGCCAGCCTAAATTATCTGTACGAGTTGAGACTTCAGAGAGTTTTAAGGACATTTATCTTGTCATCCATTCCTGCCCTAGTTTAATTTCTTCCACACATTTCAATACAACATGTCATTCAAATTTTCAATCTTTACAATCTACCACATATTTTCTAAGTCTACTTAGAAGGAATTTTTTATAAGTTAGCTAGCAGTAAGATAAGATATGTTTTATGGGATTGAAAGATGAGCTAATAAGAAGTAACATATTATATGAATTAATAAATTTTTATAGTCGAAATGAGAAAGTTGAGATGAGTATATATGTAAAAAGATTTAAAAAGAAAACATGAAAAATGAGCACATTCAAGAAGTTCTAGGAATGACTCTAATAAGAGATATAATAAAAGAGATTCAACTAAGATGATTTGGATACGTTTAGCAATATCACTATTCTTATAAATAAATAAAACAAGTGAATTGATGCAATTTGAAGGCTCTAAAAAAAAAAAAAGGAAAATGCCAAATATGACACTGATGGAATTAGTAAGGAAATATTTTCTCACATATGCATCAACTAGAAGTTATGGCTTTTAATCCAACGGAATAGTGAAACATGATTCATGTTGTTGACACCAAATATTTAAAATAAGGTATTGGTAGGATAATGACTCACCAGCCCGCTCTTTGATTTGAATACTAATGGACCCCTCTCATTGTGCTATTAGAAAGGTTAATTAAATAAAAAAGAGGAAAAAGAGAAGAAAAATTGCTAAAAATTGGTCTCATTAATACTGGGAATAACTTAAAAAAAAAAAAAAAAAAAAAATTCCAAACATACGAGCTACATGTTGGTGGACCAGAAGGCAAGTTTTATCAACTGGAACGTGTGGTTTAGATATAACAAAATAGGGCCCACTGTTGAGTGGGCTACGATCCAAGCTCTTGCGCCCCATAAACTGAACTGATCATATCATGATAAGCATCAGACACATGGATATATACTTTGTGGAATGTTTTCCACCTATTTTGTAAGAAGGGTCTCCTACCTGGAAAAGTGCCCGACTCCCTATTTGTCACCACTAGTGTAACTCCGAAATAAAAAAAATTATATATATATATATATATATATATTTCTTTCATCTTTTCTTCTTCAATTCTTTTTATTGTCTCTCTTTCACAGGCACGGGGTATTGGAGGGAATCACAAACTACATTAGTGTAAGGATTGTTAATTACGTAGTCATTAAAATACAAATGCAAAATTATATTCAGTTGATGCTCAAGAATGTAGATATATTCAGTTGTAAATATTTTTCCCTTTTATGTTATCGGAGTCTACCTAACCCCAACTTTCCGGATAAAAAATAATATATATATATATATGCAATGTATGGTGAAAACTCAAACTTTTGTTTTAAAGCCTTGTCTCTTTAGTCTTTACTATCACATACTGATGATCTATCCATTAATAAATTAAAAGGATCTCTTGATCCAAGGAGATTCACAAGAAGGCTGACAGAGAAACATTTACTAAGGCTTCAGGAGGTTAAAAGAGATTTTAGACAAGAGTAAGCTTTGAGGAAGCTCTTTTTTCCTCCTTTCATTTTCCTTTTGTGCTAGATGGTGTATTATTTAAGTCAAAAAGGGATGCTTAAACAAAGCTAAATTGTATTGTGGCCTTGCTTCATATAATCTTATGAGCTTATGCCGCTTCCCGTAATTTTTGTTCTTATTCCTTATAATCTCAGAATATGTCTGGGTCTTACGAATCAACAAGTCGGAACACAAACTCCGATTTAAATTTATGGATTTAATTCATAAAACTAGCTTCAAGCTGGAAATTGGGTTTTAGTAAGGACTAAAATCCTCTATATATGTTTTTGGTTTTGGTTGGGAATTAAGCTTGTTTGGTCTCTTAACGAGGCACAACACACTCAGTTATCCAACTGGAAAGAAATCCCAAGAGTGTTGTAATTGTTGTGATTCAATCTCCCCAAATAAATCTCCACTAACTTGTAAAGTTAGTATCACAACCAGTAACATTAAGAAATTGAATCTAGAAAATAGGCAATAGTACAAGACAATAATTTGCATGATTCGGCATACAAGCCTATGTTTACGGGATCAACATGAAAGTCTTTCCACTATGAGAATGCAATAAAAGAGAATGCAAGAAAGTGCATTTCAATACCTGAAATCCACACCCGACAACCTTTGTACAACCCTCTTTCTCTCCCACTCTCAATACCCGTGAAAACTTCGCAAAAGACCACTATTCTCTCTTGACGGCTCTAAAAATCATTTCTCTCTTTATATTACCCGGTTAATAAAACTTAATTAATAAAAGACTCTTAACCATTTGATCAAGAAATGATATAACGGCTAACAATAAAGATATAAACCTAACTGCAATGAATAGATCACCACTAGAGTGTGTGGCTTTCATGCGAGGTGCATGACAACGAGCGCCCGCAAAGGGCATCAGGAACAAGGTCCAAGAGCTCATGGGAACAGCCCCAATGAATGGGGTTAACCCAATTGGGCTCCAAATATTGGGCCTCAATTATGAATTGGGCCAACCCACCTGGCATCCAAACAGTGGAGGATAAACCGTCCACACCCGTCCGGATTGGATGAACCAAAGGTCCAGCTGGCAGAATGCGGGACATAATAACAAAAAGAGAAATGTTAGCGAGACCGACGCCGCATCGAGACTGTGAATGTGATGCACGGGACTCAAAGAAATAAAAATGGATTCAATAAATTTTTTTTGGATTTCCGTGCATGCATCACATGCACCGTCTCGGTGACATTTGCGTCACACTAGCATTCCTCTAAAAAAAAAAAATGATATCTTCATCACTTTGATTACAATACAAGACATAATCAACAATGAGTCGATGATATCTTCATGATTTGTAGCTTTGACGATCAAAACGACTTTCTGACAGATATTAAGGCATCTGTTCAAGTTCTAACAAACTTTCTCGACCATTTGCCTTCCTTTCATTAAACACCTTCCATTCTTGTACACAACTACACAAAACATAGGTGTGTTGTGTTCATGAAGCAGAGGGTAACATGTGCGGCTTAGCCTTTTAAAATAGGAGCCAAATCATCTACGGTGATTACCGGATTTGGCAAATCCGGTTATCACCCCTAGAGGTCACCACGTGTCTCACCCCTTAACTGTGGGTAAGGTTCACCCACCCCAGGGTTCACCCACCTATTTTTGGTTTTTTTTAAAAAAATATTAATTCATTTTTTAAAATTAAAAAACTGTTTTTAGAGTTTTTTTAATATTAAAAACAGTTTTTTAATTTTTAAAAAATTAATATTAAAAAAAAAACCAAAAATAGGTAGGTGAACCCTAGGGGTGGGTGAACCTTACCCACGGTTAAGGGGTGTCAAAGGAGACACGTGGCGACCTCTAGGGGTGATAATCGGATTTGGCAAATCCGTTTATCACTGTAGAGGATTTGACTCCTTTAAAATAAGGAAAGTGATTTAAAACTCTGATAGTAGATACTATAGAGGGTTGGGCCGATCAATTAAAAATCTAACCATGCTAAGGCATACATGATTTAAGTGGTGGGCCCCATTTGATGTTTTGGCACCATTTGAATTTTCTATTCGATGACCCAACTCTCGATAGTGCCTACTATCGAGAGTTTTAAATTAGTTCCCTTAAAATAAATTAATAAATATTAATGATAAACAAATTACCAATAGATTCAAAGCAAAGAAGGTGATGTAAAGATAATTTTACTTGAAGTCAAAACCATTTTGTAACTGGGTGAATTTTCTAACTTGATCACAAGTCAATCCAAACCACGGAGGGTTATTCTGACCTATGGCAAAAGGGGAAAATGACAAAGGAAATGAGGTCGACAGCATACCAAGAATTCTGAGAGTACCGATGATTGGCTGCCCTTGGCCTTGTCGTAAATGACTCGTAGTGTGTTGCTGTCGTGATGTCCCTCTTGGTTGATAACTTTTCCTATTTATAGGATTTTGATTTTGGACAGAATGATTGTCATTCTTTGTAACGGACACATTAAATATTTGTAATGCTTTTGAGTATTTAATATAATAACGCATTTGCATTTATTATAAAAAATGCCTTTACGTTTGTTTGTGTCAAAATAATCACACTTATTCCTCGGGTGCCTTACAGCGACTTGTTACTCGTCAAAAGTTCCAGGTAGATTTGTGAAGGTGGCTCCGCTTTACACATGATGGCACACTCTTCGACCAATGAATCTCTCACCCTCCAATCCTTAAGTCTCTTTTTTACCCTTTTATTATATGCGAACGTTATGGTAAAAACACATAAGTTTATAGTTAAAGGCGTTAAAGCCAAAATATGGATAGCGTAATTACCCATACAGGTTAAAGGCTTCTTGAAGTGTGTTGAGGGCGGGAAAGAATATTCTTTCATGTATCTATTCATCCACGTGTTTTTCTTGAAAAATTTCTTTAAAAAAATCACCCATCAACATTAGCCCCCTGTCTGAGGTAGCATTATAATGTTTTCGAAGACACGTCTTCGCTTCCATGCTTGAAAAATTTTCTAAATGAAATTTTCGCCTTTTAATCGAAGCATTTAATGCATGCGCTTTTCGAGGTTTGAAACGTGTCAATTTATGACGCTTGATATGGTGCCTTCATTTAATGCACATGACCGTTGGTCATGATGACTGACGGCGCATCAGTCACTTTTCGAATTCCGACATTTCGTCTCCCGCCTTTCGCCTATTTATTTCGGGTTTTAGGCTCATTTTCATTCACCACTTCTCATTTACTTCTTCTCTCCTTAATCTCTCTCATCTTTTAAGGACTTTTCTCTTTTATTTCACTTCAATGGCGTCGCACGGGAGACTAGGAGATATCGGAGACTCGTTTTTCATAGATGCTCAACAGTTGTAGCTAGATACAAGCATTCCAACTGACGGATGGTGCTTACTACAAGAAGATTCTTTTGATGGCGCTGTAAGTCCTCCTCCAGCCATAGGCGTTCCTCGGTTCAGGGTTTCTAGAGGCGATTTTCTCCCCATGAAGCCCTTTTCGATCTCACTCTGGACTATCTGGAGACTGGGAAGGATGGGTACAAGACATGTTGAGTGATGATGAATTTGTAGAGCTCCTTAGGACGCCGGAGTGAAAGAGGCAGTGGAACTAACTTCTTCATTCCAAGTAAGGAGAGATCAGGATGCTTTAAAGCAACTCATTTTTCAATGGAATCGCTCTATCCACACTTTTACTACCCCTTAGGGAGAAATAGCGCATTCGTTAGAGGACGTGGCAGCACTGTTGCACTTGGAGATTTTTGGGGAACACATCATAGCCGCCATCAACTACAATGATCCAGCTATGATGGAATGCATAGAGGCATTGACATCTGCACTGAAGGCGTCCACTAAAAAATCGATGAAGAGAGCCAATTTTAATGGTTGGGTTCGTTATTTCTGGAGAGAGCAAGCTTCTAAAAAGAAAGGAGCTGGGACTTCACAACCATCAGTCTTTGGTGCAGGGGTACACAATCCCTTCAGGCGAGAAGCCTTCATTGCTATGTGGCTATCGAGATACATTTTCCCTGCATACCCCTACGAGAAGATTCAGGAGTGCCTTTT
Organism: Tetracentron sinense; assembly: GCA_015143295.1. Lineage (NCBI taxonomy): Eukaryota > Viridiplantae > Streptophyta > Magnoliopsida > Trochodendrales > Trochodendraceae > Tetracentron > Tetracentron sinense. The sequence goes on along the minus strand of CM026555.1, from coordinate 604,724 downwards.
TGGTTGCGCCTCCAGAATTGCAAATGGCACAAGATATTCTTTGGCCTCTCTATTCTTAGGTAATCTCTACCATAATTTGGATCTATTTCACAGAGATTTGGTCAAGTCTAAAGGCGAATCTCCCATCGAAACTTTTGTGTGTGCATCGTTTCTTCAGATGTGGTTATGGAAAAGAGTTCCGGGAAATACGCCTTCGCCTCTATCGTTGGTTCAGCTCGCAATTAACAAATGTGATCCAACTAAGTTATTCCCTAGAGCTCTTTGGTGGTCAAATGTAAGACCGAAGAAAAATGCAAAACTTTTCCACTCCCTAGATAAGGGATTCTTCAATTTTCACCCTTACACTCAGACTCCAGAAGGCGCAATCCCCCTGGATTTCTACTCTCCATGGACTTCTTGTGAGCAAGTATATTTTTCAGGCCATATCACACCATCAAACCTTAATTTCTTTGCTACTATCACCGATAGTGTCTTAGTAGTCATAAATGAGTCACCTTTCATATCAGTAACCTACAACCCAAGTCACTTTTAGAGACAGTTTGGCCTGGATCAGGGAGTCCCTTTGCTGAATGTATGCGTTTATCCTCCGCCGGTAGCAGGTAGGATGTACTTAGTCAGTAGATGATGCGAATGCTTAGCTCCCGCCCTTGACTCTTTTCTGATGCCACAAGCCGATCGAGAGGGACGATATACCCCTGCTATGAAAGAGTATTATGCCACATCAATCGTATCTTTCCAAGATTTTATTAACTCTCCTCCTTCTATCGAAGTCCTACCTGAGGAGCCCAGTCCACGGCTAAAGGGACAAAACAAGATAATAAAAAGAACTCCGAAGAAGACAACAGTCGGAGGCCCCAAGAGAAAGTTGGTAATAACTTCAAAGAAGGCGGTTCCACCGGTCAAGAAGAGTAAAAAGGTAAAATTTTACGCCTTTGACTTCATTTCTTCACACCTTTGACTTTGTTTCTTCGCGCTTTTGACTCAAAATCTCACTTACTCAATTCTTATCTTCTCAGACAAAGGTGAGTATTTCAGAAGAAGAAAAGACAGAAGATTTCCTAGCATCACCTTCTGAGAAAGTTGAAGAAAATACCGATGAAGAGGAAGAAACTGAAGCAATATATATGTGAGAGTGAAGGGGATGATGACTCATCTTCCTCAACTGGAGAGGAGTCAGAGGCGTCAAGGGGATCTTTTATCTTGCACCCTTGGAAGGAGGTCCCTAGAACTCCTGTAGTGTTAGAGGCGAGAGAAGAAGCCCCCAGAACTCCCATCCATGACCTTACTCGTATCTCGGCTTTCTTCGATGGGATTCCCAGTCACTCCCTTAATGGGGTTTTGAGAAATGATCTGGAGCTTCATAGTGGAGCTGAGGTGATTGGCCAGCCTTTGTGTATTCCCATGGATTCTCTCTCCGGGATCGTGGGTGAAAATATCATTGGTCTTGAAGAAGATATGGCTATACTGAGCAATGAATTTGGTGATTTCAAAGATTCTACTCAAGCAGCGCCTTCTACAAGTGACCCGCCTTTGATTACAGTGTCTTCACTGCCTTTTCAGTCAAGTGTTCTTGCGCCTTTACCTTCAGTACCATTGACTGCTGCATCCCAGATACCTTTAGTAGCCTCTTCGCTTTTAGTAGCTTTATGTCTTCCGCCTTCAAGACCTCTTCCAGTACATCAGGGTTTAACTTCAGCAGCTGTTCAAGGAAGTGAATGAAGCTTGGCTACCCCTTCTGCTACAGCTCTGATTGGAGATTATAAAGTCAAGCCAGAGTTAGCGCCTTTTGGTTAGTTGATTTTTGATAATTATAGCGACATCCTTGATGGGTGTTCTGTCAAGACGAATTACTTCCGTTCTATCTTCTTGGAGTCCATCTGTAAGGTCCTCCTATCTATGCATCAGAAATCTTTGACTGACATTTCTTTAGCCGATCTGAGGCATTGGAGAGCAATTTTAGAAGATGCTCACGCCATAGTCGTGGAAATTGAGTGGTTGCTGGTGCGCCTTGATGAACTTTCCATTGCCCAAGAGTTCTGAGGAAGGTTAACAGTGGCTGAGCAGGAAGAAAAGGAGCATATGATAACATTGAACATGTTGATGGAGACTGAGAACGATATTCCTGAGAGAATAAAACAAGCTGAAATAGAGTTAAAAGCGACTCAGGCTAAACTCTATTCTTTGGAAGAAGAATAGCAAATTCTGGCTAAGAATCATGAGGAGTTGGAAGAAGTGATAGTAAAGGTGCAAGAAAAAGTGGCGCCTCTTCATGAAGAAGGTAAGGCATTTAAGCAATTTCTCGTCGGTGGACTCATAGAAAACTTGTTAAAAAAATAGCATTATGTATCTTTCTTTTTTTTGAACAACTACTTGTAAATGACAACATTTTGAGAAATGTAAAGAAGATCCCCCTTTTTTTTCTATGGATGATACAATTTTAGCCATTTCCCATTAATAGGATCATGTAAGATAATACCATCAGGCTTCTCAAGTTTATAATACCCGCTCTCCATTGCTTCTCGATAATATAGGGTTTTTCCCAATTTGGTGTGAACTTAGAAGCAGATGTTCCATTTCTGATATGTAAAGCCACGCGAAGTACAAAGTCGCCTTCGTTGAATAGTCGAAGTCGCACCATCTTATCATACGCCTTTGATATTTGTCTTTGGTTGTTGGTTATTTGTTCTTCCACTTTCATGTGCCTTTCATCAATGACTTTTACTTCTTTTGCCTTGGCTATTCCATTACTCTCAATTTTTGATTCATCATTAAGTATCATTCTTGCCGAAGGGATAGCTATCTCAACTGGCAAGGTTGCCTCTACTCCATAAACTAGAGAATACGGTGATATTCTTGTTGTTATTCAAGGCGATGTTCGATAAGCCCATAATGTCATCATAAATTTTTGTGACTATTTCTTGTGTTCACCTTCCACCATTTTTTTCAATATTTTGAACAAAGTCTTATTTGTAGCTTCTGCTTGCCCATTTCCTTTCGGGTAATATGGTATGGATCTGACATGCTTCATATGGTATTTTTCCAGCAACTTTCGAACATTGCTATTCACGAAGGGCGTGCCATTATCTGTTATCACCCTGTTTGGGATCCCAAACCGACAGATAATGTTTTCTTTAATGAAATTAGATACTGTGCCTCCAGTGGCCCGCTTCATGGGTATGGCTTCTACCCATTTGGTATAATATTCGGTAGCTGCGATAATCCATATGTTTCCCTCTGAAGGAGGATTTATGGGTCCTATAAGATCAAGCCCCCATGTGTGGAAAGGCCATGGTGTGCTGATCTGTTCAAGTGTTAATGCCAGAACATGAATAAGATCACCTTGAACTTGACATTGATGGCAAGTTTTTACAAACCTAGCTGAATCCGCCTCCATGGTGGGCTAATAGTATCCGAGTTCAAGGAGTTGGATGTACAACTTCTTTTTCCCTTAATGACTTCCACATTCGCCACCATGGACTTCAAAAAGCACTGTTTCAGCTTCTTGTTGACTTAAACATCTTAATGGAGTGCCTTCTATCGCTTTTCTAAAAAGATCATCCTGTTGTAGGAAAAACCTCTGCGCCTTTCTCTGCAGTCGGGACGCATCTTTTCTGTTTAGTGGCAATTCTCTATTTTTTATGTATTCAATATAGGGTTGTCTTCAATCCCCTCCATCTTCTATGAGATGACATTTAACAGGATCAGGACACGACTGACATCTAGGACAATCTCTTTGTAGATTGTTAGAATCAGTGATCATATCTGGCCAATAAAGTCCAAATCTCTATAATCATCTGAAGAGTGGCACTGAAAGATCTTGACCACAAACTCTGTCGTGTACCTCTTTCAGTTGTCTTTTTGCTTCTTCTGCTCCTATACATCTCATGAGTATTTCATCTGATGACCGATAATATAACGTGCCATCCAGATGTAAGAAATTCTTCAATGTTTTTAGTGATTCAATCGAGCCGCCTTTGGCAAGTTAGGTTTCTATCTCTTTTCGCCAATCATTATCTTCAATAGGCCGAGGGCGCAATATTTCATTCCAGGTAACTGGGACTGTTCTTTTCATGACGCTGATATCTTTCACTTCTTTCTCGAAAACTAGTTTCGAGGCAAGAGTGGCTAAAGCATCAACATGTTTATTACCGGAACGTCCTGTATGTTCGAATGTAATTTTTTCGAAACATTTTTCAAGTTGTTGTGCCGTTGCTCTATACAAAGCAAGACTATGATCTTTGAGTGCGAAGTCGCCATTCATTTGACTGATGACTAGATTGGAGTTGCCTTTGACTTTCAATTTTTGCAGCCCCATTTCTTTGGCCATTGTTAGCCCAATAAGAAATGCTTCATATTCCGCGGTATTGTTTGAGCAATTAAAGTCTAGTTTGAAAGATAGTGAGGTAATTTCACCGTCGGGTGCGGCAAAACTTTTCTGGCCCCACCATCTTTGCTAGTTCTGGAGCCGTCGAAGAGCATAACCCATTCTTCTTCTAAATTGTTAATGAGAGCGACCTCTGGTAAAATTCCATGGATTTCTTCTGTAATTTCCAAATTATCTTGCCTGGGAAAACCAGCTAGAAGATTTGCTACTGCCTGCCCTTTTATGGGTTGTAACGTTTCACATTTTATATCAAATTCTGATAACATAAGGAGCCATTTGGTTGCTCGCCTTGACAGCACTGGCTTTGTTAACAGGAATCTAATTGGATCTGATTTAGTGAAAACAATTACCTTGTGTGATAGGAGATAATGTCGAAACTTTCGTGCGGCGTAAATGAGTGATAGACATATCTTTTCAATCCGCGGGTACTTGAGCTCTACGTTCCTCAATGCATGACCGATATAGTATATCTGTTGTTCCCTCCCTTCGTCATCGTCTTGAGCTAGTAATGCGCCAATTGCATAATCTGTTGCTACTAAATAAAGCTTTAATGCATTTCTAGGATTAGGAGCGATCACTGTAATTGCTGAAGACAGAACTTGTTTGACCTTTTCAAAAGCTTCATAGCATACAGTTATCCATTCATATTTGGCTTCTTTTTTCAACAATTTTGAAAAAGGTTTTGTGATTTCTGCCAATCCGGGTATAAACCTTCGGATATAAGATATTCTTCCAAGAAAACTTTTGAGTTCCTTCAAGTTCCGTGGTAGTGCCATCGTGAGTATCACTTTTATTTTTTCTGGGTCAACATTGATACCATGTCGATGAACAATGAAACCAAGAAATTTTCCTACTGATACTCCAAAGGTGCATTTCAAAGGATTCATTTTGAGTTGATACTTTCGACACCTTTCAAACACTTTTTTCAAAATGGCCTCATGGTCGTTTCTTCTTTTCGATTTCACCACCAGGTTATCGACATAATCTTCTACTTCTTTATGAAATATATCGTGGAAGATTGCAGTCATTGCCCTTTGAAATGTTGCTCCAGCATTCTTCAACCCAAATGGCATGACAGTGTAATAGAAGTTTCCAAAAGGAGTTCGGAAAGCCGTTTTCTCCACATCATTTGATGACATTTTGATTTGGTTATATCTACTATAACCATCCATAAAGGAGAATAACTCATGTCTTGCGGTTGCATCAATGAGCAAGTCCATATTTGGGAGGAGGAAGTCATCTTTTGAACATGCTTTATTCAAGTCCCTGAAATCCACAGATATTTGGCCGTTTTTCTTCTTTACAGGGACTATGTTTGCGAGCCATGTAGGGTGTTGAATTGGTTTAATAAAACCTGCTTCTAGCAATTTCTCAATCTCAGCTTTGATTTGTTGCTCTATTTCTGGATGGAAATTTCGTGGTACTTGTTTGACTGGTATTGCATTTGGGTTGACATTAAGCTCATGCATTATTAAATTGGCACTTAAGCTAGACATCTCATGATACGACCAAGCGAAAACGTCTTTATTATCAGCAAGAAGATTACATAATGATTTCTTTTCTTCAGGAGATAGTTTTGAGCTAAAAAACACAGGACATTGGTCCTCTTCTTCTCCTAAGTTGATTTTTTCTAAATCTTCTTGGACTGCCTTCACGCCGTCTTGCATGCATTCTGGGGCATTGGAGACTTCGGTTATTTTTTCTTTCCATGGTCCATCAGTAGCATCATTAGAGAACTCAATTTTTTCTTCACATGGCCCACCAGTAGCATTTCTTGCTTTTGTATTTACTACTGGTGGTTGTGATCATCATAAACGATACGCCATTCTCCCATCGGGTAACCTTACACGGATCCAACTGATTCGATTTGTTGATTTGTGTGGTGATTGTTGGTGCCCGTCCTCCCCCCGAGGATGCTTCGTGATTGAAGTACCCTTGGATCGTTGTTTACTAGTAGGTGTGATAGGAACGCCGTGGGGAACAGATAGTGCCGTTTTACCATCTGGTGCTAGCTCATCATAAAAAGCGGCATCAGTGATATGAGCTTCAGATCTGTTAAAAGGGACCGCAGTGGCGGCAACTCGATGGTCTTCACCTCCCCAAGTCCATTTGAGACATTGATGATAACTAGAGGAGAAGACTTGGTGATGATGCAACCAAGGTCGGCCCAGAAGGCAATGATAATTCACCGATGCATCAAGCACATGAAATCGAGTAGCACACCTGATGGCGCCCACTTGAAGGTCAATGTTAACATGACCCATTGTGCACTGGCTGTGATTGCTAAAAACCTGAAACATCAATAGATGGAGGAGTAATACGGTTCATAGGAAGGTTAATAGCTTTCACTGTAGAGAGATGAAGTAAATTGATGGAGGATCCAGGATCGATAAATACACGTCAAACCGTAGTTCTATTTAGTGTAGCAGTGACATATAAAGTACGGCTATGATCTGAGTGTGGGGCCATCATATCAGTGTTGGTAAATGTAATTGCGGGCATAGGTGGGGTAGTTTTGGGATTTGAAGTTTTGCAGACAACGCTATCAGCTTTAAAACATTCCTTGCCATGACGATCAACAATTTTGGTAAAAGCATGAGCGAGCTACCTCCGAAAAAGCCAAAAATAGGTAGGTGAACCCTAGGGGTGGGTGAACCTTACCCACTGTTAAGGGGTGTCAAAGGAGACACGTGGCGACCTCTAGGGGTGATAATCGGATTTGGCAAATCTGTTTATCACGGAAGAGGATTTGATTCCTTTAAAATAAGGAAAGTGATTTAAAACTCTAATAGTAGATACTATAGAGGGTTGGGCCGTTCAATTAAAAATCTAACCATGCTAAGGCATACATGATTTAAGTGGTGGGCCCCATTTGATGTTTTGGCACCATTTGAATTTTCTATTCGATGACCCAACTCTCGATAGTGCCTACTATCGAGAGTTTTAAATTAGTTCCCTTAAAATAAATTAATAAATATTAATGATAAACAAATTACCAATAGATTCACAGCAAAGAAGGTGATGTAAAGATAATTTTACTTGAAGTCAAAACCATTTTGTAACTGGGTGAATTTTCTAACTTGATCACAAGTCAATCCAAACCACGGAGGGTTATTCTGACCTATGGCAAAAGGGGAAAATGACAAAGGAAATGAGGTCGAGAGCACACCAAGAATTCTGAGAGTACCGAAAATTGGCTGCCCTTGGCCTTGTCGTAAATGACTCGTAGTGTGTTGCTGTCGTGATGTCCCTCTTGGTTGATAACCTTTCCTATTTATAGGATTTTGATTTTGGACAAAATGATTGTCATTATTTGTAACGGACACATTAAATATTTGTAACGCTTTTGAGTATTTAATATAATAATGCCTTTGCATTTATTATAGAAAACGCCTTTGCGTTTATTTGTGTCAAAATAATCACACTTATTCCTCGGGTGCCTTACAGCGACTTGTTACTCGTCAAAAGTTGCAGGTAGATTTGTGAAGGTGGCTCCGCTTTACACATGATGGCACACTCTTCAACCAATGAACCTCTCACCCTCCAATCCTTAAGTCTCTTTTTTACCCTTTTATTATATGCGAACGTTATGGTAAAAACACATAAGTTCATAGTTAAAGGCGTTAAAGCCAAAATATGGATAGCGTAATTACCCATACAGGTTAAAGGCTTCTTGAAGTGTGTTGAGGGCGGGAAAGAATATTCTTTCATGGATCTATTCATCCAAGTGTCTTTCTTGAAAAATTTCTTAAAAAAAATCACCCATCAACACATTTTTATGTTTATAATAACTAGTTTTAGGTGTCATTTTCGAATGCTTAGATATGTACGTTATTCTGAGCTTTCTGTCTTTGAGCCCTCTTCTTAATAAGAGAATCTCATTTGTGTGCGTTTTTTTTTTGTTTGTCCCAAAAATACGAAGAAAGAAAAAAGCAAATACTAGCCGTTGGGTCAGTGGGGCTCCTTTTAAGATTTGTCTTGACACGGCCACAAAAGGCACCAAAGAGAACATTCCCTCGCATGGCATGAGATTGAAAGTAAAGAAGAAGGCGAAAAAAGAGTCTCTCTTTCTTCAAAAACCGTTAGGATCCATCCTTCCTCACTACCCCCACCACCTCTAAGGAATGATTGAAAAAGGGATAAAAAGAGTGAAAGCAAAATCCTTTGGGTATCTTATGTTAGTATTATATATATATATATTAGCTTCCTTGAAGACTGATATGGCCAACCCATTCCGTCATAGTCCGATAGGGGGGACTCCTGGAAAGGGCATGTGTGATTTAAACATCCACAACGGTTCCTAGTTCCTACCCTACCATGCATTGGACTTTCCCATGTCAATGAAAGCTAAGAGAAGTATAGTAGAAAGAAAAGGGGATCTCTTATTGCCGCCTTGTAGAGAAATGCCACAGCGAGGACAACAGCTGAACCTTCTGATCCTACCACTTGTAAGAATGTCCCAACAGAATTGGAAAGGGAATATTGTCTAATGACTAAAAATGTTGTCTAGATCATGAATTAAGTCCTGGTTGAACCTTATATACTGAACTAGGCATGACCCATGCGCCCCAATCTGGAAGACATGGCTCAACTCACCTAATGACATATATATCCCGGTGGGTGAAACCAAAATCGTTTGTCAGATCAGATGTCCTAATGGTGTCCTAATGGCATGGAATCCGTAACTTCGTTTATCATGTTTATAAGAGAGATTCGATTTAATTGGTAGAGTGTCTTACAAAGATAGAAACTTGCGAAAAGGATATCGGTTGTGGATACCCACTAACAAAGTTAAAGTGGTAAGGAAGTAAAGGGAGAGAGGAGAGATCTAGAGAGAGCATCCAATTAGCAGATAGACTACGTATGACCACTGCTTTGAGTTTTTTTTTTTTTTGGAATTTGAGCGTGTTGATCCCGATGGGACCTAGTGGCACATGACCCAATGCCAGAATTATATCATTCTCCCAGCTTACCTTCCAAAAGAAAAGAATTATATCATTCTCTAGAGCAAAAGAACACACACATGACAAACGGCATGCTATGAGGTCACTTGATAGAGAAAGAAAGGGAGAATGTTGCTTTTTTATTTCTTCCTTTTCAGTCTTTCTTCACATTCTCAATGATTCACCCTACCTCTCTACTTCTTTACTTCCCAAGTGACCACACACAAATGCATGAAACAAAAGGTTGGGCAAAAGGACTTGTGGGTAGGAGATAAAAGAATCAAGAAAGAAAAGAAGAACCTATTACTACTATTAGGGAATAAGCTTTAGTTTTGGATAGCAGCGTCATTTTTCCTACTGAAATACTCTTTATTTATATATTGAATTGTATATAAGGTGTATAAAAAAAAGGGGTGAATTACACTCACCTTCCCTGAGGTTTGGTGAAATTTCAGAAACCTTCCATTTTGCTTATGAAATTACACTGTCCTCCCATGTCAGGTTCATCATATGAACATTGTTAACAAATGATACTCTCTTATAATTTTACCTTCATTACTTAAGGAAATACGTGTTTACGTCACTTTTAACACCCATTAACTATATTTAAAATTCACTCACCCCTATGATTCATCCATCTAACTTTGGTTTTTAGAAGGAAAAAAAAACCTTAAATTGACTATGCTTAACACAATTAAAGGGGGCTCTACAAGTGTAGAGTCCCGGACCTTTTCCCTTGGTATTATCTTGTTTTAGTAGGGATTTCTTTGTCATTTTGGTGTTCTATGCTTGTGTGTGTAAAGTTAAGTAAGTTGGAGGGTCAAAATCGACATAAAATCCCAAATTCAGGACCACCGATCGATCGGACCTCACAGACTAATCGATCGGAGGTGAACTAGAGGATTGCTCAGGCATTCTGTCCCGGGTTGATCGACCGGACCTCCTAGATCGATCGATCAGCCGACAACAAAAAAAATGCCCAGTTGAGTCCGATCGATCAGAACTAACTCCCGATCAATTGGAGCGAGCGATTTCCATTTTTAAAAATCCCCAAATTGCGGATTTTTAACCCTTGGGACTATAAATAGGGGTTCTATTTCGAGGTTTTAGAGAGTCCTAACCATTTTAAAACTAATTTGGCAAAGGAAGAGAGAGATCCTAGGGTTTTAAGGGAGATTTAGCTTAAAGAAGAAGAGTTAGGCTTGGAGGAGAAGAAGATTAGCTTAGGAAGCTTTCACCAAAGCTTTGAGGAGCTTCATCTAGCAATTTGGGTCCAAGAGAAGGATCCCAAAGGTCGATTTACCTTCTAACTTAACCCTATTAAGATGTTTTGCATGTTTAAATAAGAATATGCATGGATTACCAATGATATTATATGATTATGCAAAGATAGTTAGGTTGTGAGCATGAATGAGAGATTTTACTCATGAAATGGAAGTTTTGCATGTGTTCAAAGCTCTATCAGTTATGAATTGTTGATATCCAATCTAATTCAACCTTAATAATGTTTTTATATTATAAGATAAAGATGTTTATGGATGATCAAGAGATTTACATGAATATGCAAAGGAATTGAAATATGAATTGAGGTTGATATCATATCTAATCTAACTCTTGTATTATTTTGATGATTATTTATTTAGTATTATAAATGATGAATTAGTGAGGGAATTGCATATAAATGGATTCTTATGTTAGTTGCTTAAATTGAATTATGGATTATGTTATGGATTATGGATGTATGGAAATGATGGTGGATGGGCTAAAATGGAAAAGAGATAGATTATGAATGGGTGGATTGGTATTGGGTTTGGAATGGGTGAATGTGGTTTATGGATGGACATTGATATGGTTATGAAGATGTGAAAATGAGGTATTGTATACATAATTAACAAATGGAAGGTGTTTGTTGAAATGTCAAGGAATACTAAGTATTGAAATGATAACGTTGAAATGTTTGCATAAGCATGACAAGATATGATATATGTGTTACGATAAATTACGTATGTTACATGGTGATTGATATTTGGATATGCCAATGCTTAGAGGAAGTCCTCCATGTCGGGAATTCTCTAACTAGAGAGATGTAACCTAACGGAGTTTCTTGACAGAAGACAATCTAAGTGATGCCCGAGCTCGGATACTAATCATAACACTATTGCACAAGTTCACTTGCATGGTAAATTATAAGTTCATGAGTACACAAGCATGACATGAACATTGCATGTACACTGTAAGTACAAGTACAAGAACAAGTTCAAGAAACAAGAACAAGTACAAAAACAAGAAACAAGTACAAGAAATAAGAACAAGTACAAGTACAAGAACAAGAACAAGAAACAAGTACAAGTACAAGAACAAGAAACAAGAACAAGTACAAGAAACAAGATCAAGTACATGAACAAGAACAAGAACACTGTATGCTTTTACAAGGACCCTAATATCTCAAGTAGCTCCGGTAATCGTTGATGCTCTCAATGGATAAGATTTCAAGTACTGGATAATTACCATGGACATTTGGTATCTAAGAGCTCTAGGGGCTTACTCTTCATGCACCTCTATGGATTTAATACAAAGACCTTGATGACTATTTTTATGAGAAAACAAGCATGCATGAATCTCATATTACAATTCCAAGAGTCACAAGTCCAAGAGTCACATAAGTACACGAGTCAAGCTAAGTCATGACATGATGTTCACATGTTTTCACACTCTGATTATGTTCATGATTATATTAAACTGTTATTAACTTTACCATTGTTGCATGATTTGGATATTGGTTATGTCCATGTGCTATTGTTGGTTAGTTTGGATATCCACTGAGTATTCAATGCTCAGTTGATCTGTTATTGTAGTTCAGGTTTAGCGCGGGATTAAACAGTTGTTCCTTGGGTCGAAGAGGAGTATATTGAGGACGTGGAAGAAGGTGATTTTCCGGTTGATGGAGCTCGGGATCTTGACCGGTTTCCATATTATTAGTTTATTTTCAGTTTCAGTTTTATTAAGTGAGAGCTTGTAGTAGACTTGAGACCTTCTTAGCTGAGGTTGCTTTAGTTTATGTTTGTGGATTTGGATTATTATCGGTTTATTATATATCGGATGAAATGTTTTTATGGAAATAAATTTTCTAGTTATTATTTTGGGAGAATTATCTTTTAGTTTTGCCTTATTGTCATACAGGTTAAGCAGGGATAAGTAATGAGGCGGATCCAAAGTCCCATTATGACCAAGGTGGAGTTTTGGGGTTGTTACAGAGGTGGTATCAGAGCAAAGGCATTAGAATCCTTATGACTAGGATATTATGTTCAAGAATAAGGGATTGGTCTATCTTAGAAAAGCAACATAAAGTCTAGGATGGTAGGTGTATTCTAGGCTTAAGTTTAGAATTAATATTGTTTATAAAACTATTTCTGAATAATGAAAGGGTTTGTTATGCTTCAGGATTGAAGCTATGAGGTGTGGCACGAGAGAGTACGGAGAGGGCCATGGAACAGGAAGTAGTGGAGGAGGCACTCCTGATGGTGATGGCCAGCCAGATGTAGGCCGTATATTGGAGACTATTACTACTGCTATCACTTAGTAGACTGTTATCCTAGTGTCAGGGCAAGTGAAGCAGGAAAGGCTGGCTGATGTTCACCTCCCCCGTCAGAATGGAGTGGAAGCTTTTAGGAGAATGGGTCCTCCAGCCTTCTATGGTAGTACGGATCCCGTAGTTGCCGAGTTGTGAATCATGCAACTAGAGAAGATATTCTCCGTACTTGAGGCCACCGATCAGCCGAGGGTGAAATGGGTCTCCTTCGTCATGGACGGCAAGGATGATATTGGTGAAGGGCCGCATCTAGGAAGAGGAACGAAGTGTGAGCCAGGCAAGAGTGGCTTTGGGGAGAGTTCCTCGACATCTTCTACGAGAGATACTTTTTGGTGTTTGTGAGGGATCATAAAAAGATTGAATTCTCTATTTTGGAGTAGGGGAGTATGTCAGTGGCCGAGTATGAGGCCAAGTTCGTGGAGCTTTCTAGGTTTGCTCCTCATCTGATTGCCATGGAGAGAAGGAAGGTAAAGAGGTTTGAGTGAGGCTTGAGGGATTTTATCAGGGAGAAGGTCTTGATGCATCAGCTTGAAACATGTAGGGAAGTGTACATGGAAGTATGCCTCTTTTTAATTTTAGAAAAACAGTTCTTGGGAGGCATACATCGAATCTCAAGATCTGACTAAGATTTTAATTGATTTTATTCAATGAAGGTTAAAATAACATTCACCTTTGCGACTTTGAAATTGTTAAGTCAAATCCACGTTAGATGAGTACTCACAAAACTTCACAAGTGTCAAGTCTCATTCGCAATCCACACGAATCTTATTTTTCCTTGAAAGTTTTCTCTAATGGAAGCTAATGGCTCTTCCAAATTCCAGCTTTATGATCTTTGTTCTTTTCTTGAATCTCAAGATCTTTTCTTGATTTAACAAGATTGGTTCTGCTTTTGCTCAAGAGAAAAACTCGAACCAAGAGAGAAGAAGAGGAGATGACCTTTTACAATCCAAAGAGAGAGAGAGGTGGGCATGAGATTAGAGGAGAGGAGAGAGATCCAAAAAAAAATCATGGAGAACAATTCTATAACAAGGGATGGGCGTCCACTCCTATTTATAGGCTTCTTGGTTGCTTGAATTGCAATTCAAGTATAACACCTCAACCTTATCCTAATCCAATTAGGAATCTTCAATTGTTTCCTTAATGATTATTCTCCTAATTAATTAGGATTTCTCTTAAAAGAAACTAAGCTTATCCATTAGTAACTAACCAGTCTTATCCTTATCCAATAAGGAATCTTAAATTAGTAACTAACTAATGGAATCTCATTTAACTAGGGAATCTTTAATTAGTAACTAACTAACTAACCTTATCCTTAACTAATAAGGAGTTTGTTAATTAGAAACTAATTAATTAAGGTCCCCATCTTGAAGTGGGCGTCCCACCCTAGGTGGGCCCCACTTCCACACGCCGCTTAGGGTTTCCAAAACCCTAAAGGTCATCTTTGATCTTTTATCAAAATCCCCAATGGGTCCTACTCATTTGGTTTATCACATCCAATGTGATTTTTCCTTTTAGAGTTGATTTTACCTTTTAGAGCTTCACTATACCATATAGTGATTACTTAGAGAAATTAATTAATTTAATTAATAATTAAATTAAAAGCTTTAAGAAGGTCCTAGTGTGTGGGATCTAAAGGGATCTCCTATTTTCGGTTGTGGGACCAAGTACTTCACCTTTTTGGTTAAAGCATTGTTGCTAGGAAATACTTTCCTTAAACTCTATTAGGATCATAGAATTTTATCTATGTCCCTAGACTTCCACCAGTCACAATAATGTCCATTAACCCAATGTGACTAACCTCCGGAAATTAGAGAATTGCTTGTAAGTATTATCTCACAATATATTTACAAATAAATCCTTCCACATTCTGAAATCACAAGTAAGCTTCCGGGATTGGAACAAGTCCACTGTCTAGTCCCTAGCTTATGAATAGAACCCTTTCTCATGATTACTTTTTCATTGAACTGAACTTCCAAAACACTTTTTAAAAAACATTAGAAAAGAACTGATATATATATATACTTTTCCATATTGAAAATATCAATTTCGATTAAGACCATTTTACCGAAAAGCACTAGTATTGGATTTAATAGTTCAGTTAACAAGTATCACCTTGATATCATTATCTCCAATTAAGGAGTTGTGGATTCCTTATTGAGTGTTTAGACACTTCTCAAAACATTGTGTACATGACCCAACGTGCTCGGAGTTAGTCCTGTGAATTGGACATTACCGATTGGCACATCAAAGCCATATAGACAGATGTTTGAGAAGATGTTAACCTCTCAGGTCTAAGGACAATTTTTCAAATGGATAACCCTAATACAATCTGACAGTGTATTTCATAAGGTATCCACTAGTGACCCTGTTCAGTATTATGTACTTGCTACATATACTCACATGTTAGTTAAGAGTCAACACTCTCTGTGAATGAGATTCATCACACTATCTTATAGAACTATACATGTGCAAGCCATGATGAAATATGGCTCCCAACTAGTATTTTAGAGGCTTCGAACAATATTAGGTTTACAAAGAAATGGAAAATCATATCTCCTCGCAACCTTTGCATGATTTTCCTACAATGTTACCTATGGAACTTTATGTCATCATCAAATGAGACAATAATTAATATAAATACCCTTTATAGTTGGTTGTGGGAATATGATGTTTGTACCAGCGTGCCTTGATAATTGAGGCAAATTCAGAGAAATTTATGAAGAAGAGGGAGAAGATTCAAGCAAGCAGGTATGGTCCTCAGGACAAGAGACCGAGGATGTCGGGTCCTGCGCTAGTTGCTAGGCCTACCCCTTACCAAAGGTCGGTACCAATAGCTTCTCAGACTCCACGGGCCATTCCTCCTACCCTTGGACACCTAACCATCCGTTATGTGGTCAGTGTGGCAAAAGGCACCCAACTGGGGAATGTTGATCAGCTACTGGGGGATGTTTCCGTTGCAGGGATCTCACCCATTAGATTCGAGACTGCCCAGTTCAGACTCGATAGGTGGCTACGCAGACACAACTTCAGGGAGTCAAACCTCCAGGTAGGTAGCCCATGCAGCAGAGGCTACCCCAAGGCCTTAGACCTTAGCAGCCACTCCAGCTAGCTCAGGGCCGGGTTTTTGCTAGGTCAGAGCAGGATGCACAGACGTCTGACGACGTTGTGTAGGGTATGTTTAATTAAAAATTTAGTTATGTATTCTAGTATTGTGATTATGCTATGATGATGTTTGTTGCTAAGTATCAACATGCTAAGTATATAATAATTGATTGCGCATATGATTTGACACACGTAGTTATGTATCCAATTCAGGCACCTTATTGGTAAATGATTTCTTAGCTCATGTGTTGGTTGATACCGGTTCTACACAGTCCTTCATTACTCCTAGTTTTGCTCGATAATTTCTGATGGAGCCAAGTCTTTTAGACTACAAGCTATCTATTGCCACTCTTGTTGGTAGTTCAATCATCACCGATAAGGTCTATCGAGCTTGTGATGTTCGGGTGGGTTAGAGAGAAATACCAGTTGATCTGATTGTTCTTGAATTTCAAGACTTCAACATTATACTATACATGGATTGGCTTTCCCCATACCATGGGCATGTCGACTGTTTTGGGAAAGTAGTCAACTTTAGGCAGATCAGTGAGCCCCCTTTTTGTTTCCAAGGGTTGAAGAAGAAAGACTTAGTTAGATTCACGACATTGAGTCTGGCTACCTTGGAAGCACCAAATTCCTTAAGTATCCTTGTTGTAGAGGAATTCATGGATGTCTTTCTCAAAGACTTGCCGGGTTTGCCATCGGATAGAGAAGTAGAGTTTGCAATTGAGTTAGGTCCGGGCACGGTACCTATCTCCAAGGCGCCATATAGGATGGATCTAGTAGAGTTGAAAGAGCTATAAGAGCAAATTGAAGAGTTGCTCAATCTAGGTTTTATTCGCCTAAGTATGTCACCTTGGGAGTTCTGGTGTTGTTTGCGAAGAAGAAGGATGGTTCGATGAGAATGTGCATCGACTATCGGCAACTGAACAAGGTCACTATCAAGAACAAATATCATTTGCTATGATCGATGACTTGTTTGATCAGTTGTAAGGGATTAAGTATTTCTCCAAGATCGATTTAAGGTCGGGCTACCATCAGCAGAAGATAAAGGCCGAAGATGTGCCTAAGTCTGCTTTCCAAACCCGTTTTGGGCATTATGAATTTCTAGTCATGCCATTCGATTTGACAAATGTCCCGGTAGCCTTTATGGATCTCATGAACAAAATCTTTAAACCAACTCTTGACCACTTTGTGATCGTGTTTGTAGATGACATTCTGGTCTATTGCAAAACCCAGAAAGAGCATGAGATACATCCCTGGGCTACTGAAGACACTCCGTGAGCATGAGCTGTATGCTAAGCTCAGAAAGTGCAAGGGCTGTAAAAAGTAGCATTTTTAGGCCATGTGGTGTCAGGAAAGGGGATTTCAGTTGATTCTACTAAGATAGAAGCAGTGGAAGGATGGGGAAGGCCAAAGAGCGTTACAGAGGTTCAAAGCTTCTTGGGCCAAGCTGAATATTATCGAAGACTTGTTGAAGGATTTTCCAGT
Organism: Tetracentron sinense; assembly: GCA_015143295.1. Lineage (NCBI taxonomy): Eukaryota > Viridiplantae > Streptophyta > Magnoliopsida > Trochodendrales > Trochodendraceae > Tetracentron > Tetracentron sinense. The sequence goes on along the minus strand of CM026555.1, from coordinate 587,218 downwards.
TTGGCAACTCTGCTTAGTCTTCTAACTCGAAAGAATGCCAGGTTTGAGTCGAATAAGAAATATGAGAAGAGTTTCTTTGAGTTGAAGAAACACTTCACCATCGCTCCGATCTTGACTGTACTGTCTATTAGTGGAGGTTTTGTAGTGTATAGTGACGCCTCACTCATTGGGTTAGGTTGTGTTCTTATGCAACACGGGAAAATTATTGTATATGCTTCCTAGCAGTTGAAAGACCACGAGAAGAACTATCCTATCCATGATTTGGAGTTGGTAGCAGTAGTCTTTGATCTGGAGACACTACTTGTATGGTGAGCAGTTTGAAGTATTCACCGATCACAAGAGTCTAAAGTATTTGTTCTCGTAGAAAGAGATGAATTTGAGACACTGTCGTTGGATGGAATTCCTTAAGGATTATGGTTGCTTTATCCAATACCATCCGGGGGAAGCAAATGTGGCGGTAGATGCGCTAAGTAGGCAACCTATTGGATTTTTGGCACACTTGATGGTCTAAGAATGGAAGATACTTGAAGAAGTATCTAGCTTTGATGTGGGTTTCAATGTTGGATCATCTGGAGCTTTATTGGCTAACATTGCAATCAGGCCAACCATCTTGGACATGATTAAAGACCTGTAATGGGACGATGGAGAACTCCACACTGCTATAAACAAGTCAATTAGCAGTGGGTTTGAAATTCTCTCTTGGAGAAATGGTGGGATTTCCTTCAAGGACAGACATTGTGTTTTGGAAAATGAAGATTTAATAAGAGAGATTTTGGATGAAGCACACAAGTCTAAGTACACTGTCCATTCGGAGTTACTAAAATATACCAGAACCTCAAAAAGTATTTATGGTGAAAGGGTATGAAAAAGGACATGGCTACTTCTGTTTCCAAGTGTTTCATTTGTCGGCAAGTAAAGCTAAACACCGGAGACCGACATGAGTTCTTCAGTCTTTTCCTATTCCCGAGTGAAAGTGAAAAAATATTTCCATGGACTTCATTGTGGGTTTGCCAAGGACAGTAAAGAACTTTGATGTCATTTGGGTTTTGGTCGAATGATTGACTAAGTCAGGTCATTTTCTTCCATATCGGACTACGTTCAATTCTAACCAGTTGGCTAACCTCTATATCAAGGAAGTAGTCTGTTTGCACGGAGTGCCAATCAGTATTATTTCCGATCGAGACCCGAGATTTACTTCCAAGTTCTGGAAGAGTTTTCAGCATGATATGGGTTCCCATTTGGATTTTAGTACGACATTTCATCCGCAGACAGATGGACAAATGGAGAGGGTGAACCAGATCATAGAGGACATACTATGAGCTTGCATGTTAGACTTCCAGGGGAGTTGGGATGATCACCTTCTATTGGTTGAATTTTCCTACAACAACAGCTATCAAACGAGTATTCAGATGACACCTATAAAGTCCATGTTTTATTGTTGGCTTATTCTAGTGTCAAAACAAGTGAGTCTAGTGTATCTTGGGTCATTGCTTTCAAGCATCCACGACAAGTGAAGAAGAAAACCGAAAAAGACCGGTTGAAGACATTTCGATCATCACCCAAGAATGACTCAAGTTTTAGGATAGTAAGTGAGACCTAGAAGACCAAAAATCATTCATATGGAAATGCCCAAAATCATAGAAAATGGTTCCAAAAAGCGTAGATCAAGTGTAGCAAAGCATTAGGGATTGAAAGGAAGAAAAATGACAAAAATCCACTTTAAGGTCGACCCTGACCATTTTGGGTCGACCTAGACCCTTAAGGAATTAGTATGGCAAAAAATTCCAGAACACAAGAAAAGAAAGGGTCGACCGAAGTGCACACTTGGGTCGACCCAAAGTACTTAGGGTCGACCCTGATATGGGAATTCTTTCCAAATCCGATTTTTAGCAATTTCTAATTCCTTGGGGTTGCTCCTCTATTTAATGCAACTCCTCTAATCCGTGAAAGTAGACTTTGGGAGAGTCTTGAGAGGGTATTAGGCTATCTCTAGAGTTCATAGAAACTCTATATTTGTTTCCTCTCCTCCCCTTTACTATTTTCTCTTCTATCCTAGAGTTTGCAAACCAATGTTCCATTATTGCTTGTTTAGACTTTCCCATTGATGGAATCCATTCAGGATTTGATTTTAATCAAACCATCAACCCGTTCTGGAAAGAACAAATTGGCCGGAGTGTTCTGGAGCCTTTGCGAAGGAGATTGATTCAAGGAGGATTGTGGATGTGATATTTGGTAGGTGGAATCCGAAGCCTTCATTGACGGAGATCGATTGTGGAGATCGTGGTTGTCGAGACACAAAGAGAAGAATATGCTACTACAGTAGATTGCGAGGCTTGCGAGATCGTGATTTCTTTCGGAGGCGTGGAGGACTGAGTACTGAGGATCGTAGTGTCGAGTCCGATTTAGTACAGTTCGAGTTTTGTAAGTATTTGTTTCTTTGTCTTAGTGGATTCTCATTGCTGAATTAGGTCCCGTGGTTTTTCCCGGAAGGGTTTCTACGTAAAAGTCCTTGTGTTGTGGTTTACTTGTTTCCCTTATTCCGCACTTTAAGTTCATCATCCCTTAGTTAATAACTTAATTGATAAATATTAAAAAATGGTAGATAGACTTTGTAGGGAGACCAAGCTAGCCCCTTGAATTTGTGAGTTCTCAACTCAAACATTAGATTTTTGGTTCACCGGATTTTTTCAACACCGTTTGAAGCACTCTATGGGAGAAGTTTTTGTTCACCTTTGTGTTGGGATGAAGTTGGCGAAAGGAAGCTTTTGGACTCCGAACTTGTTAATCAGACTGTGGATAGAGTTCAGTTGATTAGGGAGAAGTTGAAACAGCTCAGAGTAGGCAGAAGAGCTATGCCAATACTCGTAGGAGAGACCTTGAGTTCCGAGTTGGGGATTTTGTTTCGTCAAGATCTTGCCTACAGAGGGTGTGTTGAGGTTTGGCAAGCGGGGGAAGCTCAATCCTAGGTATGTGGGTCCTTTTGAGATTATCACCCGGGTTAGAGAAGTCGCTTATCGGGTTATATTACCGCCCCATATGGCGAGTATGCACAGTGTCTTCTACATCTCCATGATAAAAAAGTACATCTCGGATCCTTCATACGTCATTGATTTGGAGCCATTGGAAGTCTGAGAAGATTTGACTCTTGTTGAGACAACAACTCAAATCTTGGATCGGAAAGAGTATGTCTTATGCACTAAGGTCATTCCTCTTGTACTCTTGTAATGTGAGCATCACTCTAATGAGGAAGCTACATGGGAGAGGAAAGCCGAAGTCCGTGAAAAGTCTCCTTATCTATTCGCCTAAGGTGCGTAAATTTCATGGACGAAATTCTTTTAAGGGGCGAAGGATGTAGAGTCCTGGACCTTTTCCCTTGGTTTTATCTTGTTTTAGTAGGGGTTTCTTGGTCATTTTGGTGTTCTATGTTTGTCTGTGCAAATATTAAGCAAGTTGGAGGGTCAAAATCGACGAAAAACCCCAAATTCAGGACCGCTGATTGATCGGACCTCACAGATCGATCGATCGGAGGTAAACCAGAGGATCGCCTAGGCATTCTATCCCGGGCCGATCAATCGGACCTCCCAGAACGTTCGATCGGCTGGCAACAGAAAAAATGCCCAGTTGAGTCCGATCGATCGGAACTAACCCCGATCGATTGGGGCACGCAATTTCCGTTTTTTAAAATCCCCAAATCGTGAATTTTTAAACTTTGGGATTATAAATAAGGATTCTATTTCAGGGTTTTAGAAGGTCCTAACCATTTCTAACCTATTTTGTCAAAGGAAGAGAGAGAACCTAGGGTTCTAAAGGAGATTTATCTTGGAGAAGAAGAGTTACGGTTGGAGGAGAAGAAGATTAGCTTAGGAATCTTTCCCCAAAGCTTCAAAAAGCTTCATGTTGCTATTTGGGTCCAAGGGAAGGATCCCAAAGATCGATATCCCTTCTAACTTAACCCTATTAAGATGTTTTGCATGTTTGAATACGAATATGTATGGATTACCTAGGGTATCATATGATTATGCAAAGATAGTTAGGTTGTGAGCATGAATGAGAGATTTTACTCATGAAATAAAAATTTTACATGTGTTCAAAGCTCCATTAGTTATGAATTATTGATATCATTTCTAATTCAACCTTAATAATGTTTTTATATGATAAGATAGGGATGTTTATGGATGATCAAGAGATTTACATGAATATGCAAAGGAATTGAAATATGAATTGAGGTTGATATCATATCTAATCTAACTCTTGTATTATTATGATTATTGATTTAGTATTATAAATGATGAATTAGTGAGGGAATTGCATATGGATGGATTTTTATGTTAGTTGCTTAAATTGAATTAAGGATTATGTTATGGATTGTGGATGTATGGAAATGATGGTGGATGGGTTAAATGGAGAAGGGATGAATTATGAATGGGTGGATTGGTGTTGGGTTTGGAATGGGTGAATGTGGTTTATGGATGAGCATTGATATGGTTATGGGAATGTGAAAATGGGAAAATGGCATTGTATACATAATTAAGGAATGTGAGGTGTCTATTGAAATGTCAAGGAATACCAAGTATTCAAATGATAACGTTGAAATGTTTGCATGAGCATGACAAGATATGATATATGTGTTACGATAAATTACACTTATTTATGTTACATGGTGATTGATATTTGGTGACCAATGCATAGAGTAAGTCCTCCATGTCCGGAATTCTCTAACTAGGGAGATGTAAGCTAACGGAGTTTCTTGACGGAAGACCGCAATCTAAGTAATGACCGAGCCCGGATACTAATCATAACACTATTGCACAAGTTCACTTTCATAGTAAGTTATAAGTTCACGAGTACACAAGCATGACATGAACATTGCATAGACACTGTAAGTATAAGTACAAGAAATAAGAACAAGTACAAGAATAAGAAACAAATACAAGAACAAGAAACAAGAATAAGTACGTGAAACCAGAACAAGTACGAGAACAAGAAAACTACATGATCTTACAAGGACCTTTATATCTCAAGTAGCTCCGGTAATCATTGATGCTCTCCATGGATAAGATTTCAAGTCCTAGATAATTATCATAGACATTTGGTATCTAAGAGCTCTAGGGGCTTACGCTTCTGTCGATGCACCTCTAGGAATTTAATACAAAGACCTTGATGACTGTTTCCTCACTCTGATTATGTTCATGATTATATTAAACTGTTGTTGACTTTACCATTGTTTCCTCACTCTGGATATTGGTTATATGCATGTGCTATTGTTGGTTAGTTTGGATATCCACTGAGTATTTAATGCTCCGTCGACTTGTTATTATCGTTCAGGTCTAGTGCAGGATCAGGCAGCTGCTCCTTAGGTGAAAGAGGAGTATACTGAGGAAGTGGAAGAAGGTGATTTTACAATTGATGGAGCTTGGGATCTTGACCGGTTTCCGTATTATTAGTTTATTTTCAGTTTCAGTTTTATTGACTGAGAACTTGTAATAGACGAGACCTTTTTTAATTGATGTTGCTTTAGTTTCTGTTTGTGGATTTGGATTATTATCGGTTTATTATATATTGAATGATAGGTTTTTATGGAAAGAAAATTTATAGTTACTATTTTGGGAGAATTATCTTTTAGTTTTTCCTTATTGCCAAGGAGGTTAAGCAGGGATAAGTAATGTGGCGGACCCAAAGTCCCAATATGACCAAGGTGGGGTTTTGGGGTCGTTACAGAGGTGGTATCAGAGCAAAGGCATTAGAGTCCTTATGACTAAGATATTACGTTCAAGAATAAGGGATTGGTCTATCTTTGAAAGGCAACATCAAGTCTAGGATTGTAGGTGTATTCTAGGTTTAAGTTTAGAATTAGTATTGTTTGTAAAATTATTGCTGAATGATGAAAGGGTTTGTTATGCTTCAGGATTGAAGCTATGAGGCATGACACGAGAGGGTACCGAGAGGGCCATAGAACAAGAAGTAGTGGAGGAGGCACTCTTGATAGGGATGGCCAGCCGGATATGGGCTGTATAATAAAGACTATTACGACTGCTATCACCCAACAGACTGTTATCCTAGCGTCAGGGCTAGTGAGGCAGGAAAGGTTGGCTGATGTTCACCTACACCATTAGAATGGAGTGGAAGCTTTTAGAAGGATGGGTCCTCCAACATTCTATGGTAGTATGAATCCCGCAATTGCCAAGTTATGGATCATGCAACTAGAGAAGATATTCTCCGTACTCGAAGCCACCGATGAGCAGAGGGTGAAATGGGCCTCCTTCGTTATGGAAGGCGAGGCTGAACATTGGTGGAGGGCCGCATCTAAGAAGAGGAATGAAGTGCGAGTGGGCAAGAGTAGACTTGGGGAGAGTTCCTCGACATCTTCTACGAGAGATACTTTTCAATTTTTGTGAGGCATCAGAAGGAGATTGAATTCTACTTTGGAGCAAAGGAGTATGTTAGTGGCCGAATATGAGGCCAAGTTTATGGAGCTTTCTAGGTTCACTCCTCATCTGATTGCCACGGAGAGAATGAAGGCAAAGAGGTTTGAGTGAGGCTTGAGGGATTTTATCCAGGAGAATGACTCGATGCATCAACATGAAATATGTAGGGAAGTGTACCAGTGTACCTTTATAGTTGAGAAAAATTCAGAGGAATTTCTAAATAAGAGGGAGAAGATTCAAGCAAGCTGGTATGGTCCTCAAGACAAGAGACCGAGGATGTTGGGTCCGGCGCCAGTTGCTAGGCCTACCCCTTACCAGAGGCCGGCACCAATAGCTTCTCAGACTCCATGGGCCGTTCCTCCTACTCCTTGGGCACCTAACTATCCGTTATGTGGTCAGTGTGGCAAGAGGCACCTAACTGGGGAATGCCGATCAGTTACTGGGGGATGTTTCCGTTGTGGAGATCTCACCCATCAGATTTGAGACTGCCTAGTTCAGACTCGACAGGTGCCTACATAAACATAGCTTCAGGGAGTCAGACCTCTAGGCAGGCGGCCCATGCAGCAGAGGCCACCCCAAGCCCTAGACCTTAACAACCCCGCCATCCAGTTCAGGGCTGGGTGTTTGGCACGTTAGAGTAGGATATACAGGCGTATGATGACATTGTGTAAGGTACGTTTAATTATAAATTTAGTTATGTGTTATAGTATTGTGATTATGCTATGATGATGTTTGTTGCTAAGTATCAACATGCTAAGTATATAATAATTGGTTGCGCACATGATTTGACACATGTAGTTATGTATCCAATTCAGGCACCTTGTTGGTAAATGACTTCTTAGCTCATGTGTTGGTTGATACCAGTTCTACTCACTCCTTCGTTACTCTTAGTTTTGCTCGAGAATTTCTGATGGAGCCAAGTTTGTTAGACCGTAAGCTATCTATTGCCATTCCTGTTGGTAGTTCAGTCATTACTGATAAGGTCTATCGAGTTTGTGATATTCGGGTGGGTTAGAGAGAAATGCCAGATGATCTAATTGTCCTTGAATTTCAAGACTTCAACGTTATACTGGGCATGGATTGGCTTTCCACATACCATGGGCATGTTGACTACTTTGGGAAAGTAGTCAACTTTAGGCAGATCTATGAGCCCCCTTTTTGTTTCCAAAGGTTGAAGAAGAAATACTTAGTTCGATTCGCAGCATTGAGTCTAGCTACCTCAAAAGCACCAAATTCCTCAAGTATCCCTGTTGTAGAGGAATTCATGAATGTATTTCCCAAAGACTTACCGGGTTTGCCGCGAGATAGAGAAGTAGAGTTTGCAATTGAGTTAGTTCCAGGCATAACACCCATCTCCAAGACGCTATATAGGATGACTCCAGTAGAGTTAAAAGAGCTATAGGAGCAGATTTAAGAGTTGCTCAATCTGGGTTTTATTCACCCAAGTATGTCACCTTGGGGAGCTTTGGTGTTGTTTGTGAAGAAGAAGGATGGTTCGATGAGAATATACATCGACTATTTGCAATTGAACAAGGTCGCTATCTATAAAAATATCCTTTACGTAGGATCGATAACTTGTTTGATTAGTTGCAAGAGGCTAATTATTTCTCCAAGATCGATTTAAGTTCGGGCTACTATCAGCTAAAGATAAAGGCCGAAGATGTGCCTAAGTCTGCTTTCCAAACCCGTTTTGGGCATTATGAATTTCTAGTCATGTCATTCGGTTTGACAAATGTCCTGATAGCCTTTATGGATCTCATAAACAAAATCTTCAAATCAACTCTTGACCGCTTTGTGATCGTGTTTGTGGATGACATTTTGGTGTATTCCAAGACCCAGAAAGAGCATGAGATACATCTTCAGGCCACACTGAAGACACTCCGTGAGCATAAGCTGTATGCTAAGCTCAGCAAGTGCAAGTTTTGACTGAAAAATATAACATTTTTAGGCCATGTGGTGTTAGGAGAGGGGATGTCAGTTGATCTTGCTAAGATAGAAGCAGTGGAAGGATGGGGAAGGCCAAAGAATGTCACAAAGGTTCAAAACTTCTTGAGCCTAGCTGGATATTATCGAAGATTTGTGGAAGGATTTTCCAATTTAGCAGCTCCGCTTACTCATCTAACTTGAAAGAATGCCAGGTTCGAGTAGAATGAGAAATGTGAGAAGAGTTTCCTTGAGTTGAAGAAACGCCTCACCACCACTCTGATCTTGATTGTAGCATCTGGTAGTGGAGGTTTTGTGGTGTATAGTGATGCCTCAATCATTGGGTTAGGTTGTGTTCTTTTGCAACATGGGAAAGTTATTGCATATGCTTCCCGATAGTTGAAAGACCACAAGCGGAACTATCCTACCCATGATTTGGAGTTGGCAGTAGTAGTCTTTTATCTGGAGACACTACTTGTATGGTGAGCAGTTTGAAGTATTCACCGATCACAAGAGTCTAAAGTATTTGTTCGCGCAGAAATAGATGAATTTGAGACAACGTCGTTAGATGAAATTCCTTAAGGATTATGATTGCTCTATCCAACACCATCCGGGGAAAGCGAATGTTGTGGCAGATGTGCTAAGCAGGCGACTTACTGGATTCTTGGCACACTTTATGTTCCAAGAATGGAAGATACTTGAAGAAATATCTAGCTTCGATGTAGGTTTCAGTGTTGGATCATCTAGAGCTTTGTTTGCTAACATTGTAATCAGGCTAACCATCTTGGACATGATTAAAGATCTACAATGGGACGATGGAGAACTGCACGTTGTTATGAATAAGTCAATTAGCAACGAGTTTAAAGATTTCTCCCAGAGAAATGGTGGGATTTCCTTCAAGGACAAACTTTGTGTTCAAGATAATAAGGATTTAAGAAGGGAGATTCTGGATAAAGTACACAAGTCTAAGTATACTGTCCATCCGGGAGGTACTAAGATGTAGCAGAACCTCAAGAAGTATTTCTGGTGGAAGGGTATGAAAAATGACGTGGCTACTTATGTATCCAAATGTTTGGTTTCTCAGCAAGTGAAGGCCGAACATTGGAGACCGGCAGGACTTCTTCAGTCTCTTCCTATTCCCGAGTGGAAGTGGGAAAATATCTCCATGGAATTCGTTGTGGGTTTGCCAAGGACAATAAAGAACTTTGATGCCATTGGATTGTGGTCAACCGATTGACTTAGTCAGCTCATTTTCTTCTGTATCGGACCACGTTCAATTATAACCAGTTGACTAACCTCAATATCAAGGAAGTAGTCTGTTTGCACGGAGTACCAGTCAGTATTGTTTCCAATTGAGACCTGAGATTTACTTCCAAGTTTTGGAAGAGTTTTTAGCATGCTATGGTTTTCCATTTGGATTTTAGTACGACATTTTATCCGTAGTCAGATGGACAAAGGAAGAGGGTGAACCAGATCATAGAGGACATGCTATGGGCTTACATGTTGGACTTATAGGGCAGTTGGGATGATCACCTACCGTTGGTTGAATTTGCCTACAACAATAACTATCAAATGAGTATTCAGTTGGAACCGTTTGAGGCACTCTATGGGAGAAGTTTCTATTCACCTTTGTGTTGGGATGAAGTTGGTGAAAGGAAGCTTTCTTTCCCCAAACTTGTTGGTCAGACTGTAGATAGAGTTCAATTTATCAGGGAGAGGTTGCAAAAAGCTCAGAGTAGGCAGAAGAGCTATGCCGATACTCACAGGAGAGACCTTGAGTTTCAAGTTGGGGATTTTGTTTTCATCAAGATCTCGCTTACAAAGGGTGTGTTGAGGTTTGGCAAGCGGGGGAAGCTCAGTCCTAGGTATGTGGGTCCTTTTGAGATCATCACCCAAGTCAGAGAAGTCGCTTATTGGGTTACATTACCGCCCCACATGGTTAGTATGCATAGTGTCTTCTACATCTCCATGTTGAAAAGGTATATCTCGGATCCTTTGCACGTCATTGATTTGGAGCCATTGGAAGTCCGAGAAGATTTGACTCTTTTTGAGCAACCGGCTCAAATCTCGGACCAGAAAGAGCATGTCTTGCGCACTAAGGTCATTCCTCTTGTACTATTGCAATGTGAGCATCATTCTAATGAGGAAGCTACATGGGAGAGGAAAGCCGAAGTCCGTGAAAAGTATCCTCACCTATTCGTCTAAGATGCGTAAATTTCATGGACGAAATCCTTTTAAGGGAGGGAGGATGTAGAGTCTTGGACCTTTTTCCTTGGTATTATCTTGTTTTATTAGGGGTTTCTTTGTTATTTTGGTGTTCTATGTTTGTGTGTGTAAATATTAAGCTAGTTGGAGGGTCAAAATCAACGAAAAATCTCAAATTTAGGACAACCGATCGATCTGACCTCATAGACCGATTGATCGAAGGTGAACCAGAGGATCACCCAGGCATTCTATCTTGGGCCGATCGATCGGCTGAAACCAGAAAAAATGTCCAGTTGAGTAAGTACAAGAACAAGAACAAGTATATGAAACAAGTAAAAGTACAAGAACAAGAACATTGCATGATTTTACAAGGACTCTGATATCTCAAGTAGCTCTGGTAATCGTTGATCCTCTCCATGGGTAAGATTTTCAGTCCTGGATAATTATCATGGACGTTTGGTATCTAAGACCTCTAGGGGCTTACGCTTCTGTCGATGCACCTCCATGGATTTAATACAAAGACCTTGATAACTATTTTTATGGGAAAACAAGTATACATGAATCTTATATTACAAGATCAAGAGTTACAAGTCCAAGAGTCACATAAGTACACTAGTCAAGCTAAGTCATGACATGATGTTCACATGTTTCCGCACTCTGATTATGTTCTTGATTATATGAAACTGTAATTGACTTTACCATTGTTGCACAATTTGGATATTGGTTATATGCATGTGCTATTATTAGTTAGTTTGGATATCCGCTGAGTATTCAATGCTCAATCGACCTGTTATTGTCGTTCAGGTCTAACGCGGGATCAAGTAGCTGCTCCGAGGGTGGAAGAGGAGTATATTGAAGAAGTAGAAGAAGGTGATTTCCAGGTTGATGGAGCTCCGGATCTTGACCGGTTTCCGTATTATTAGTTTATTTTTAATTTCAGTTTTCAGTTTCAGTGAGACCTTTTTAGTTGATGTTGCTTTAGTTTATGTTTGTAGATTTGGATTATTATCGGTTTATTATATATCGGATGAGATGTTTTTATGAAAAGAAATTTTATAATTACTATTTTGGGAGAATTATCTTTTAGTTTTGCCTTATTGCCATAGAGGTTAAGCAGGGATTAGTAATGTGGTAGACCCAAAGTCCCATTATGACCAAGGTGGGGTTTTAGGGTCGTTACAACAAGTCGTCACGTGTCCCTTTTAACACCCATTAACTGTGATTAAGATTCACTAACCCCTAGGATTCATCTCTCTAACCTTGGTTTTAAGATTTTTTTTATTAGCTTTAGGTTAATTATTTTTAATTACAGTTAAATGGTTTCTATAAACCGCCAGATGTCCCTTTTAACACCCATTAACTATGGTTAAGATTCACCCACCCCTAGGGTTACTCCATCTAACCTTGGTTTTTAGAAAAAAAAAAAAATCTTAGATTGATTATGCTTAACCACAATTAAAGGGGCTCTATAAGCTGCCACGTGTTCCTTTTAACACCCACTAACTGTGGTTAAGACTCACCCTTAGAATTCATCAATCTAACCTTGGTTTTAAGAAAAAATAAAAAATATTAAACTCATGTTAATTATGCTTAACCACAGTAAAATGGACTCTATAAGCTACCATATGTTCCTTTTAATACCCACTAACCATGGTTAAATTTACTCCCCCCTAGAGTTCATTTATCTAACTTTAGTTCTAGGAAAAAAAATATTAACCCTAAGTTGATACTATTAACTTTGGTTTTAAAAATACATATTAACCTTAAGTTTTTTTTTTGGGTAAATTACAGTTACTCCCCTGAGGTTTGGTGAAATTGTAGAGACCTCCCCTCTTGTTTCTAAAATTATATTGTCCTCCCCTGTCAGGTTAGTCAAGTTAACATCGTTAACGGAAAATGTGCTTTCACAATTTTACCTCCAGTCATGAGTTAAAACAATTAGTATTTCGTTTTCACTCAAACAAATACGGTTGCCCATGGAAATCTTGCTTCTCCAAATTCCGGAGTTGTCACATAGGATTCGGTCTTAATTGATGAATCCCAATTTTTTCCTGATCGGATAGCATTGTTGGCAATGACACCCTGCGCTACTAATTGGGTTTGCAGCTAGTGGCTCCTTTCCTGTTGGACCAGCCATTAACCATCTGAGCGATAGATTGACAAACACTCCAGATTTGGGGTTCACAAATAAATTTCCAGCAACTATTCCTCTAAGACTACCAAATAGACCCCCAAAACTGTAAAATCCCTTTCATTGTTTCTCCTCCCTGTTGATTCCATCAATACAGTTGGATCTTTGCATCTATTAGAAAACCGTGATCACAGAAATCAACCAAAACCTTGATGAAGCAATCCTCGTCCCATACCCAAAAAGGATCTACAAGGCAATGCATTTTTCTGTCCTCGCCAAAGTCGCCTTTTGTCATGTGCCTCGCTGATGTTGGTATCTGCAACAGAGAGATCCTGTAGTAGGGCCAAAAGCTTGAATCGATGGTGGTGGTGCCGATGGTGCATGGTCCGTTTCTTTAATGACCGTTGCATGCATCTGTTAATGAGATGCATAAACATGGGCTTTTTTTTTTCTTTCTAATACCCCATTTGTTGAAGTTTGGAGGTAGAAAATGAAAAGAGGTTTCTGAAATTAGAATCAAGGTCTCTAAAATTGGAATCAAGGTCTAAACAATGTGTTAGGATCCTGGATCATAACAAGAGAAAGCACTATCGATTGTTTTGAGAAGATCAATCTCCAAAGAAATTAGAGGTTTTTCTATTCCTTCCTTCTACGAATTACACCAATTTATACTTCTTCAAACTAGGCACTTGTACTAAACTCCCTAAAATCAAGGATCTCAAAGGATTTGAACTTCCTAAAATCAAGGACTCAAAAAATAGCAAATAACAATAAGGGAAAGAACTTCCTATTCTGATCAAGACTCCTATCTAATCCTAAAATGAATGAGTGGTGGAGTAAGGTTCCCAACACTCCCTTCCTTTTAAAATACCCTTGTCCTCAAGGGTGGAAAGAAGGAAACCTCGTAGTGAGGGAATCCAACGACTCCCAAGTTGGGTCATCTGGCGAAGTGTTAGCCAATTGCACTAGTAGTTGGGTGACAACTTTGTTGTGTCGTTTTACAATCCAACGATCGAGAATCTGCTTGGGTTCAATTTCCACTACACCATTCGGAGAGAAATGTGGCAAAATGGTGGAGGGAACAACACGGCTGCCCAAATTTTTCTTCAATAGTGACACATGAAAAACAGGATGAATTTTAGCACCTATGGGTAATTCCAATCGATACGCTACTTGCCCTACCCTTTCCAAAATATGATAGGGTCCGAAATAGAGCGGTGAGAGTTTTAAAGATCCTCAAAATGCCACTGATGATTGACGATAGAGCTGAAGATGCAAATAAACCCAATCACTAATTTGAAATTCTCACTCGAACCGGTGCTTGTTAGCTTGAAGTTACATACGTTCTTGGGCCCAAATGAGATTTTCCTTGAGTTGTCATAGTACCTTGTCGCAGTCCCGTAATTGAATATCAACCTGATGGACTTCGGAGTCACCATGGTAGTTGGTGATAGAAGGAGGAAGTTGTCCATAAACAAGCTCATAAGGTGTGCATTTTGCCGATTCATGGTAGGTGGTATTGTACCAACATTCAGCCCAAGGAAGCCAATGGACCCACTGGTTAGGTCAACCCCCTGAAAAGCACCTCAAGTATGTCTCAAGGCAGCCATTAACCCTCTCCGTTTGACCATCCGTTTGAGGGTGGAAAGCTGTACTCATCTTCAATTGTGTGTCATGCATCTTCCAAAGTTCACGCCAAAACAAGCTAGTGAAGGTAGGGTCTCTGTTGCTAACAATAGACTTCGAAACCCATGTAATTTGGCAATATTCTGCAGCCATGGAACTTGCTGAATATGGATGAGCAAGTGCTACAAAGTGAGCATATTTTGACAAACGGTCAATTACTACCAAGGCAACTGTTTTCCCATGTGAGTTGGGAAGACTGTCAATGAAATCCATAGACACTTTGCTCCAAATAGCATCAGGTATAGGAAGTGGTTGTAGTAAACTCGAAGGGTTTAAACTCTCTATCTTGTTCCTTTGACATGTGTCACATTCTGCCACATAATTTTTAATTTCCTTTTTCATACCTTGCCAATAAAACCCACAGGATAGCCTCTTGTAAGTTCTTTTGAATCCCGAATGGCCTGCTTAGTCACGGTCTGCTCTATCAACGCAGGTCCCAAAACTTTCTGCTCACCAACTTCATCCCAATATTGAGGAGATCTACAACTTCTTCTGTACAAGGCTTTGAAAGGTTGTCATCTGTTAGACATATATGCCCACAAAAGCATTCTAGAATTGTATTAGTCTACTTTATCAATAAAAGCATATTTACATTCACACATTGTCTTCTAAATTGGGTAACATATTAAATGTATCTCATAAGATGAGACTACTTTGTCCCTTAGGCAACATTGTAGGAAAACCATCCAATTAGTTATTAAACTAATTGCTAAGGAGATATGGTTTTCTTGTTCCTTGTAGACCTAGAATAGTTCTAAGTTATTTAGGATACACCTGGACAATGTATTCCTACTAACTTATACATTATTAGTTCCATATGATGGAGTGATGAATCTCAATCACTTAGAGAAGAGTCTCTTGATTAAGATGTGGATATAAGTAAGAAGTACTTATATTGTAACAGGATCGCTTAGTGGATATCCTCAGAAATATATTGTCTATATATATTTAGGGTAGTCCATTTGACAAATTGTCTTTAACCTGAGAGGTCGACATCTTCTCTAGCATATGCCTATATAGCTTTGATTTAGCTAATTGTCAATGTCCAACACACCGGACTAAATACGGGCTCGTTGGGTTATGTACGTTATACTAGAAGAAGTGTGTGCATGCTTAAGAAGGAATCCACACTCTTCTTTTAGAGTAAATTATATTGAGTTGATACTTGTCAAACCGAACATGGAAAACCAGCGCTGATATTTATCGATGAAATGGTTTTATCGAAAATGTTATTTTCTATGTAAAATGAAAGTAATAATTATTATTATTTCTTTTTAGAAAATTTCATATAGTTTTGAAAGTCCAAGTTTGACTAAAAGTATCAAACAGAAAGGGTTCTCATTATAAGCTAGGTATTACAAACAGTATAAGATATTGTCCCATAAGCTTATAACAATATTAGAAGTTGAAGGACGTATTTGTAAACAAATCTTGTAATATATAATACATGCAAGTAATTCTCTAATTTTTGAGGGTTAGTCACATTGTGTTAATGGATATTATTGCGATTAGTGGAAGTCCACTAACATAGATAAAATTCTATGATCCTAATGGAATTATAGGAAAATGTTTCCTAGTAACAAAGCTTCAACCAAAAGGTGAAGCACTTGGTCTTACAACTGGAAATAGGAGATCCCTTTAGATCCCACACACTAGGACCTTCTTAAAGCTTTTAATTTAATTAATTAATTTCTCTATGTAAATCACTATATGGTATAGTGAAGCTCTAATAGGTGAAATTACATAAGATGTGATTAACCAAATGGGTAGGACCCATATGGGATTTTGATTAAGATCAAAACTTGACCAACAAGAGTTTAGAACTCTAAAAGGGGCATTAGATTGTGGGGCCCACCTAGGGTAGGATGCCCACTTTATGCTAGACATTATCCATTTAATTAGTTGGCGATCTTATCTCCTATTAAATAGGGGTTAGATTACTTGGTTGCTAATTAATGGTTTCCTATTAAGTAGGGAATGGATAATTTTGTTACTAATAGTTTCCTATTAAGTAGGGATTGGATTAGTAAGTTCCTAATTGATTTTCCTATTAAATAGGGAATGGATAATGTTAGTTTCTTATTTTGATAAATCTTAATTAATTAGGAATTATCATTGAGGAATCAACAAGAGAGAATTCTAATTAGATTAAAATTAGAAAGAGGAGTCTTGGATTGAAAGTAAGCAATCCAAGAGGGCTATAAATAGGGTGGGATGTCCACCCCTTTGGCCACACACTCACCCCAACGTCTCTCGCTCTCTCTCTCTCTCTCTCTCTCTCTCTCTCTCTCTCTTATAGCTCATCTCCTCTTCCCCTTTTTGGTTGTACGGTCAACACTCCCATTCTACTCTCTTAATTTTAGTTTGGATCTTGAATAATATTATAACCAATCTTGTTATCAAGAAAGGATCTTGCATTCAAGAAAAGAATAAAAGATCATAGAACTTGAATTAGAAGGGTCATTAACTTCCATTAGAGAAAAGCAAAGAAACTAACCTTATCTATTAGTAACAAACTAATGGAATCCCTATTAAAGAATCTTTAATTAGTAACTAACTAATCTTATCCTTATCCTATAAGGAAACATTAATTAGTGAGCAAGTAATCTTATTCTTAACTATTAGGAGATAAGTATCACTAACCAACTAAAAGATAAAGCTTCACATTGAAGTGGGTGTCCCACCCTAGGTGGGCCCTACTTCCACACGCCCCTTTAAGGAGTTCCAAACTCCTTAGGTCATTATTTGATCTTTATCAAAACTCCCAATGGGTCCTACCCATTTGGTTAATCACATCCTATGTGATTTCACCTATTAAAGCTTCACTATATCATATAGTGATTTACTTATAGAAATTAATTAATTTAATTAATAATTAAATTAAAAGCTTTAAGAAGGTCCTAGTATGTGGGGTCTAAAGGGATCTCCTATTTCCGATTGTGGGACCAAGTGCTTAACCTTTTTGGTTAAAGGATTGTTACTAGGAAACCCTTTCCTATAACTCCATTAGGATCATAGAATTTTATCTATGTCCCTAGACTTCCACTAATCAAAATAATGTCCATTAACACAATGTGACTAATACCCAGAAATTAGAGAATTACTTGCAGGTATTTCAATTATAAGATTTATTTACAGATGCGTCCCTCTACTTCCAATATTGTTATAAGCTTACGGGACAATATCTTATACTGTCTTTAATCCCTAGCTTATATTGAGAACTCTTTCTCTTTGATACCTTTAGTCAAACTTGGACTTTCAAAACTATTTTAGAAATTCTTTAAAAGAAATAATAATAATTATATTCCTTTTATATAGAAAATAAACATCTCGATAAAACAATTTCATCGATAAATACCAGCGTTGGGTTTTTCAAATCCGGTTTTGACAAGTATCAATTTAATATAAATTACTCTTGTAGAGTAGTGGAATCCTTGTTGAGCATACTCACACTTCTCCTAGTATAGTGTAATTAACTTAATGAGCCTATATTCAGTCCGGTGTGTTGGACATTGACGATTGGCTACATCAAAACTATATAGGCAAATACTAGAGAAGATGTCGACCTCTCAGGTTAAGGACAATCTATCAAATGGACTATCCTAAATATATAGACAATATATTTCTAAGGGTATCCACTGAGCAATCCAGTTGCAATATAAGTACTTCTTACTTATATTCACATCTTAGTCAAGAGACCCTTCTCTCAATGATTAAGATTCATCACTCCATCATATGGAACTAACAATGTGTAAGTTAGTAGGAATACATTATCCAGATGTATCCAAAATAACTTAGAACAATTTTAGGTCTACAAGGAACTAGAAAACCATATCTCCTTAGCAATCAATTAATAACTAATTGGATGGTTTTCTTACAATGTTACCTAAGGGACAAAGTAGTCTCATCTAATGAGATACTTTTAATATGTTACCCAATATAGAAGACAATGTGTGAATGTAAAATATGCTTATATTGTTTTAAGTAGACTAATACAATTCCAGAATGACTTTCATAGGCATATATGTCTAACAAAAGTAGGGTGAGGTGCCTGCGAAGTAGTCGGACAAAGCACTGGTGGTGAAAAAAGGAGGCCTCTATGTCTGTGTAGGCCTACGAGCTGAATATGGGGAAGTCCTGACCCTCTTCTCCTGTGGTGCTGAGCCACTGGACTAACCCCTATGCATGATTCTCCCGAAGCCACTCTCTCTCCTCCAAAGAAACTCCTCTGAGTTCCTCTCGGCGATCTTCGCCTTCCCCACAATCTCCCTTTAAGACTCCACCTGGAGTATAGAGACTCAATCCTTGATAAAGGCTTTCAATCCATTTTAAAACTTCCTGACTCGCATCTCCTCTGTCGTGATTAGGTGTGGTACTGCCAATAGAAGGTGTCAAGGAACTCTTCCCATGACCATGGCTCTCTTGCCCTGGCAGTTTCTCTCTACCTCAGTGTAGCTCTCCACCAATGATTGGCTTCACATTCCATCATGAAGGTAGTCTAGTCCACTCTCTACTCATCTGTGTAGCGAAGAGCACGGAAGATCTTCTCTAGTTGCATAATCTATGTTTTTGCAACCATGGGGTCTGAAGTCCTATAGAAATTAGGTCGATGAAGCCTTTAGAACGCCTCGTGTCCCGAAGCATGATGTGTAGGACGTGGATGCACCAGTGCAGTAACAGCAATAGGCTGTCTGGCTGCTAGCATGGTGATGGTCTTGACCATATCATTTAGAACCTGAGATATGTCGAGTTGTTCGTCACCCGATGGAGGGTCTCCTCCATTTCCGTTACTCCTAGTTTGGTAACCGCGACCCCGACCGCCACGTCTCATGGTAAATCCTGAGAACAGTAGCAGAACATGAGTCTAACTTGGAAACCAACTTTATTTCAATCACAAATTCAAGTTCATTCCATATTCATAAGGTACATAGTAGGGATACATCAAGGTATACATTGCAATAGTAGAATCATACAATTTGTGGTTTCTAGTGTAGGATACTAAGTTCAGTTGGGTTTCAACCGGTTATGGACTAAGACTAAATGATTAGTCTATACTTGGAATACGACTCCTTTCTCATCTTAATATCTTGTTTTCACCATGGTATCAGACTCTAAGTGACCCTACAGAACCTAATACTGATACCACTCTGGTATCAGACCTATTATATAGAGTTCACCTGAGTTCTAAGTTCAACTCAGAGAACAATCCAACCCTAGAGAACCTAAGACCTTAGCTTTGATATGACCTCTATTGTGATCCAAAATACCTCCTAAGAGTTAGGGATACTTTGGCTCGTGATGTGCTATATCCGATACCAAACCATCCTGTAAAAATACCCATGACATAACATAGCGGAAACATATAATAGTGCGGAAGCATAAATCAAAATACGAAAGCGTAAACTTAAAATTTACTTTTATACATATGACTGTATTCCAAGTTTGTACAATATATAAACCAAAATAAGAGTGGACATGTCTACTCATCAAAATACAAATGTGATCACTCTCTCTCACTCACTCTCAATAGTATCTAGGATAAGGCCACCTGTCAAGGTTCTTATCCTCCTCTGTTGAGCCTCTGCCAGCTCCTCCTCACCATAGTCCTCATCGACCCACGAACTGAGACCACATATGTTGAACTGACCTACCGATATAAAATATACGGTTAAGCATGGAATACTCAGCGAGCACAATCCATTAGCTAACAATGCTATAATAACAATAATATCACAAGCAATTACTTAAAGGAATACCATTCATAAAATTCATGCTTAAAATCCATCATAGAAAACCCGTCATCAAATCTTATCTTTTGTGGAAAACAAAACACTTGTACATGCCTTATGAGTTCTTATGAATTACTTGTGAGCTTATGAGTTCTTAAGAGTTCCTTGTGAGATTATGAGACTTGTGAGCCTTATGATCCTTGGAGCTTATGCAAAATCATAGACATGATCCATGGAGCTTGTGCAAAATCATAGACATGATCCATGGAGCTTGTGAGTACTTATGAGTCTTGTAACCTTGTGAGCTGCAAGCACCCAATTTTTACACCCCATAACCCTAGTTTAACCCCAATCAAACCCTAGTTAAACCATAGGTTGAACCCTAATCAACCTTAGGTCAAATCCTAGGAAAAATCCTAGTTTAACCATAGGCCAAACCCTAATGAAAGCCAAGGTTAAAACCCTAAACCCTAGGTCAAACCCTAGTCAACCTTAGGTCAAACCCTAGTTAAACCCTAGATCAAAACCCTTAACCCTAACTAGCCCTGAGCCGTGGGCCCATGGCCCATAAAGGATCAAAGCCAAGGCTCCTAGGGCCTAAATCCTCGGCCAACCATGGCCTAGGCCCAAGCAAGGCCCAAAAATTCAAACCCAAAGGTCGTACCGCGTGTAAGTAGGACCAGGCCTGTTTTTAGTAAAAACTAGTAATAGCGGTAGAGTTTCTACCACCATTATAATTTTAGTCTTGTGAGGGAATGACGGTACTGGAATTACCGCTATTCCCAGTTTTGTGTGTTTTACATACCACCTGCCCTCCCCAGTGCTCAGGCACGCCTCTGGTAGCCCCCACTCCTCCCTGCGACCTCCGCCTACCTCTGTCCTTATACCCCTTGTGTCCCCAGACCTTCTATAAATTTTGAGCTTCCCTACTTCATCTTCCCCACTTGGAAAACCCCCATCCAAATTTCTTCCAAGAATCCTTGCTGCCCTTAAGTTCTAGCTTCATCCAAGGGACACTAGAAGCTTCCAGGGCAATCCTAGGCCCTCACCCAGCCGTGCAACACCACCACAGGCCACCACCACCTCCTTCCAAAGCAGTTAGTAGGGTAGGGTCCTCCCCTACCCCTCTGTTCCCTTTTTGAATCAGTGTGAGTCCCTGGTCCAATTCCAAGAGACTTTATTTTGCTTTGGCTACTGATAGAATCTGGAGTAGGGGATCCCCCTGCCTTCCTCATAGACAAGGGGATCCCCCTAAGTGATCTCATGGATGCCCACACCTCCACACACGGTGCACAAGCCTTCCTCCCCCCCCCCCCCCACACCTTCCAGAGGACCCTCAGCCCATGAGAAATCCCTTGGAATCAGTATGGTGCAACTCTAGGGGGCACATTTCAATTTCTGGAAAAATCTAAAAATGACGGTAAACACAGTATCGTAAATTTTGGACTTTTCTATGACAGTGACTCTAAGCCTCATTTCTGTCGACCCTAGTCCATTCCAGGGCTTGGTTTGGTCCTTAAAACCTCCCTTCATCTACCTTGGTCCTTCTAGGCCCCCTAGGTTAACTTAACCATGGTTAAAATAAACATAATTGTAAATTATCCATAATGTCAGTAAACAGATTACCGACATTCTGAGTTTTCTGGTTTTCACTGTAACATGCTACTGTGGGCCCACCCCAAGCCAAGCCCAGGGCCCAAGACTTACCACAAGTCCCCTGGAACACCCTCATGGGTCCAAGACCTATTGGGTATCGTCCCTACCATTCCCTTTTGGTTGCAAAGCCACTGTTGTCAAAACAGTAGCAATGGCGGTAGTTATTCTACCGCCAATCTCCTTCTGCAAAGAAATGAGATTGGCGGTAATTATTCTACATCCAATCCTATTGTTTACTTAACAGTGGCCTTGCACAGGGCCCAGACTAGATAGGAGGCAACTCTAGGACCTGCCATATTGCTTGGGCCCACCTCACCTCGAACTAGACCTTCTAACTGGGGTTAACTCAACCCCGATTAAGTTTTAACCATGGTTAAACCAATCTAACCTTTAAAAAAATGGAAAATTTTCAAAAACATCTAAAAAATATAAAAGCCCAAAAACATGTGATCTTGGCCCTTAAACCATGGTTACCAGCCCTGACCATGGTTAACTCACCCCTTAAACCCGGTCAAGAACCCTTGGCCTACCAGCCCAACTTTAATCTACCGAACTAAACCCCTTAGCCTACTGGGTCCAACCTTAGTCTACCGGGCTAACCTTTAGCCTACCGGGCTAACCCTTGGCCTAACCTTTAGCCTACCAGGCTAATCCTTGGCCTACAGGGCTAACCCTTGGCCTACCGAGCTCAACCTTAGCCTCCGGGCCCAAATCATGCACTTGACCAACCCGGTTAACCACCCCTAGCCCCTGGGTTAAACCCTTAGCCACTCTGGTGCACACACACACTCCTCTAGCCATGGCATGGGCTCATGTACCAGAACTACGCTCGATCTGATCTCACCCCATGTGATTACGTAGGCAACCCAACCCGGGTTCAACCCTAGTTAGGATTTTTCTTTTCTTGGATTAGTATACTCTAAATACTTAGACATTTGAATAAAATTTGACATTAATTTGGCTTATACCTAGGGAGTAGGTAACCATTGTAAAATGGGGGCCTAGGGTGCCTAACACCTTCCCTGGGACTCAATCGAACCTCTTACCTAGAACTCTCATATAGACCAAGACCTTATCCATAATTCTGGGACTTATCCCTTAAAATAAATAGGTGATGACTCTTAATCTCAATCCCAGTGAGTAAAATTCGTGCTCACATGAGCCTTGTAACCTTGTGAGCCTTGAAACCGATTTTAGACTTATACATTTCTTATGAATTCTTAGAAGCCTTGCGGGACTTATGATCATTGGAGTTTATGCAAGATCTTAAATTTGATCCTTTTGAGCATGAGGTAACCAATCTTAGAAATACCAACCCAAAGTTTGGCTTTGTCAATGCTTATGCACTTATGCTTCTTCTTATGAAATTTCCTTTGAAAAAAGCCTTAAATTTGATCCTTGTGAGCATGAGGTAACCAATCTTAGAAATACCAACCCAAAGTTTGGCTTTGTCAATGCTTATGCACTTATGCTTCTTCTTATGAAATTTCCTTTAAAAAAAGCCTTTCTTATAATCCTTGAAATACTATGCTTATAAAAAAAACAAAAAAACCTCGGTTATGTAAAACATAGAGTGTGTGGAGTGTTTGTGAGCATCATAATACTTATGGAAAGCTTTAAACATCTCATACAAGTTCATACAAAACATATTAGCAACATAGTATACTTGAACAAATTCTACAAACATTTAACATTTCCATTCATGGCATTGCATCACAAAATCTTGGCTTTTAAGCCTATTCCATCAACATTATACTTAGAATCATAGTTTATTGGAGGATAATCACAATCATATACAAGCATAAACATAGTTTTCTTTTTATTGAAAAACCCCAATCTTCAAAACTCTTATTCATAAATTGAATCATAATAAAATCATCTAGTAGAGTGCATTTACAAATCCTATTCCAAATCATACATTAAATCCCCTTTTTACTATTTGTATCATAACAAAGTTAAGTAGTAGAAGGTTTTTACCTCTTAGATTGGAGAAAAGCTTGAGAAGGCTTGAGAAGGTGTGATCCAAGCATCAAAGAGGAAATCCAACCTTGTAGAAGGAACCCAAGCTCCCCCTTGATCCTCCAATGAAAACCCTAGCTTCTCCTCTTCTTCCTCTCTAACTCTCTTAATTTCTCTAAACTTGATACCTTGAGGGTTTGTGAACCCTAACCCACGAATTTGGGGCTTATAAAGGAAAATGGGTGGTCAAAAGACCAATATACCTTTAATAAAAAGGTTCCCTAGACCAAATTGGGCAAAACCTCGGGTGCCCAGTCGACCGGCCTTGTGAATTTCCTTACTGTTAGCCCATTTTGGAAAAATCTCCACAATTGGTCGACCGGCCTTGAGGGGCAGTCGACCGGCCCTGCATAACCAACTCACTGTTGGCCATTTTTGGCCTATTTCGTGATAGTCAGTTGACCAACCTTGAGGGCGGTCGACCGGGATTCACCAGAACCTTTGTGAATCCACTTGCTTTTCCCATTTCTTCCACTTAGAGTGCTTTCACTCTCCCATTGACTTACCTAGAGTGTTTCCACTCTTTTACCTAGGCTACTATTTCTTACACTCTCCTGGAGATGATCTATCACTCTAGCATTCACTCCTATCATATACCCAAGGTTTCAAATTGTCGTTTGATTCAAAACCAAGAGGATTAAGGATAGATGAGTGATATATTTTGGATGATCTGTTGATGAAATAGATTTTTGGATATCTCTTTTGCGAAATAGTAAAGCGTTGATTTTTCGTGATAGGAAGAACGATGCCGCCCTGGCGAGCATCGAGGGTACACTGGCTAGAGCCTATGAGGCTATTGCTACCTTGGCTAATCTGATACAGTAGCAACAGACTCAAAGCATGAATGGAAATGGTAATTGTATGCCCATTGCCACCATTCCAAAGCATGGGAATGTGACTCGTTTGGAGAAGTTCAAAAGACTGGGACTATAAGCTTTTATGGGTACTACTGATCCATTACAGGCAGAAAACTGGATCAGAGGCTTTGAGAAAATATTTTGGGCTATGTCTTGTCCAGAGGACACCAAGCCAAAGTTTGCCATTTTCATGCTCGAAGGAGAGGTAGAACATTGGTGGACTACAGTTAAAAGAACAGTCCTAGAGAGTCAGAAACCCGTGTGATGGGCAAAGTTCACAGAGTTGTTCTACGCACGATACTTCTCTACGTCCATGAAGAAGAAGAAAGAAATAGAATTTCTATAATTGACCCAAGAAAACATGACGATCAGCGAGTACAAACAACGTTTTAACCAACTCTCCAGGTTTGCGGCCAAGTTTGTAGAGGACAAGATATAGAGGGTAGAAAAGTTCGAGGAAGGGTTACGGCCAGCTATCAAAGGGAAGTTAGTGGATCAAAGGTTTACATCATTCTCTGAACTTCTCGATAGAGCACTCAGGGTAGAGAGAGTACACGAAGAAATGGCCACAGCAAGTGCTGGCAAGGGAAAGGGGCTGATAGAGAAGTTGGAGGAAAAGAGCGAAGTGAGAGATAGTGATAACAAGAGGAAGTTTGGGAATTTCAATAAAAGTAATATTTCGAAGGAAGTTAAGCAGCAGAGTTGTGAGCATTGTGGTCAGTCTCATCGGACTGAATACTGTAAGGCCGAAGTTTGCTACCAGTGTGGCAAGCCAGGTCATATCAAGAGACACTGCCCATCTCTTAGGCAAAATTCGGGGAATGGAGGAAAGGTTCGTGTCTTCGCTATGACACAAGAAGAAGTCCAACTTGGCGATGACATCGTTGAATGAGCACTTTAGACATCCACGTCCTACCTTAGTAGGCGTGCTTACTTTTTTGTATCCGTGTATTTTGGATAAGAAATGTACAGAAGACAAACAACTTAATGTTATAGATGCATTTTGTGATAAGTATGAAATGATTTTATGATATAAATATTTTGTCTATTCTAATTCTCAAGGACTTTGACAATCCTGAAATATTAATCGTTGACATGAGAAAACTAAAATGGGTTCCCCTCCACTATTGAGAGATACAAGTTGATCAAATTTCGAGAATGAAATTTTTGTAAGGGGGGAGGATGTAACAACCCAAAATTTTAATATAATAAAATTATGTGTTTATGAGTCCTTAATTGAGGTTAATTAGTTCATTATTTGTTAAATTGGTAAAAAGTGGGTTTGTTCGGGATTGGATTGTACTAGTAAAACTTCAGTATTTTTTCTTGAAAATTGTACACAATGTGCGGGTCGACTATCTGGACAATCACCTATCATTTCAGTTCCATCGCGTATCGATTCACGAGACTGCGGGGGTCTTAAATGTAAGAAAATCAAGAAAACCAGGAAATTCCAGATTTTTCGAAATTCAATGGGACTCCATAATTGTTGGGGATTCCAATAGAAATCCATACGACTGACACCACAACGTGCCAGTCGGTCGTGATGATGACCATCTGTCATTTCGTCAGTTTATCATCTCATATAAAGAAACGACAACGTGTTTTGTGTCCGAAATCAGGAAATTAGTGGGTTTTGCAGTTTTTTTCCAGATTTAGTTTTTACTATTAAAACTCAGTATTTTTTGCTAAAATTTTTACAGTAGGTGTCAGACTGCCCCTAGTTCGGTCACTTGAAATTTCATCAAAATCGGATGGTATTTAATAGAGTTTCGAAGGCTTGTATGTGGGAAAAATAAGAAAAATGGTCAAAAAATCAACTGGTCAAAGAGTTGGCCCGGTCAACTCTAACTTTCCACACCTTATTGGTCATGTGATTTTGCACATGATCTCACCCCATTGCTTATATAAAGAGGGTTAAACCCTTCATTTTCTCAAAAATTTTGCGGAGCACATAAGTGCTACCCGAACCTCTTTAGAGAGAGAAAGTGAGGAGAGTGAAAGAAAGGAGAGAGAAAGGAAGAGAGAGAAAGAAGAGGAAGTCTACCCTGGGGTATTTCGATGCTCCCGACGCGTTGGCAGCGTCTGATTTTGTCCCCGGTGCCTCGATCGACGTGTAAAGAGAGAAAGAGAGAAATCTAAAGAGAGAAAGTGAAGGTGTGAAGGTGAGGAGCTTCACCTTGGGGTTGATCGTCCTCCCGAGTGCATTAGCAGTGTCCGTTTCGGCCCTAGGCGCATCGAAGTTCATGAAAGAAGTAAAATCTCTTTTCCCTCTTTCCTATTTTCCCTTTAAATATGTTTTTCTTGTTGTGGATGATGTTCTTGCTTTATGACGTGGATGAAAAGGGTCAGAGACCTCGTGGATGTGTTATAGAAGGGTGGATGTGCATGAAAAATGAGTAGAGGGGTGTAGCCCTCGGTCTCAGGTGTCAAAACCCCAGATTTAGACTCACTGTGTGAATGGCGTGGATGGAAAAAGGGTCAGAACCCCTATGTGATGCTGTGATTTTATGTGGACATTCGGGGAGCCCAGATTGGGTCCCAGGTAAATTGTATCGTCATCCTGGGGTGTCAAAAAATTGTTTTACAAGTCTTATAAGGCTATGGACACATTCTTTAGCCTGAAAACGTTCCCTAACGAGACGATATGTTACTGGATTTGGTTCACGGGCACGAGGCCCAACTGGTTCAGTTAATCAAGCGAGGCTTGGGTTCACTGGGATTACTTAGGGGTTAGAAAACCTAACCGGGGTTAAATTATAGTCCTCTGTGACTGATAGTCCGGAGTGGGTGGATTTGATATCCATAGATCCTCTTTGGTTAGGTCTGGAGTGGTGTATTATGTTAATCCTCTGTGACTGATAGTCGGGAGTGGGTGGAATAATATCCATAGATCCTCTTTGGTGAGGTATGTGACTAATCATCGGGAGTGGGTGGAATAATGTTCATGGATTCTCTTTGGCGAGGTACGTGACTGATTGTCGGGAGTGAGTGGAGTGTTATCCATAGATCCTCTTTGGCTAGGTTTGGAGTGGTGGTGTTATGTAGTCCTCCATGACTGATAGTCGGGAGTGGGTGAATTTGATATCTATAAATCCTCTTTGGATAGGTCTAGAGTGGTGTATTATGTTAATCCTCTGTGTCTAATATTCGGGAGTTGGTGGAATAATATTCATAGATCCTCTTTAGTGAAGTACGTGACTGATTGTAGGGAGTGGGTGGAATAATGTCCATGGATCCTCTTTGGCGAGGTACGTGACTGATCGTCAGGAGTGGGTGAAGTGTTATCCATAGATCCTCTTTGGTTAGGTCTACAGTGGTGGTTTTATGTAGTCCTCCGTGACTGATAGTCGGGAGTGGTTGGATTTGATATCCATAGATCCTCTTTAGCTAGGTCTAGAGTGGTGGGTTATGTCAATCCTCTATGACTGATAGTCGGGAGTGGGTGGAATAATATCCATAGATCCTCTTTGGCGAGGTATGTGACTGATCATCGGGAGTGGGTGGAATAATGTCTATGGATCCTCTTTGGCGAGGTACGTGACTGATCGTCGGAAGTGGGTGGAGTGTTATCCATAGATTCTCTTTGGCTAGGTCTAGAGTGGTGGGTTATGTTAATCCTCAGTAACTAATAGTCAGAAGTAGGTGGAATAATATCCATAGATTCTCTTTGGCGAGGTACATGACTGATCGTCGGGAGTGGGTGGAATAATGTCCATGGATCCTCTTTGGCGAGGTACGTGACTAATCGTCAGGAGTGGGTAGAGTGTTATCCATAGATCCTCTTTGGCTAGGTCTAGAGTGGTGGGTTATGTTAGTCCTTTGTGACTAATAGTCGGGAGTGGGTGGATTTGATATCCATAGATCCTCTTTAGCTAGGTCTGGAGTGGTGTATTATGTTAATCCTCTGTGACTGATAATTGGGAGTGGGTGGATTTGATATTCATAGATCCTCTTTGGTTAGGTCTGGAGTGGTGGGTTATGTTAATCCTCCGTGACTGATAGTCGGGAGTGGGTGGAATAATATCCATAGATCCTCTTTGGTGAGGTACGTGACTGATCGTTAGGAGTGGGTGGAATAATGTCCATGGATCCTCTTTGGCGAGGTATGTGACTGATCGTTGGGAGTGGGTGGAGTGTTATCCATAGATCCTCTTTGGCTAGATTTGGAGTGGTGGGTTATGTTAGTCCTCCATGACTAATAGTCGGGAGTGGGTGGATTTGATATCCATAGATCCTCTTTGACTAGGTTAGGAGTGGTGGTGTGGTGTAATCCTCTAGGATTGCTAGTTGGGAGTGGGTGGAATGATATCCATAGATCCTCTTTGACTAGGTTAGGAAAGGTGATGGTTGTATTATCTGAAAGAGATGTCATGAGGACAAGGTTCTCACTGTGGCTAAGTCAGATAGTTATATGATCTTGTATTGAGTCTAAAGACTCAAGTTATGGTTTGAATGGGCATGAGCACAATCGATTGATAGTTGAGTCTGTGAACTCAGAGATAGAAATTGTATGCGGGTGAAGGCCTGGTCGATCGAATCTGTGGACTCAAGAATAAAGGGGGAGTAGCTATCTGGAACGGTAACCTGGTGTTGTGAACACAGTTGATATTGTATGAATTTGACAATGGAAAATATTTGGTGGTTGGGAACCTTGGTTAGAGTGAAATAACTCTGGGTGACCTTGGTTCACGATTTACGATATTATTTACTATTGTAATATGGAAATTGAGCAGTATTGTTATATCATTCTAATGTGTATTACTAAGTAAAAAATAGCCTAGATGGATTGTGGATTTTACTGGGCTTTATGGCTCACTCCTCTCATTTCATGTTTTAAGATTCTTAAGAGGGTAGCTTGATAGAGTCTTGAAAGTGTTTTGGCTACCAACAACGATGAATAAATTCACACGAAATTTTGATCTCATTGAGATAATTATATATCCTCAAATATATAAAAATATGTTATTTCAACCTAAGATTACATCTGCTTCTACAATGTCAAATTTAAAAGACCAAATCATTGACATATAATTCTCATAACTCTACGTTATAAATTGTAGTGACCCTAATTCAAATTAAATACACTCAAGGGATAAATTGGTAATTTTATACCCTGAGGGTAGTCTAGTAATTAGTGTTGGATGTTTAGTCTTGGTAGCTAATCGAGTGGAGAGCTCGGTGATTGGAATTGGATCACCCAAGTTAGCATCAAATCTATCCTAAGCAATCAAGCTCTTGCCTTCTTCTCGAAATTTGGGTCTAGAGGCAAGTGTATACTCCTATAGTTTAGATGTAGGGTGTGTTGTGATCACACTAGTTTTAATGTGTTTTCTTCTTGTGTTAATGATTGTGTGTGTATGAAAATATGATAGATCTGAGAGATATTTAATACAGTTATTATTCTGATTTATTAGAGATGTTATCTGTAATTTTAATAAATGATTGCATACCATTTTAGATTTTAGGGATGAAAATATAATAGATCTGAGAGATATTTAAATTATGTGTGATTTTAATAAATGATAAAATAACATATTAGATTTTAGGGATGAAAATATGATACATCTGAGAGATATTTAATATAGGTATTATTTTGATTTATAAGAGATGTTATGTGTGATTTTAAGAAATGATAGAATAACATATTAGACTTTAGGGATGAAAATATGAGAGATCTGGGAGATTATGGTTGTTTCATTTTGTGAGTTTTCGGAATTGAGTTTAATTTAAAGAATTTATCCAGTTTCGGTATACAGGTCATAACTTTATGAACTTATGTCTGATTTTAGTCCAATAGTACATTGTTTCGAAGAGCTCGAAAAGATCTACAACTTTCGTGAAGAAAATTTTCCCAATATCAATAGTTTTGTGGGTCAAAACCTTAATCGAAAATCAAAAGCAGGGAAAAAGAGTATTTTTCATATTAATTTTTCTAAGATGCTTCAAATGAATGTATATATGATTTGGGTGTGAGAAGACTTTTTTAATTAAGATTCTTTTATACATCATTAGTTAAGTTGTTAGATGGTTGAAAGATACATCTAACAAACTTAACTATTTAGTTACTAAATAATTTGTTAGTAACTTGGCATATATCTTATTAGTTAATTTGTTCGAAAGGTTGAAAGATACCCCTAACAAATTAAACTTAACTAATTAGTTACTAACTAATTTTTTAGTAACTTGGCTCAGTTATGCTAGTATAGGGGTTTTACAAAACTCACTAGCATAAAAGGGTTTTCCAAGCCCTTAGGGGTTTGTGAAACTCTTAACCACATTATCTTATAAGAGATTAAGAATTTATAGGGATATAAATATTAGATATTTATAAATAAGGCTTCAGTTGTAGGAACACAGCTGAAACCCCTTTTGTAATAAAGTATGTTATGCATGTCTAGACTTTAATTGTGAATTATAACATACTAGATTTTAATTGTGAATTATGATCTTGTTCGTTATAACTATGTCATTTAATGTTTTGTTATGTTTTCATGACGATAAGGGATACATCTTCTAATATTATAATGTTGTAATAATCAATGTGATAAACCTTGGGTAAGGGTCATTCAAGGAGTAAGTTGTGTAAGACCTCCATGAATGGATTATAGGGTAAAGTTGTGTACAACCCACTAAATGGTTTCAAGGTAGTATAGAGTACCTATTTGATTAATATGCATAACTTGTTGGTCATTTAATCATATGAATTGTTATTGCATCTAAATTATAGTTGTATTCTCTTGTTGAGCTGTGAGTTCACTCTTGTTGATTCTTCCTTTTAGGTGGTGATTAAGAAGAATAGGAATCGCTCTTGCTTGAGCAAGTGAGACCAGCATTAGATTTTTATTCCTTGTTAGAGTGAGAGAACTGTAGTGAGGTAAACTATATGAAAACTTTCGATGGTTTAGTTTTTAGGAGAACTCTTGTTGTTGAGTCTTTTAATTATGCTGGATATTTATATCTATTTAATGGAGTATTAAATGATTTTAATTTCCATTAATATTGGACTTTTGTTTCTGGTTCACGCTTTAATATCTGTACAAATATGAGTATTATTGTGTATAGGTTTTGGAGCACGACATAAATAAACTCTAGGTTTGTTCTCATAACATATTATTGACATATAAGCAAATGCTTTACTAAGATGCTTCACAACCCACTACACACACATATAGACAATTATAAAATTTTTCAGACTCCCAAATTTGTAAAATACCTTCACATTTCAAATATTGTTTAATATACCCAATTGTTTTCTTTAAATGGGTTTCTCTTTGAAAGCACATGAAAAAAATACTTCACTAAGCACATAGGTTAACTCAACCACATGATTAATAGTGTATAACTGTCATGACCCAATATATCCCCTTGGGAGTTAGGGATACTTTGGCTCGTGATGTATCATATCTGATACCAAACCATCCTGTAATAATACCCAAGGCATGACATAATAGAATCATAAAATAATGCAGAAGCTTAATCAAAGTGCGGAAGCGTAACCCAAAAATATTTTTTCTATATATATAACCTGTATTCCAAGTTTGTACATACATAAAAAAAAAAGTAAAGGTGGACATGTCAACCTATCAAAAAATAGAATGAATCTCATTATCACTCCACTCAACAATAGTCTAGATAGGGTTACCTATATAGGTCTCTATCCTTATGTGGCTGCAACGGGATAGGCGGATCCCTTTCTTCCACGTACTCTTCTTCAACCCATGGCTTCGGGTTGAGGATGTCGAACTGACCTGCCGACATGAAATGTACGACTGAGCATGGAATACTCAGCGAGCACAAATTATAAGCTAACAATGCCATAATAACAATAATATACAATAATATAACATGCAAGTGCGTACAGGAATACCATTCGTGAAATTCATGTTTAAAACCCATCATGGAAAACCTTTCATCAAAACTTATCTTTCATGTAAAACAAAATACCTTGTTCATCCTTATGAGTTCTTATGAATGCTTATGAGCCTCGTAGGTTCTTATGAATTTCTTGTGAGCTTTCCAGTTCTTATGAGTTCCTTGTGAGCTTTCGAGTTCTTATGAGCTTCTTGTGAGCTTTCGAGTTCTTATAAGCTTCTCATCCTTCGAGACTTATGCAAGATCTTAGACTTATGCATTTCTTACGAGTTCTTGAAAAGCCTTGCGAGACTTATGATCCTTGGAGTTTATGCAAGATCTTAGACTTGATCCTTGTGAGCATGCGGTAACCGAACTTAGAAATACCAACCCAAAGTTTGGCCTTGTCAATGTTTATGCACTTATGCTTCTTATAGAATTTCCTTTGAAAAACCTTGCTTATGATTCTTGAAATACATGCTTAAGAGAAAACCTCAGTTATGAAAGACATGAAGTGCGTGGAGTACTTGTGATCATCATAATATATGTGAAAAGCTCGAAACATTTCATACATGGTCATACAAGACATATTAACATCATAGTATACTTGGAGAAATCCTAAAAACATAGAACATTATCATTCAAGGCATTACATCACAATAATCTTGGCCATTAGGCCTATTTCATCAACATCATACCCACATCATGTTTTATTTAAAAGTAATATCCCTAAAATAGATTCACTATTGACCTTGAGAAAATCCCCAAATTTGAAACCCTTATTTCTAGGTTGAACTTTACAAAATTCATTCAACATCATACATTCAATCATCTTTTTCAATAGTTGTTCTACAACAAAGCTAGATAGTAGAATGTTCTTACTATTTGTATCATAGTAAAGCTAGGTAATAGTTTTACTTACTTTGGAAAGGTAGAAACCTCTTTGATCTAAAAACTTGAGATGGTTGAGAATCTTGGAGAAGTGAAATCGTGTTTGAGAAAGAGATCAAAGCTTTGAGGAAGAAGATCCAAGCCTTGGGATGCAAAACTCATGCTCTTCTTGATCTCAAATGAAAACCCCCTTTCGAAACCATAGTTCACCCCCTTTTCCTCTCAAAATCTATTTCTCAAAGTGTTAGGACCTTTAATCCTACGAAAGTTGGGTATTTATAGAGTTAGGGTTGAAGAATCACGCTTATACCCCTTTAAAATCCCTTATTCGCAATTTCCAGCATGTACTCGTCGATGAGTGGACTCCAGTCGTCGATGAGTGGGTTCCATTCATCGATGATTGGTTGAAAATTGTCGATGAACAGGACATTTTCGCATTCTGTTTGGTTCACTCATCGACGAGTCCAGGACACTTTGTAGCGAGTGGATACTCTGATTGGGTGGAGTTTTTCCCACTTTGGTATTTTGATCATAAATTTTGACTCGTTTATCGGTTTTTGACGATTCAACTTGAGTTGCACTCTTCTTTCAAAGGGGAACAATTTTGTATGTAGTAACCAAATCCTAATTCTAAGGTTTTAATTACCTAAATGGGCTCTAAAGATGACTAGTCTGGAAATGGATTTCAGCAATCCAAGTTTAACAGACCCGACTCCGGAAATCCAACTTTTGACTCAACCCTGACTCAAAATCTGGAAAAATGGTCAACATGAACCACAAAGAGGGTTTCAATACCTTTCAAAAAATTCAAGAATCACTTGATTCTGATTAGTGGTGAGAAAAATTGAGCTACTTAAAGTTGAGGATAATGTTAAGACATAACCTTTGATGACACATAAGAGTATTCTATACTCTTACTCATTCATCCCAAACATCCATATATCTAAGAAAACATTTTTAAGACTTTAATACATGCCATAAAGATCCGGGGTTCTACATCGTCCCCACCTTACAGAAATTTCATCCTCAAAATTTGAACGATAAATAGGGATAATAAAGAACAAAATTTACTTGAAGCTTCAATTACACAAACAGATGAGGGTAGATTCTCTCACTTCGGCCTCGCGCTCTTATTTAGCTTCTTCCCTAGTGTGATGTTACCATCGAACGAGAACCAGGGGAATAACCTTATTGTGCAAAACTTGATCTCTACGTCCAAAATCTGAACCGGCTCTTCCACTAATGTGAGATCCTTCCGGATTTCCAATGGATCAAGATCTATAACATGAGAAGGATCTGGGATATACTTTCGAAGCATGGACACATGGAAGACATTGTGAACCTTCGTCATGTGAGTAGGTAGAGCAACCCGATAAGCAACCTCACCAACTCTGGTGATGATCTCAAACGGACCCACATACCTCGGACTGACTTTGTAGAGCCCCAGACTTTTTCATGCTTAATACATGACATTTCCGTTGTCATTCTGCCTTTTTAGAGGTATAATTAATAAATGAGGAAGAAATTGGAAATTTTGAAATGTCAAAAATGTTCCTTTTCGAAATACGAACACAACGCAAGTTGAATCGTCAAAATCGGACGAACGAGTCAAAAGATATGGCCAAAACAGTCTGGACCAGTAGGAAATCGTAGCTCGGTTAGGCACTAAGGACGTAGCTCGGTTAGGCACTAAGGACGTAGCTCGGAAGGCGCTAAGGACGTACTCTGATAACGTATACGTTGTGCAATCGTCGTACAACAGATAACATATTCGTTGTGCATCCGTCGTGCGGCAGACAACGTGTACGTTGTACAGCACAACGGGCACGTTGTACATAAGACAACGACAACGAGCTCAACACAACGTGTTCGGCACTATCCACAACGGACAACGGGTTCGGCACCCTTCACAGCACAACGAGTTGACACTATTCACAGCACAACAAGTTGGTGCTATTCACAGCACAACGAGTTGGCACTGTTCACAGCACAACGAGTTGGTGCTATTCACATCACAACGAGTTGGCACTGTTCACAGCACAACGAGTTCGGCACTCATGTTTTTACAGAAATTCAGTTAGGGTATTGTGGTCTTTTGGTCGGTTCACTCTTACCTTAAGAGTTTAATTCGAACCTTTAGGGCATCATTCGACACTTAGAGAGATTGAGAGATAAGAAGAGAGGTGAAGGCGATTCCTAAACCTAGGGTTTCCAGTTTGGAGAGAAATCAAAGGGTTTTGAGACCCTAGATCACTCCCAGTCCGATTTTCTTCAAGATCTCGGCCCAAGCTCGTGCGAAGCTCGTGTTCCAAGCTAGGGCAGCAACTTACAGTCGTTTGGAAGAGGGATTTCTTCCTCATCTCTTCAAGGTCGGTACTTTTTACTACCCTCCTAGTTATAGTTCCTCTTTCCCCTTCATTTCTCTTTATTTTCTTTATTTACACATGTATTATGAGATGGATGGTTGTGAATGGTGAATGGAGATGGAATGGGCGACTGGATGCCAATGGTTTTGTGTGATGAATAAATGGGGAAGGGCATTGTTCCAAATAATGAACATACATGTATGATTTGAGTAAAACCCACCTAGAAAAGCATGTTGTAGGGTAAATCCATAATGAACACACCATGTTTGATGAAATGCCAAGGTGAATACAGTGAGTTGTAAATTCGGAAATGCATGCCTAATAAATTATGAATATTGCTAGGGCCTATGATAGTGTGTTTCCTGCTTTCCCTAAATGTTATGAATATTACATTGCTCAATCATTGATGCTATATGTGTTGTGAAATTACCCAATTGTCATCTTTAAATTTGAATGCAAGTATGTACACGGTTTCCACGAGCACGGCATGCATGACATGATTTATCGAGGTTTTCAAGAACATGGTTAGAGGTGGGACATATCCTACGATATGTTTTACCTCGCTTTTCACAAGAAGACAAGAACCAACATTCCACGAGGGGTCTCCCCTCACTCACAAGTGCATATCATGAAGAAGGGTTTCCCTTCCCTCGCAAGTACATACATATCACGAAGAAGGGTCTCCCTTCCCTCGCAAGTGCATTGCATAAAGAAGGGTCTCCCTTCCCTCTCAAGGCATCTCTCAAGGCATCTCACAAGCGCATCTCACAAGTGTATCTCACAAGTTACATGATCACAAGAAAGCACGCATGACATGCATGACATGACACGACATACAAGAATCAAGCAAGATAGACAAGATGAGTTTTCAAGCACGAAAATGGTACTTTAAGTCAAGTCAAGTGCACGATGTTTTCAAGAGGTTTTATCGGCTCTCTACGAAATACAAGCATGAATATAAATTGCCTTGCTTCCTTGAATGATATGAATTGTTTCCGTCTGACATATATGAATTGCTCCTGCCTATGTATTGTCATATTTATGCTATAATTGTTGGTTAGTATTTAGTACCCGCTGAGTATTCCATGCTCAGTCGTACTTCTTATGTCGGCAGGTTTTGAGGGAGCTGCTGCTCCATTTGATGTTTGTGCTCCTGGTCCATGGGTGGAAGAGGAGTACGTTGAGGAGCCTTTGGAGGAACCTCCCGTAGAGGGTTATCAGTAGGTGGTGTTACGTTCTGAGTGAATAGCTGTGGGTGAGATGAGAGATTACATTCATGTATTTTAGCGGGTCTGTCCGCACTTTCTTTTGGATTCTTTTTGTATAAACTTGGATTTGCGTATGTATATACATAGAGGTTCGGTAGACTTCCGTTGTGCTATGTTAGAGTATGTTTCCGCTGTTTATATCCTCTATTGTATATGCACTGTGGGTTTTTGCAGGCTGGTTGTCAAGCAAGCCATGATTAGTCATCCAAAGTTCACTCTAACTCCTAGGGTGGGTTTCGGGTCGCGACAGACTTTTCCTCTTTTGTCAAATCTCATAACTCCCTTTGTCGACGAAACTTTAACAAATACCATATTGCTAACACGGAACTCCAAATCTCGCCTACGGGTGTCGGCATAGCTCTCCTGCCTATCTTGAGCCATCTTTAATCTTTCCCTGATGATCTTGACCCTATCCGTGCTCTGCTCGATCAACTCGAGGCCCAATGTCTTTCTCTCTCCAACTTCTTCCCAATATAGGGGAGATCCACAACTTCGATCATACAAGCTTCAAAGGGTGTTATTTGGATACTCGCCTGATAGCTGTTATTGTAAGCGAACTCCACCAATGGCAAGTGATCATCTAACCTGCCCTTGAAGTCCAACATGCAAGTTCGGGGAATGTCCTCTATAATCTGGTTCACCCTCTTGGTCTGCCCCTTTGTTTGAGAATGAAAGGCGGTGCTAAAATCTAAATGGGAACCTATAGCTCTCTGAAAGCTCTTCTAGAACCTAGAAGTGAATCTCGGATCCCTGTCTAAAACAATGCTTACTGGCACCCCGTGCAACCGAACCACTTCTTTGATATACAATGTCACTAGCTGGTTCGCATTGAACGTAATCCGATAAGCCAAGAAATGGACGGACTTTGGCAAACGATCAACCACTACCCATATTGGATCTGAGTTCTTCGCCGTCTTTGGTAACCCAACGATGAAATCCATGGAGATGTTCTCCGATTTCCACTCGAAAATAGGAAGGGATTGCAAAAGCCTTGCTGGCCTCATATGCTTGGCCTTCACCTGTTGGCACACTAAGCATCTTGACATATACTCGGCGACTTCCCTTTTCATGTTCCACCACCAATAGTATTTCTTCAGATTCTGGTACATATTTGTACCACCAGGATGCACAGTGTATTTGGACCAGTGAGCTTTATCTAAGATCTCGCTCTTCAACTCCGTATCCACAGAAACACATAACCTTCCTTTAAATGTGATCGCTCCATTACCGTTCACAGAGAACTCATTACTTCCCTTGCTAATCGCCTTATCTCTGTAAGCAAGTAGCTCCGCATCCGAATCCTGCAACTCTCAGATCCGAACTATGATATAAGGCCTGAATGTAAGATTAGCCATGATTGGCCCATAAGTGGGAATACTGAAATTGGTATCGAGGTTTTCCCTGACCTCCAACATCTTCCATTCGTGAATCATCATGTGGGCTACCAGTCCAGTAGGGTTTCTGCTCAAAGCATCTGCCACCACATTAGCCTTACCCAGATGGTATTGGATCAAACACTCGTAGTCCTATAAGAATTTCATCCATCAACGATGTCGCATATTCCACTCCTTTTGGGAAAATAAGTATTTTAAACTTTTGTGATGTGTGAAAACATCAAACTCTTCCCCATAAAGGTAATGCCGCCAAATCTTTAATGCGAATACCACCGCGGCCAACTCCAAGTCGTGAGTAGGATATTTTTTTTTCATGGTCTTTCAACTTTCAGGAAGCATAAGCGATGACATTCCCGCGTTGCATAAGAACACGTCCTAGCCCAATATTCAAGGCATCATTGTAGACCACGAAACCTTCACTCCCAAATGGCACTGTGAGAATGGAGGCTATAGTAAGCCTCTTTTTCAACTCGACAAAACTTGCTTCGCATTTGTCACTCCAAGCGAACTTGGCATTCTTCCACGTCAAATACATGAGTGGAGCTGCTAAGCTGGAGAATCCCTCTACGAATCTCCTGTAGTACCTTGCCAAACCGAGGAAGCTGTGTATCTTGATAACACTCCTGGGCCTCTCCCATTTCATCACTGCTTCGATCTTTTTGGGGTCTACTGAAATACCCTTGGCAGATACCACATGGTCAAGGAACGCCACTTTTTCCAATCAAAATTCGTACTTGCTCAACTTGGCATATAGTCTATGCTCTCGAAGAGTCTCAAGTGTAAGGCGAAGGTCTCGATCATGATCCTCCCATGTCGGGGAATACACTAAGATATCATCAACAAAGACAATAATACATCTGTCAAGACAAGGCTTGAACACTCGGTTCATCAAATCCATAAACGCTGCCGATGCATTCGTTAAGCCAAAAGGCATGACACAGAACTCATAGTATCCGTACCGAGTCCTAAAGGCAGTATTTGGAACATCTTCGGCCTTGATCTTCAACTGATGATACCCTGATCATAGATCAATCTTGGAGAAGAACCTTGCTCCCTTCAATTAGTCGAACAAATCGTCTATCTGTGGCAATGGATAACGATTCTTGATCGAAACCTTGTTCAACTGTCTATAGTCGATGCACATCCTCATCGACCCATCCTTCTTCTTCACGAAGAGTACCGGAGCTCCCCATGGTGAAACACTTGGTTGGATGAAACCAAGCTGTTGCAACTCTTCTAGAAATACATCTAAATACTCACTCACAACTGGGATGGCTGAGGATTCTCGTGCTTCCGGATTTGCAAGACTTAGAGCCGCTAGACGAGTTATATCTCTCATTCGAAGTCCACAAAAGTGCAATGACTTGACGCCCTCTGACTTAAATTTCACCATCTTTTCAAAACAAGCCACATGTCCGTTGTGTGTAGCTAGCCAATCCATCCCGAGAATAACATCAAAGTCCAAGTCTTGGAACTCTAGGATGATCAGATCAATCGGCAATTCATACTACCCGACTTGAACTATAAAATTCTGGCATCCTCGGTCTGTATCAACTAACTTGCCAAGTCAAGTCAAAATGGTTAACTTGTGACGTAAACAACTTGGCTCAGACGTGAAACCTTTGGTGAAGCTAGGTGACACAAAGGAATGTGTCGATCAACACGCGAGCTAAACACTCGTTCACTAGCAAAACACCGGTGCATCATAATTAGCTACATTAATAAGTTTCAAGCAAAATATACATAGAGTATAGGTTGGATGATATACATATAAGCATACAAATACAATGTACAACATCAATTCATACTTGAAAATTTTACTATATTCGCGTACCTTGCACAACATCATCAGATGTCTGTGTGGGCCATGCAGGTCTAGATGTAGAAGCTTGTGAAGACCCTTGCGGAGCAGTCTGACGGATTGGGGGTCTGCTCCCCTGAGGTTGGACCCGCGACTACAGGCGTGCACCATCTTTAATCATGTAGCCCTGCTCGCCACAATGGAAACATCCTCCAGATGCTCTCCGACACTCTCTAGCGAGTGTCTCCGGCCACAATAATCGCACTCCTCAAAAGACAATGAGGGTGTAGGCGGCACATACCTGGTGCCTTGAGAAAAAGTGGGGCGAGGTGCTGGCTTTGAAAAAGAGGGCCTCTGTGTCGGTGTAGGTTTAGGAGCTGGATAAGGAGAAATCTTGGCTCTCTTCTCCGGTGGTGCTAAGCCACTGGACTGACCCTTCTGCATGACTCTCTCGAAGTCACTTACTCTTCTATAAAGAAACTCCTCTGAATTCTTTTCGGTAGTCCTCACCTTTCCCACAATCTCCCTCCAAGATTCCACCTGGAGTATAGAAACTCGATCCTTAATGAAGGCTTCAACCCATTCTCAAACTTCCTGACTCACATTTCCTCTGTCGTGATCAGGTGTGGTGCGAATCATGAAAACTCAACAAACTTGGCCTCATACTCAGCCACACTCATATCTCCTTGCACTAGGGACATGATATTGCCTATAGAAGGCATCAAGAAACTCTCCCCAAGACTATAGCTCTCCTGCCCTAGCAGTGTCTTTTTGCCTCAACACCGCTCTCCACCAATGATCGGCTTCTCCTTCCATCATGAAGGCAACCCAATCTACTCTCTGCTCATCTGTGCAGTGAAGAGCACGGAAAATCTTTTCCAGTTGCATAATTCATGCCTCTGCCACCATGGGGTCTGTAGTCCCATAAAAGGTAGGTGGATGAACCCTTTTGAATGCCTCAAGTCTCGAAGTGTGATGTGGAGGAGGTAGAAGCACCATTGCAGTAGTAGCAGCAGGTTGTTGGGCTACTAGCATGGTGATGATCTCAACCATAGTATTTAGCAACTGAGATATGTCAAGTTGTTCATCACCTGATGGAGCGTCTCCTCCATTGCCATTGTTCCGAGTCTGGTAACCGCGACTCCGACCGTCACGTCTCATTACTTAGTCGTGAGAACAATAGCAACCATGAGTCTAACTTGGAAACCAACTTCATTTCAATCATAAATTCGAGCTCATTCCATATTCATATGATACATAACAATAAGACGTCAAGGTATACATTGCAATATATAAGCATACAATTTGTGGTTCTAGCGGAAGATACTAAGTTCAGTTGGGTTTTAACTGGTTATGGACTAAGACTAAATGATTAGTCTATACTTGGAATACGACTCATTTCTCATCCTAATGCCTTGTTTCCATCATGGCATCAGACTCTAGTAAACCTAAAGAACCTAATGCCTTGGCTTTGATACCACCTTTGTCGGGACCCAAAATACCCCTTGGGAGTTAGGGATACTTTGGCTCTTGATGTCCCATATCCGATACCAAACCATCCTGTAACAATACCCAAATCATGACATAACAAAATCATAAAATAATGCGGAAGCTTAATCAAGGTGCGGAAGCATAACCCAAAAATTTATTTTCTATATATATAACTTGTATTCCAAGTTTGTACATACATAACAAAAGTAAAGGTGGACATGCACACCTATCAAAATACATAATGAATCTCACTATCACTCAACTCAGCAATAGTCTAGATAGGGCCACCTATCTAGGTCTCTATCCTCCTGTGGCTGCAACGGGATAGACGGATCCCTTTCTTCCACGTACTCTTCTTCAACCCATGGCTCCGGGTTGGGGATGTCGAACTGAGCTACCGACATGAAATATACGGTTGAGCATTGAATACTCAACGAGTACAAACTGCTAGCTAATAATGCCATAATAACAATAATATACAATAATCTAACATGCAAGTGCATACAGGAATACCATTCGTAAAATTTATGTTTAAAACCCATCATGGAAAACCTTTCATCAAAACTTATCTTTCATGTAACACAAAACACTTTATTCATGCTTATGAGTTCTTATGAATGCTTATGAGCCTTGTGAGTTCTTGTGAGCTTTCGAGTTTTTATGAGTTCCTTGTGAGCTTTTGAGTTCTTATGAGCTTCTTGTGAGCTTTCGAGTTCATATGAGCTTCTTGTGAGCTTTCGAGTTCTTATGAGCTTCTCATCCTTGGAGACTTATGCAAGATCTTAGATTTAAGCATTTCTTATGAGTTCTTGAAAAGCCTTGCGAGACTTATGATCCTTGGAGTTTATACAAGATCTTAGACTTGATCCTTGTGAGCATGCGGTAACCGAACTTAGAAATACCAACCCAAAGTTTGGCCTTGTCAATGCTTATGCACTTACACTTCTTCTTATGGAATTTCCTTTAAAAAACCTTGCTTATGATTCTTGAAATACATGCTTATGAGAAAACCTCGGTTATAAGAGACATGAAATGCGTGGAGTACTTGTGATCATCATAATATATGTGAAAAGCTTGACACATTTCATACATAGTCATACAAGACATATTAACATCATAGTATACTTGGAGAAATCCTAAAAACATAGAACACTATCATTCAAGGCATTACATCACAATAATCTTGGCCATTAGGCCTATTTCATCAACATCATACCCACATCATGTTTTATTTAAAAGTAATATCCCTAAAATAGATTTACTATTGACCTTGAGAAAATCCCCAAATTTGAAACCCTTATTTCTAGGTTGAAGTTTACAAAATTCATTCAACATCATACATTCAATCATCTTTTTTAATAGTTGTTCTACAACAAAGCTAGATAGTAGAATGTTCTTACTATTTGTATCATAGTAAAGCTAGGTAGTAGTTTTACTTACTTTGGAAAGGTAGAAACCTCTTTGATCTAAAAACTTGAGATGATTGAGAAGCTTGGAGAAGTGAAATCGTATTTGAAAAAGAGATCCAAGCTTTGAGGAAGAAGATCCAAGCCTTGGGATGCAAAACTCTTGCTCTTCTTGATCTCAAATGAAAATCTCCATTGAAAACCCTAGTTCAGCCCCTTTTCCTCTCAAAATTTGTTTCTCAAAGTGTTAGGACCTTTAATCCTACGAAAGTTGGGTATTTATAGAGTTAGGGTGGAAGAATCAAGCATATACCCCTTTAAAATCCCTTATTCGCGATTTCCAGCATGTACTCGTCGACGAGTGGACTCCAGTCATCGATGAGTGGTTGAAAATGATCGACGAATAGGACATTTTCACATTCTGTTTGGTTCACTCGTCTACGAGTCCAGGGCACTCGGCGACGAGTGGATACTCTAACTGGATGGAGTTTTTTCTACTTTGGTATTTTGATCATAACTTTTGACTCGCTTATCGGATTTTGACTGTTTAACTTGAGTTGGACTCATATTTCAAAGGGGAATAATTGTGAGTCTAATATCCAAATCCTAATTTTGAGTTTTTAATTACCTAAATGGGCTCTAAAGCTGACTGATCTGGAAATGGATTTCAGCAGTCCAAGTTTTCAACAGACCCGACTCAGGAAATCTAACTTTTGACTCAACCCCAACTTAAAATCTGGAAAAATGGTCAACATGAACCTCAAATAGGGTTTCAATACCTTTCTAAAAATTCAAGAATCACTCGATTCCGATCAGTGGTGAGAAAACTAGAGCTACTTAAAGTTGAGGATAATGCTAAGGCATAACCTTTAATGACACTAAAGAGTATTCTATACTCTTACTCATTCATCCCAAACATGCATACATTTTAGAAATCCTTCTTAAGACTTTAATACATGCCATAAAGATCCAGGGTTCTACAATAGCAGTCGAAGCACGTGACCAGATCACCTTGAAATCAATCATCATTTATCAATAATATGACACAAAACATATGATGTTATATGGAGGTTGTTGGTACTGAACCAATACACCATTCACATACAAGTTTTTCCTTCTCACAAATCTGAATTTAATTTGTGAAAAAAATGTTAAATACACATAACATATTAGATGATTTGATCAATCACGTTGCTAATAAAATTAGTATACTTTTTTTCTAGCAACCACACCAATACTGGAAATGTGGTGCAAGAAGGTGAATATGGTCTCATAGTGGGCCCAACTAGATACAACTAGCATGCCCTCCA
Source organism: Tetracentron sinense (assembly GCA_015143295.1). Lineage (NCBI taxonomy): Eukaryota > Viridiplantae > Streptophyta > Magnoliopsida > Trochodendrales > Trochodendraceae > Tetracentron > Tetracentron sinense. The sequence continues at coordinate 542,806 of CM026555.1, read as the reverse complement.
ATAAGATTATTGCCTAATTAGCATAGGAAGGAACTTGTAGAATTTTATCCTCCTACAGTGCATCAACTCAATATGGTATATTTGGGCAAATAACCTATTCCACTAGCATTTCATTCTACTTTACATTATCTCCTTCATTTGGAGATAAGAGTACACTAGGATTATAATTACTAGTTTCATTTAGATCTTGATTTATTAAACCCCCACAATTTTAACTTTTTATTTAGAATTTGATAGGAAAAGATTGCTCAATTTTCCGTAATTCTATTATCACAATATTATCAAGATCTAAATTTTATGTCTTATTGTTTATATTAAAGACAATAAAAGCATATCTCATTTAGTTATATCCTAATATTATTATTTTAAGAATATTTAGTATATTATAACTAAACAATCAAATATCTTAAAATAATTAGATTAGGACCTCTCCAATTTTCATATATTGAGTTAATTTTATTCAACTACTTGTATCCAACCATTTTATAGCTATTGTACTTTATCAAGTCATATAATCATATATGACACCAAAACATAGCATGTAATTTCATAAGTAATTAATTGATAATGTAAAAAAATGGGTTTAAGAAATTTGACCGTTCATTTAGAGTGTTACTGATGAGTATGTGCAATAATTGATTTTCTGAATCGCAACTCATGTTTTATTGTGTTCTTCACATCTCCAGAGCATGCCGGTTAAGACGGATATGAAATCGGAGTTATATTGCTTCAATAATATAGACAATGCGAAGTCCATACACTAACTAATGAAATGGTTAAGTACGGCTCATAACCGGGCTTTGTTCCTTGGCTTGATGTGTGTCGGGTCGACTCATGTATGGCTTCCAAAGCAATTCGTCAGTTAAAGCAGTGTTGTCAGAACTGGACTGGACCGGCTGGTCAAACTGGAAATCGGACCCCTCGCCGGTTATCAAAACCCCCATAACTGGAACAAATTAACAACCGGCCTATTTTTAGAGAAACGTAAGAACCAACCGGTTGAACCGGCCACCGATTGCCATAATCAGCCGGTTCCGTGTTTTCATTCTGAGATAGCCAAGATAAAGAGAAAAGGCAAGATGAAGAGAAAGCATCCAAGGAAGAGGTAGTGGCAGCGCGGGCACCGGAGCCAGCGGTAGTTATTCAGTGGAGGCGACGATGGAGGTGGTGGGGAAGCGTACGATGTGGGAGGAAGAAAAGGAGCAAGATGTGTGGGTTAATGAGCTTCTTGATGTGTTCGGGTACAAGGTAAAGTCGTCAAACATGGCCGATGTTGCTCGAAAACTGGAACATATTACGATGGTGATTAGGAATTCTCAAGAAGATGGGCTTTCTCATCTTTCATCAGAAATTGTTCATTACAACCCTTCTGATCTTGCTACCTGGCTTGGAAGCGTGATTTCTGAGCTTAACCCACCTCCCAATTTTGATCCAGCTCAACATACTTGATCGGTGCTAAATATTATACATAAAAGCACCTCAAACTTAATTTGCTAATCATTTAGAGTAATTATTTGTATTATTTTATGCTACTTGCTTGTTTATACTTGTTTTAGGTTTATGCGAGGAAAAGAAGATAAAATAGAAGATTTACAAGCTTCAAAGACTCCAAAAATCTCATAAAAGAGAAGAGCAAAAGAACGAAGAAGAAAAGAGAGCGAAATCGCGAAAATCTACCCTGATGGATCGATTGGCCAAAATCGCACTTCTATCAATAGAGGGGTAGTTTGGTAATTTTTATTCATCCAAAATTTATGAAACTTTTTGAGTAGATTCTAGATGACCTCAAGGAGCTATGTTTAAAATTTCGGGTCAATCCGATTAGAATTGAGCTCTCTAGAATTATTTGAAGTTCAGTGGCAAAACTGTAAATAGGGTGAAATAGTATTCCGTGAATAGTATTTCGTGAATAGTGTTTTAGTACTTCTAAACACTTTCCAACTCTATTATTGTCTTCCTAAATGAGGGTTTAATCCTCATTCAACCCAAAAAGAGTACAGAGAGAAAAATAAGAGTTAGACCTCAATTAGAACTCCTTATTCTACAAGAACTCTATCTTTCTCTATAAAGAGGAGAATTCCTAGCCATTATCGAGATTAGAGAATTTTGTAGAGATTTTGAATCTGAAGAAGAGAAGCTCTGGAGATCAAGGAAGCCATGAAGAGAAGTGCTACAGCTTTGTCTATGAAGATGTTGCATTCCTCCCTCTCGATGAACTAATTTCCACTCTAGGGTTTCGATGAAACCCTAGCCAAATAATTGTGTCGTTTTATTTTGTTTTTTTTTTCTTAGTTGTAAGACATTGATTGCATAAATTAGAGGGTTATTTTCAAACAACCGGATTTAATTTATTTATATTTGATTTCAACGGAATTATCAACCTTGTCTTAGGTTTTATGAAATTGGAATTAAAATCACTTGTGTTAATTTTGTTAGAATTTAAACATAGGTTTTATGCAATGGTTTTAATATATCGAGAGACCAAGTCCTAAGATATTTTATGCTAAGGGAAGACGAGTGATTACACAACCGTAGATTAGTGTGTATCATTCGTGCTAACCGAAGATACGATATACCTAGGGCTTGATCCCTTGAACTTTTCTAGATTAATTGAGAGGGGACGTGCTGTCACTCTAACTAGAATGTTTGCAATTTAAGAGGTTAGGATAAATTCAAAATAATGGATGGTTATTAGGCTAGTGATGGATTTGAAAACCCTAGATTTTCTCTTCCAAATGATTTAAAACCATTAGTTGATAATTAATTTAGAAATCTCCTTTAATTAGTTTAATTAATTGTTTTAGTTAATCAAACAAAAATTCAATTACCTATTTTATTAGTTTAAAATTAATTTGAATAAAAGGCAACGAAACTAGTACAGTCCTCAGAGGAACGATACCCTTACTAGTACTATTCTACGGAATTGTTACTAAGAATGAATAATTTAAAATTGACTGACGATCAATTTTTGACGCCGTTGCTGGGGATTGCTAGAACGGTCTAGTTGTTAATTTGAAAGATTAAATTTAAATTAATCATTAGAAAAATTCAAAAATATTTTTCTTTTTATTTAATTGGAAATATTTGTGTTTTCAGGTACCAAATAGCTCAAACTGCAGGGATTGAAAAAGCTTATTCAACATCGTGGAAAGCAGGAGAGTTCTATGAGTATTTACTTTTTAAGTAGATATTTTATTTCAATTTGGTGTCTATCAAACATAGAGTTTTTCCTTTAGGGTGTATGCACGGTAGGAGGTCTTGTAATCCAGATTTATTCCCTCTTGATTCTGAGTTAGAGCGTACTGCTAGGTTTCTCAAGGCTTCTGCCTTATTCGAATCTAATTCTGAAGCGAAAGCTTCTACCATCCCTAAAGCAAACCTAGAAGCTACTCATTTCCCTATAATGGCAGAAGAACATGACCCAATGAAATCCTTGAAGGAGTATTTTACTCCTTCTACATCTTCATCACCTTCATGCATCCGGTTGCCGGACACTACGACAGCCCATTATGAAATTAAGTCTAATATTATTCAAATGATACCATCTTTTCACGGACTTAATAATGAAGATCCCTACAAACATCTTGATGAATTTCATGAGATTTGCACAACTTTCAAGTTGCATTGATTTTCTGATAATGCCCTTAGATTGCAGCTCTTCCCATTTTCTTTGAAAGACAAAGCCAAATATTGGCTTAATTCTTTAGAGCCAAATTCTATTATCACTTAGGCACAAATGCAGCAAGAATTTCTTATGAAATTCTTTCCCATAGGAAAAACAAATTTAATGAGGCGAACCATCACAAGCTTTGCTCCTGTTGATGGTGAGCTATTTCATGAAACTTGAGAGAGATTCAAAGATCTTCTCTGTAAGTGTCCCCACCACCAAATTCCAAAGTGGCAGTTAGTCCAATCTTTTTATGATGGATTGCTTGCACTCAACCGTCAGTTGGTTGATGTTTCTTGTGGAGGAGCATTTATGATGAAAAATAAAAATCAAGCATGGGAGCTTTTTAAAATCTTAGTGAAAACTCTCTCCACCATGCTTCAAATAGTCATTCTAAGAGACCTTCATCATCATCAAATCTTAAGAGAGGCATCAATAAAGTTGGCAATTCAATAGATGTTTTATCTAAAGTAGATGAATTATCTCGAAAATTGGATAAACTAATGACTTCAGGGCTACCTTCCTACACACCTCCTCAACCAAATCATAATCAGCAGGAGGTGTGTCTTATTTGTTCTAGCCCTGAACATTTTGTTCAAGAGTGTCCATCAGCTGCCCAATTCTCGGATCTTGTCCAAGAGTATGTTAATGCTGCCTATATCCATCCGAGTAATGATCCTTACTCAAATACCTATAACCCGGGCTGGAGGAATCATCCTAATTTTTCATGGCAGCCACAAACTCAAGAGAATAATTTTCCACCACCTCAAAGGCCATTCAGTCGGCCTTTTCAAGGTCAATCCAACTACCAATCCCAACAATTTCAACAACCAACCCCTCCCAATTTTAATCAAAGAAATTCATCTTTTGAGGAGAAGGTGTTGAATGCTTTAAAAGGCTTGGAAAGCAATACACAATTGCTTCATTCACACTCTCAATCTATTCAAAAGCTTGAGTCTCAAATGGGACAACTTGCTAATGCTATAAATAGGAGAATTGATGGAACACTTCTAAGTCAACCTGTGAGTAATCCAAAAGGTGTCAATCAAGCTAATGAAATAAATCATGAACAAGTTCAGGCTGTGACAACCTTATGGAGTGGGAAGGTAGTTGAAGATAATGTTAGGGAAAATCAGGGTAAGAAAAATCAACCAATTGTAGGATCTTCTAAAATTGAGGGCGAGGGAAAGAATACCAATGAAAATGATCAAGGTTCTTCCTCCACTCTAAATCCTATTCCCGAGGCATCCTACATGCCTAAAGCCTCTTATCCTACTTGTTTGAATGATTCATCACCCTTTGATAAAAAGGGAACAAAGATGAAAGACATGATTGAGGTATTTAAACAAGTCAAGATAAATCTTCCTCTGCTTGATGCAATCAAGCAAATTCCGGCCTATTCCAAATTTCTTAAGGATTTGTACACTCAAAAGTGTAAATCAAGGACTCATGTGTCCAAGAAAATCCTTCTAACCGAGCAAGTGAGTTCTTTGCTTCAACATTCCACTCCTCCTAAATTCAAAGACCGGGTGCTCCTACCATCTCTTGTATCATTGGAGATTTCACAATTGACCAGGCTCTCCTTGATTTAGGAGCAAGTATAAATTTGCTCCCTTATTCGGTTTATGAGAAATTAGGCTTGGGCGAACTTCGTCCTACATCGGTCATTTTGCAACTAGCTGACAGATCAGTTAGAATTCCTAGAGGGATAGTTGAGGATATCCTTATTAAAGTCGATAAATTCTATTTTCCGATCGACTTTCTTGTACTTGATGTGGAAATGGTCCAGAATCCTACTAAACAAATTCCTGTGATCCTTGGTCGACCTTTTTTGGCTACAGCCAATGCATGTATAAATTGTCGAACCGGGGTAATGGATGTATCTTTTGGGAATATGAAAGTCCGATTAATATTTTTAGCACATCCCAACAACCTCTTTTTGATGATGATGAGGCATGTTTCATTATCGATTCTCTCGAAGAGATGGTTGAGGATTCACTTCCTTACATCTTATCCAATGATCCATATGAAGCTTGTCTGTCTCAATTTAATGCAGATAAATTCGATGTAGAGGGATCCATTGAAGAAGTCAACAATTTGTTGAATTCGACTTCTCAATTGGATTTCCCACCTTGGAAAGCCAGAAAAGAGCCATTACCTCCCATTTCTAGTACTCCTCTCATCCCATCCTTAGAGGCCGCACCGACTCTTGAGTTGAAACCCCTTCCGGTTTCACTTAAATATGCCTTTTTAGGACCAAAAGATACTTTCCCAGTCCTCATAGCATCTGATTTAACTGATGAATAAGAGAGTGAATTGATGATTGTGCTTAAAAAGCACAAAGGAGCAATAGGGTGGATCATAGCAGATTTGAAGGGTATCGACCCTTCCTTGTGCATGCATCGCATCTATCTTGAAGATGATGCCAAAACTTCAAGGGAAGCACAACGGAGGTTGAATCTCAATATGAAAGAGGTAGTGATGAAGGAAGTTGTGAAGTTGTTAGATGCGGGTATCATATACCCCATCTTGGATAGTAATTGGGTGAGTCTCATTCAAGTGGTACCAAAAAAGTCCGATATCACTGTGATTACTAATCCGGAAGGAGAAGATGTTCCAACACGCATAACCACAGGTTGGCGTGTGTATATTGATTATAGGAAGCTGAACTCCATGACTAGGAAAGATCATTTTCCACTCTCATTTATTGATCAAATCCTAAAGAGGTTAGCAGGCAAGAATCATTACTGTTTTCTGGATGGCTATTCTGGATACAATAAAGTACCTGTCTATCCTAAAGATCAAGAGAAAACTACATTCACATGCCCTTTTGGCACTTTTACCTATAGGCGCATGTCATTCGACTTATGTAATGCACCAACGACTTTTCAACGGTGTATGATTTCCATCTTTTCCGATATGGTTGAAAAGTTTCTTGAAATCTTCATGGATGATTTTTTCCATTTTTGGAACCTCATTCGAAGATTGTCTCCATCATTTATCTTTGGTCTTACAATGATGCGAAGAGACAAATCTTATTTTGAGCTGGGAGAAGAGCTATTTTATGGTTCGAGAGGGTATTGTATTGGGACACATTGTGTCCAAAAGAGGGATAGAGGTAGATAAAGCCAAGATTGACCTTATAGCAAGTCTTCCTCCACCATCCACGGTGAGAGAGATTCGATCTTTTCTAGGCCATGCAGGGTTTTACCGTCGCTTTATTAAGGATTTTAGTAAAATTTCAGCACCCTTAAGCAATTTATTGTGTAAGGATGTCCTATTCTCCTTTGATAAAGCCTGTCATGAAACTTTTGATAAGCTCCGCACTCTACTTTCTGTTGCTCCTATCACTCAACCCCTAGATTGGTCACTCCCATTCGAGCTCATGTGTGATGCCTCAGATTATGCAGTCGGGGCTGTTTTAGGGCAAAGGGTGAATAGAACCCCACATGCTATCTATTATGCAAGTAAAACCCTCTCAGATGCTCAGTTAAATTACACCACTACTGAGAAGGAATTACTAGCTGTAGTATTTTCCCTTGACAAATTTCGATTCTATCTCCTAGGTTCTAAAAGTTTAGTGTATACTGATCATGCCGCTTTGCGGTACCTCCTTGCCAAGAAAGACACTAAACCTAGGTTGATCAGATGGATCCTTCTCCTCCAAGAGTTCGATCTAGAGATCCGGGACAAGAAAGGTTCCGATAATTTGGTTGCAGACCATCTATCTAGAATCCTAGTCGACTCTTCTTTAAAGCCTTGTCCCGTTGAGGATACTTTTCTGGATGAACAACTGCTTCGAGTAAATCAAGTTCAACCTCCATGGTTTGCTTATATTGTCAATTACTTAGCAGTTGGACAAATTCCATCTTCATGGTCTAAGCAAGACAAATCTCGTTTCTTCTCCCAAATCAAATAGTACTTCTGAGAAGATCCGGAATTGTTTAAATATTATTCCGATCAAGTGATTCGAAGATGTGTGCCTGAGAGTGAATTTCAAAGTATCCTTACCTTTTGTCACTCTCTTGCATGCGGAGGTCACTTTGGAGGGAAAAAGACCGCAGCTAAGGTCTTACAATGTGGTTTCTATTGGCCCTCATTTTCTCAAAGATGCCAATGAATTTTGTCAGGCTTGTTTAAGGTGCCAACAATTATGTGCAATATCCCGGAGAAACACGATGCCTTTATCCCCGATTCTAGTTGTTGAACTTTTCGACGTATAGGGTATTGATTTCATGGGTCCCTTCCCACCATCTTTCGGATTTGAATATATCTTGGTGGCTGTGGACTATGTCTCCAAGTGGGTAGAAGAAGTTGCCACGAAGACTATTGATCACAAGGTTGTGGTCAAATTTCTTCAAGATAACATTTTTAGTCGATTTGGCACACTGAGAGCAATTATAAGTGATGGAGGAAAACATTTTATGAATCGATCTTTTGAATCTCTACTTCTCAAATACTCTATCACTCATAAGGTAGCTACTCCTAATCACCCCCAAACCAGCGGCCAAGTAGAGGTATCAAATAGGGAGATTAAAAATATTCTAATGAAAACAGTTAAAACTGATCGAAATGATTGGTCTATAAGGCTTAATGATGCCCTTTGGGCTTATCGTACAGCTTTTAAGACCCCAATTGGAATGTCTCCCTATCGCCTTGTTTTTGGAAAAGCATGCCACCTTCCGGTGGAGTTGGAACACAAAGCCCTATAGGCTATTAAAAAGTTTAACTTTGATATGGTTTTAGCAGGATCAAATCGGAAACTCCAACTCTCCGAATTGGAAGAGATGCGTAATGACACATATGAGAGTGCTAAAATTTATAAGGCCAAAACTAAAGCTTTTCGCGATAAGACCGTCTTACGAAGGTCTTTTCATTCGAATCAAAAGCTTTGGCTTTTCAATTCTAGATTACGTCTCTTTCTTGGTAAGCTTCGTTCAAAATGGGATAGGCCCTATATTGTGACCACAGTTTTTCACAATGGAACAGTTGAGCTCAAAGACCCAAAAGATGGACATATTTTTAAGGTAAATGGGCAAAGGCTGAAACCCTATGTAGAGGGTATAGTTTCTAGTGAGTTAATTGAAACCTCTGTTTTATATGATCCCGTCTATCAAGACGGTTGATTAATTTGAGGATGTTTGGCTGAAGACGTTAAACTTAGCGCTTGTGGGAGGCAACCCATTGATTTTATAGTATCTTTTATTTTTTATTTTTTTGAGTTAAAATCTAAGTTTGGGGTAGATTAGTATCCACCAATTTTTTTTGAGTCAGTAGGGTTGATTTTATATCCCCCCACTTATTTAGAGAGTATCCACCAAATTTTTTAGAGTTAGTAGGGTTGATTTTATATCCCCCTACTCATTTAGAGAATTAGTCCCCTATTTTTTTAGAGTCAATAGGGAGGATTTGCATCCCCCTACACTTTTAGAAAGTTAATTAGGGGTTTCCCTAATTTTTTTTAGAGTCAAAAAAAAAAAAAAAGATTTGGTCGCCAACCGGCGTTTTTGGTGATCGATCGCCCCTAGGGGGATCGATCACCCAATGTACGGAATCTTTAAAAAAAAAAGGATGGGGGTCCAATCGGCATTTTTGGTGATCGATCGCCCCTAGGGGGATCGATTGCCCATTTAACCTTAAAAAAATAATAATAATAAATAAATAACAGTTTGGGGGACCGGCATTTTGGGCGACTGATCGCCCCTAGGGGGATCAATTGCCCACCTTTCGGCTAGCCAAACATAGTTTTATTTAAGGCCCATCATTCAAATTTTTTTTAAAAACCCGCCAACCCTCTATCATTCTCATTCTCTCCCTTTCTTTCCTCTTCCCTCTCACTCTCTTCCCTTATTTCTCCACCAAATCCTCTCCAACTTCATTCATCCTTGTTGTGGTGAAAATCTTCAAGGGAGATTATGCATTTTTCCCATCTTTTCCATCAAAGGTACCACTCTAAATCTCATTCCTTGAAATTTAGTTTGTTTTTATTGGATGATTTGAGTTGGATTTGGTTTCTATTGTGATTGTGGGAGGCCGGGTGGGCCGAGTGAATGATCTTTTAATTTAATTGAAGTTTTTACTTGTTGTGGGAAGTTGAATTGATCGTTTGTCAATTGTTTTGGAGGATGATTTTGGGTGCTTAAATTTGTGGACACCAAGTGTTTGTCAAAAAGTCTCAAAGAGTTTTTGTGGATAAAATGGCCCCTAGGAAGAGGAAAAACACTGGAAAACAACCCCTTGAGGCTAGTGAGGAACCTAATGCCGAATTTATGGAGAGGCATATAGAGCCTATGACCACTTTTCATATTGACTTTTTTTGAAATCATAGGCCTACTGCCTCTACTATTCAAGAGTTAGAAATGAGAGAACTTTTGTGTTTACTAATGCCTTCTACCATGACTCATCCTCGTTTAGTGAGATTATTTTATCAAAATATGGTTAAGACTAATCGAGGTGGGTGTACAGTTCTCTCCGTTTCAGTTGATGGGGTCAGTTTGATGTCACGGTAGAGTCTATTGCTTTGGTGATGGGTTGCCCTATTATCTCACCAGATGGGGTAAATTTTACACCTTCCCCACTTAGGAGCCCGAACACTCATGAGATCATAGAAGTGATGTGTAATGGTCAATATCACGATAATGGGGAGAAAAATTATACAAGAAGGGCTCTACTTCGTCCAGAGTTATGGTTTATAGACTCTATTTTAAACTGAATTTATTCCCCATAGGACATAAAACTGAGAGAAGGGATCTTCTTTTAAGAGCCCTATATGAGTTTTGGAGTGGTCAATGGATTGATGTGGCTGAATATATTTGGTGAACTATGGAGAAGTTCTATGATAAGGCAATTGTTGTGCCTACTTCGGGGTCAGATACATGGGGTCTTTATTTTGGTAATTTAATTACCCAATTATTAATTGACCATGGGTATGTACTAAATGAAAGTGAGCCTAGTATACCTCCTGTATATTTTGGGGAATCTTCTTAGAGTAAGACTTTTAATGCTTTGAAAAAGTAACTGATAGAAAAATGCCAGATGATACTCCTGAGGATGAGATTATTCTTGATGAGATTCATATACCTCCCCCACCTCCTCAGCCTCGCCGTAGAAGGCTACCTCCTCAGCCTAGTGCTCAGACAGAGACACCTGTATCCTTCACTCGTCAGGAGTTTTTAAGCTATCAGCGTGTTCAGGATCATAGATGGGCAATTCAAGAGCGGAGATGGACGATTCAGAATCAGAGATGGGAGGCCCAGTAGCACCATTGGGAGAGTGATCGACAGTTTCAGCAGGAGTCTAGACAACTCCTCTAACAGAATCAGGCTGATTTGCATGCTTTCAGCGAGCAGGCTGCGCAACGATGGGATCAGGCCAACACCTTTTATCAACAGCAGACCCAGAGCACTTTTGACTTTCAGCAGATCATGAGAGCTGCTTTAGAGGCTCAGTTTCCACCAGGCCATTTTCCGCCACCTCCTCCTCCTCCTCAGTAGGTTGGTCTTCCAGTCTTTAGTTAGGAATTTTTTTATATTTTCATGAGTCAGTTGTATGGAGCTTCACTCTACTTTTTTGATATTTTTTTTTTAGCCTGTATGTCTGTAACGCCCCAAAATACCCCCTAGGAGTTAGGATACTTTGGCGAAGTGACCTAACCTTAAATCAACCTGCAAGAGTATACAAGGCATGCAAAATAGAGAACTAGAAATTTCTTTAAGTACTTAACTATATTCCAAGTGCATTTGATTACAATAATTAAATAGGATTTACAACATAAACATGAACTCCTCCACTTGAGTCCCAACTTAAGTGAGACAACATCCCCAAACACAAGAACCCAAATACATGTCTCTCTCGCTAACTCATCCCAACCATTGACCATATGCCAAGCCTCCTAATATCTAGGTAACCATCAGAAGGATCTCCTGCTCACACCGAGCTACCTCGATCCAAGGGACAAGAGTCCACAAATCGCATACTGTACCTACCGACATAAAAAGTACGGCTGAGCATGGAATACTCAGCGAGTATAAGCTACTAGCTAACAATAGTAATAACATTAATATGTCATACATGATACAGTTCATCAAAGGTACATAATCAGAGTGCGGAAGCTAAAAGAAATAATAATGTAAAGTAAATCATGAACAACATATTTTAACTCATGCATTGTAAACTTGTATTCAAAAGTCATGACTTGTTCTTGATAATACTTCTTGTGATTTTCCGAAACTCGTTTTCCGTATTTACAACTTATTCTCGTCTTATTCTTGTATCGTGGGAATCACACATGCTTTGTTTCGTTCTTATTTAGCTAGTACCCGAACTATGAAATGGACGGACATACTAGGTTCTTGTTATTCTTGCGTGTCATGTTTAACTAGTACCCGAACTATGACTTGGACGGTCATACTAGCTCTTGCTTTCCTTTGCTAATGCCCGGACTATAATGGAATGGAACACATTAGCACCATGCCTACTAATGCCCGGACTATGATTGAACGGAACACATTAGTATCCTTATCTTGACTTGACTAGTGCCCGGACTATGGTTGAACGGAACACACTAGTTATCCTTGTTTACTAATGCCCGGACTATAATTGAACAGAACACATTAGTATCTTTCCTGTTTTACTTTGCTAATGCCCGGACTATAATGGAACGGAACACATTAGCAACTTGCTTACTAATGCCCAGACTATGATTGAACGGAACACATTAGTATCTTGTTTGACTAATGCCCGGACTATAATGGAACGGAACACATTAGCCTCATGCTTGACTTGACTAGTGCCCGAACTATGGTGGAACGGAACACACTAGTTATCCTTGTTTACTAATGCCCGGACTATAATTGAACGGAACACATTAGTATCTTTCCTGTTTTACTTTGCTAATGCCCGGACTATAATGGAACGGAACACATTAGCAACTTGCTTACTAATGCCCGGACTATGATGGAACGGAACACATTAGCATCTTCATTTCCTTGATTATCGTGTTTTCTTGTGAGCCAGGTATGACATATCCTAGGGATATGCCCTACCCTTGACATTCATGTTAATTTAACTTGTGAGCCAGAGGCTAGCACCCGCACATCCCTGGGCTACCAACCTCCTTGTCATATGCTTATTTCTTGTTATTTCATATGCTTATATTCAAAAAGTTTGGTTCATGCATGCATGACGATCGTACTATCATAGATGAATAAAGGGACACATATTGCATTTCAATTCTCTTTTTCATAATCATGTTAACATGAAACAATAAAGCATAATATGGCATTTCTTGTAATTGCATAGGCATGGGGAATTCAATGAACACATATAGAGCATTTGTTTTAAAATCACCCTTTTAAGGAAAACTACACAAGTCATATTTCCCAATTCCTTCATTTTATTCTTGGCATTCTCATTCATGCATTTTGTCAAACACCTAATGAGTAACACATTCAAACCACATTATTTCAAGTTCTTAAATGTTCTTATGTTTCATCATACACAAGGCGTGCGTTCATTGTTCGTACAATGCCCATCCACCATTTTCCATCACACACATCACACAATACGGCATCCAATCGCCTCCATGTCCAACAATCCACATCCCATTCACCAATTAATTATCTTGTTTATAATTAGGAAAAATAATGCATTTCAAGGAAAGGAAAGAACACAAGATCCAAAAATCATCATTTTCAAGAAAGGAATCTAGGTTATTGCTAAAGAAGTTAGTAGGGTGTACTAACCTTGAAGAAGAGAAGAAAACCCTTGAAAAATGCTGTGGAGAACGCTGCCCTAGCTTGGAATGGGACTCCACATGTGCTTGAGGTTGGATTTGAGAGATCCAAGCTTTTGAGATGGTCATGGGTTCCAAAACCCCTTGATTTTCTCAAGTTGATGCCCTAGGGTGAAAACCCCTTCTCTCCTCTTTCACTCCCTCTCAAAATATGGCTAAGCTTGTTTATGAACACCCTTGGCTCAAGCCAACCCTTAAAAATAAGGGTGGAGTGGCCAAAAGACCAAAAACCCCCTAAAAAAATTTCTGAAAATCGCGTAGGACCGATAGATGACCGATCTACCGGTAGTGGACCGATCGATCGGTGCTTATGACCGATCTACAGGTAGTGGACCGATCTCTCAGTCTTGACTGGTGCTGCAGAATGTACTTCAGTATTTTGGCCATAACTTTTGACTCGGTGCTCCGATTTTGACGATTCAACTTGCGTTGGATTCGTCTTTCGAAGAGGAACAAATTTTATGTTTTGAAAAAATTCTAATTCTTCTTTATTGATGGACAAAAATGCCCCTAAATCTGACTGGTCTGCAATGGGTTGCGACAGCCCAAATTTACAACCAACCCGATTTTGGAATCCCACTTTTGACTCAACCCTGACTCAAAATCAGGGAAAGTGATCAACATGAACCTTGAAGAGGGTTCTAATACCTTTCCAAAAATTCAATAATCACTCAATTCTGAGTAACGATGGCTAAACTAGAGCCCTTTAAAGTTGAGGTAAATGCCGAAACATACCTTTTCAACACCTAGAATACCTCGAGTGTTTTCACACTCTTTTCCCCTTGTGTCCAACACCCTACACACACCTCATAAATCATTCTCCATAAGTCTTTAACCCACCTCAATGATCATTTAAATTCACACCGACATGCATGAGAGGCTTCGGCCTCTCTATGCCTCATGCACTAGCACTATTCACCAACAACCCATTGAAACACTTAGGGTATTTGTACCCTTGATTTCACCTACTTAGAGTATCTTTATACTCTCCTTTTACGACTCAAACCATGTACCTAAAACCCTCAATTAACTAATCATAATATCAATAACACAATAGGAGGCCTTAGGCCTTCACACATACCATACAAGGGCACCTTTCACTGGCACTATTCATAGTATAGTGAACTTGAATTTCCGGGGTTCTACAATGTCCCTAGTTTTATCCACTGTTATAACTTCAGATGCTTATTATTTTATGTTCTATTTATTTGCATCTATTATTTTATTGTGTAGATCTTTCTTGGTTTGTACTAACCCTGTACGTATTATTTGGACGAAGTTTGGGGTGGTTTCTCTTCATTCTTGATTTCTTTTCATCATGGTTTGTATTTCACGATTCAGGTATTATTGTTCTAATACCTTCTTTATTTTATTTTTATTTTTACATTGAGGACAATATAAAGTTTAAGTTTGGGGTTAGGAAATAATAGGCTACACTATTATTTTTGATGATTGTGCAACCATGACTAGGATAAGACAAGCAAAAACACTGAAAATTTTTCGATTGTTTTATTCTAAAAATTTGAAAGATTGTAATGTATATCGGATAATCCAAATTTTATTGATAGGGTTGAATTTGAGAACACATAATCCCAAATACACACTGTTTGTAACTATTTTTAACCTTACAAAAGCTGAATTTTTTTAGTCATGAATAGACTTTGAAATTTGCACGAGCACACTAACATATTGTCTAATGGGGTTTAAAACCAAACTAATTGATAGTGATTTTGTTAACTCATAAGAATTGGATAATCTAGAAATTGAACATCAACTTTGGCTAAAAAGAAAAATTGATAGAAGAATTGGTTACCTAACTAGGTTTTACACTTAGTAACCAGGCCTCTTACCTCACTAAGCAGAGAGAGTTCGGGTCAAACTGTGTGATTTTTGGAATTGATAAAATAAACTAGTGTGATTAGTTTGAGTTCGTAGCCTATTTAACTCGAGTTACTAAGCCCTTAGAGGTGTCTTGACACCTGGTGCCCTAAAGCCATCTGGTTTGAGAGTTATCGGCCTAATACTCGCTATATGGGTTGTCTAGAGTGCTTAATGGACTTAAATTCTGCACAGTCACACTTATAAATAAATAAAAAAAGTATTGAATGAAAGTCTTGGAGTTGGTAGTTTAAATTGAAATAAAATTCAATGATAAATGAGAAGACAGAAAAATTGTTGAAAAGTAAGGTTGATATCACACATTCAATTGTTTGTCACATTACACATCAAAAAAAATTCTGACAAATCTTTTAGAAGCCAATTTTTTCAAAAATAGTTAAGAATGATGTGAAATTGAGAATATGGAGAGTTGAAAAATTCAATCTTGTTAATAATTTCTGGATTATCTTGTATGTATTATGAGTCTGGAAAATTTGGAATTTGATTCAATCACTTTTGAAAATTGCTTGTTTTACTTGAATATATTGTACAATGACAGGGTAGTACAGATGTTTGTAGGTGTCGTCACTGTAAACCTTCACGAGACTTCACTCTTCCTCTAGGGCCATGTAGGGGTTTAAAAGGCTTGTTGCATATGCAAAATGCAACCGGAGATCCCACGAAAGGGGATGTAGGTTTAGTTTAGTTTAATTTTATTTTATTTTTCATTGCTCGAGGACTAGCAATGTCTAAGTTTGGGGTTGTGATCGGTGCTAAATATTATACATGAAAGCACCTCAAACTTAATTTGCTAATCATTTAGAGTAATTATTTGTATTATTTTATGCTACTTGCTTGTTTATTCTTGTTTCAGGTTCATACGAGGAAAAGAAGATAAAATGAAAGATTTACAAGCTTCAAAGACTCCAAAAATCTCAGAAAAGAGAAGAGCAAAAGAACGAAGAAGAAAAGAGAGCGAAATCGCGAAAATCTACCCTGATGGATCGATTGGCCAAAATCGTACTTCTATCAATAGAGGGGTAGTTTGATAATTTTGATTCATTCGAAATTTATGAAACTTTTTGGGTAGATTCTAGATGACCTAAATGAGCTATGTTTAAAATTTCGGGTCAATCTGATTAGAATTGAGCTATGTAGAATTATTTGAAGTTCAGTTGCAAAACTGTAAATAGGGTGAAATAGTATTCCGTGAATAGTGTTTCGTGAATAGTGTTTAAGTACTCTTAAACACTTTCCAACTCTATTATTGTCTTCCTAAATGAGGGTTTAATCCTCATTCAACCCAAAAAGAGTATAGAGAGAGAAAAATAAGAGTTAGACCTCAATTAGAACTTCTTATTTTACAAGAACTCTATCTTTCTCTATAAAAAGAAGAATTCCTAGCTATTATCGAGATTAGAGAATTTTGTAGAGATTTTGGATCTGAAGAAGAGAAGCTCTGGAGATCAAGGAAGCCATGAAAAGAAGTGCTACAGCTTTGTTTATGAAGATGTTGCATTCCTCCCTCTTGATGAACTAATTTCCACTATAGGGTTTTGATGAAACCCTAACCAAGTATCTGTGTCTTTTTATTTTGTTTTATTTTTGATTTCTTAGTTATAAGCCATTGATTGCAAAAATTAGAGGGTTGTTTTCAAACAACCGGATTTAATTTATTTATATTTGATTTCAATGGAATTATCAACCTTGTCTTAGATTTTATGAAATTAGAATTAAAATCACTTGTGTTAATTTTTGTTAGAATTTAAACATAGGTTTTATGCAATGGTTTTAACATATCGAGAGACCAAGTCCTAAGATATTTTATGCTAAGGGAAGACGAGTGATTACACAACCGTAGATTAGTGTGTATCATTCGTGCTAACCGAAGATACGATATGCCTAGGGCTTGATCCCTTGAACTTTTCTAGATTAGTTGAGAGGGGACGTGTTGTCACTCTAACTAGAATGTTTGCAATTTAAGAGGTTATGATAAATTTAAAATAAGGGATGATTATTAGGTTAGTGGTGGATTTGAAAACCCTAAATTTTCTCTTCCAAATGATTTAAAACCATTAGTTGATAATTAATTTAGAAATCTCATTTAATTAGTTTAATTAATTATTTTAGTTAATCTAACAAAAATTCAATTACCTATTTTATTAGTTTAAAATTAATCTAAATAAAAGACAACGAAACCATCGCAATCCTCAGAGGAACGATACACTTACTAGTACTATTCTACAGAATTATTACTAAGAATGAATAATTTAAAATTGACTGACGATCAAAACTCAACCCCAATCCATCGATCACCCTCTTCTTGCTCCTACTGATCTTCCACAATTACCACCGTAAGAGCTTTGCGGGTTTCTTCTCAAGAAGCATCTATCTTTTTGCCATTAATTAATGAATGTATTGTTTTCTAGTACTCTTTTATAATTACCAATAGGAGAGAAAGAAGCTACTAGTAGGAATAGGAGAGAAAGAGAGAAAGAAGCCCGTCCTTTTTCTTCTTTGCATTTAATGAATGTTCTACCCTATCCATTCAATAGGGCTTTGTCCTACTGGTGGTGTATCCCCTGCTTTGGGGGAGGTATCGGGTTCGAGAGGGTGAGAGTTTGTATATACTCTCTACCCGTCCACTAATTAAACAAATACTAAAACCTAACCGGCGTTGCGGTCTAAATATATATCTCGTACCAAAAAAAGAATAGCACTTTATACTGAAGTAGGTGAGAAAGAGTGGAATTCAATCAAACTGCAACAGGAGAGACCTCGATCCGCATAGATACAGGTGCTTTGGAACCTGCTGAACCGGTGAAACCAGGAACCGGTCGTGCAACCGGTTCTATGACCGGTCCGGTTTTTAAAACAGTGAGTTAAAGCTAATAGACACCCAATGTAAGTAAAAAAAAAAAAAAAACTTAACATATAAGGAAAACCTTTTAAAGTTGAGACTTTTCTCGCTTAACATATCCTTTTGTACTATGCCTTCGTTTCTGTACTATGCTCACGAAAAGAAACCAAATCCTCTACGGCAAATCCGGTTATCACCCCTTGAGGCCGTCACGTGTGTCTTTTGACACCTCTAAATGTGGTTAAGATTCACCCACCCCTAGGCTTCACCCACTCATCTTTGGTTTTTAGAAATAAATATTAATTATTTTTTCAAAAAAATTATTGTTAAAAAAATCATAAGAATATGTTTTTAATATTAAAAAAAATTAATATTTTTTTCTAAAAACCAAAGATGGGTGGATGAATCCTAAGGGTGGGTGAATCTTAACCATAGTTAAGGGTTGTCAAAAGGGACATGTGGCGACTTCAAGGGGGTGATTACCGGATTTGTCCATAGAGGATTTGGTCTCTAAAAAACTGTCATTTAGAATTCTCCTTTCTTCCTACCTTATGCAAATAAAACGATCATAAACAGACCGATAAAGACACGTCTCCAGCACTATCACCGTTGATCCCAATGAGAACAACAATGTTATACACTAAAATAGTGTATATGCTCAATACCGTTGAGAAACTCTAGACTTTATCACATCATTTCGTCATTTTTTTAAGCAAAATAGTTAACGTATCATGGGTTCCCAATTTGTAAGGGAATGGCGAGTCCTCATTGGTCCACGCCCCAATTTTAAAACAAAACGGCAGTCCTTACTTTCCTCTATCTGGTCACAATTTCTTCTCCGACGAGATGCAACTCGCCTTGGGGTCGTTATGGCCAGAAGATGGGCCTCCACATCTCTGGGTCGTAGTTATCAAAATCCTTCAAAGGATCAACTAATGTCGGATCAAATGGCTCAAGCTCTTGCTCTGGAGGAACAAAATTTGATCCATTCAACATTTTGAGAATCAACCCGCGACTCGCATGGAAGGGTTCATCGACGACGACACCTCGAACGCCTTGATGTATTTTCGTTTGGGGGAGGAGATGTGGCTGGAGATGAAGACCTGAGTCCCAATACCATCTCTTATCTTATTTCCAGAAGAATTCTGTATTTTCTTCACTTGAGTGAAGAAAAGGAGACTTTGAGACTTTTTCAAGAAAAAGGAATAGGTATTAGTTTGGTAATGGTTGGAGCACCAAACTCAGATCCAACAAGAATCTCATTTTTGGGTAGTACGAAAGGGGAATTGGCCCAAAAATTGGATAGGGTCAAGATGCAGTCACAGCCCCCCCCCCCCCCTTCCCGCGGAACTATCACAGCCCCCCCCCCCCCCCCCCTCCCGCGGAACTAAGCGAAATGGTCGCCTATTACACAGCCCACTCACTCTGCTTAGGGTGGGGTACCTATTATTCATCGGCGGTGATTCTCATAATGAGATAGAATGCAATAGAAACAAAGACAGAGAACGAGTTACCTACTCTTAACGGCCAAACCGACCCATTTGATTCTAAATTCTTTAATTCAAAATGAATCTCCCCAAGTAGGATTCCAACCTACGACCAGTCAGTTAATAGCCGACCGCTCTACCACTGAGCTACTGGGAAACAACGAAAAAATTAGATCTCATATAGTTTAATTCCCGTTCTCAACCCATGACCAATATGAGCGCGAAGCTTCCTTCGTAACTCCCAGAACTTCTTCGTAGTGGCTCCATTCCATGCCAAAATGTTTGTCCGGATCTAACATTAACTATGAGCATGAAGCAACATTGACCACTTCCTGGGATTGCTTGTGGCGAGAAATATTGAATCACTTCTCTTAAGAATATCATCCATACTCTTACGTTTTGCATGACCTATTATGGGGCGGTATCTGGCTTCTTGGCCAGGTTTGTACAAAATCAACGGTGAGAAACGAATAGTCTACAAATTAATGTTTTCATCAAATCAAATGATATATATATATACACATTTTTTTTTTTATCACATCTTGACAATTTATAATGCTTAATTTAATTACTTTAAGATTATTGGATAAAAATTAATATAGGCAATATAAATAAAATGGAAAATGTACAGAAAAATACTCTAATGATTTGAGTATATTGAACTAAAAAAATAAGGGTAGAACACTCATCAATATAGAGAATAAGGTACATATTGAATACGATGCCCTTAAGGTAATTAATGTCACCGCTCTGATGCTTATAGGTCTCTGGCGGACACCTCTAGGATTCAACGATATCAATATGTCGAAAATGAGTACTCACAATCTAACAGTCACAACGAACTCGACAATATATATAAACCAAAATAATGATATCATGAAAAAAGAAGAGGGGGAAGTTTTTGAAATCCAAAGAGCTTTCCTATCTTCTCAAATAAGAGCTTTATCTCTACACTCAAAGAAGAGGGTGTTACCACTTATATAGAAAAAAGATTGAAACGACTAGGAGAATGAAACTAAATTAAACTCCATAATTGGTGAAACCTATTTAACTTTAATAGAGAAGATTTCAGAATTCTATCATAAGAAATAAAATCAATATTTTGTTTTAAACAAAAATTTAAAACAGTTATTGTTTAGAAACTAGTAATTTAAAGAAAAATTTGCAATAGTTAACTATAAGAAATCTATCGAGCAATGATCGAATATTAGTGACGAAATTAATTTTGTCTCTAATACGACACTTATAGGAGGGAAAATTATTCATCACTAATAGTCCGTCTCTAATAAGTATTCTGACATTTATTCACATTTTTTTTAATAAAAAAATTATTAGTGACGGAATTTGTTCCGTCTACATAATATTAGAGATGGAAACATATCCGTCACTAATTCTGTATTAGAGATGGAAATAGTTTCATCACTAATATAGAATTAGAGACGGAAATAATTTCATTTCTAATACAGAATTAGAGACAGATATGTTTCCATCACTATTTATGTTTCCGTCACAAATGTTCTTTCCGTTATTAAATTTGAAGTTCATATTGCCAACATTAGTGACGAAAAGATATTTCTGTCTCTAATAACCTTTAACCACAGTGGCATTAGTACTGGATTAGCGACGGATAATTTTCCGTCTCTAATAGTAATAGTGACAGAAAATCAAGCATTAGTGACAAAAAAAATTTGTTACGGCTTGGTAGAAATCTTGTAGTGGTATTGTCTAGAAACTAGTAATAGGTCTCAAGTCTCGTAGAAATCTTGTAGTGGTTATTGTCTAAAAACTAGTAATTGGTCTCGATGAGAGGGTAACCTCCTTACCTTTCTCTACCAATTTCTTTTACTTACCGCACATTTCTTCCGTGTAATACCAATATTTTAGATAAATGTTTAACTTACCTTGCATTTATACTATTAAAAGAAATGTCAGTTTTCATTTCTTCAGTGTGATGCCAATATTCTAGAAAAATGTAAACATGCCCTGCATTTATACTATTTAATGAAATGTCAGTTCTCATTGGTGATCCCCACCCCTCTTTTAATACACTGGTTAAAATTCACTGATAGGATAGGAAACTTATTATTGTGGTGGGAAGTGATTTAAACTCTCGGTATTAATCGAGAGTTTGACTGTTGGATTCAAGATCCAATGGTTTCAAGCATTAGGTGGGCCTTCATTTAAAGCACGTACGTGAAGACATGGGACTTAATCCAACGATCCAACTCTCCATAGTAGGTAGATAGTAGGTGCTAGAGAGTTTTCCATCAGTTTCCTTACTGGGGTTACCACAATTAAACACAAATAAAGAGTGCCGGAATGGAAAGACGTTTGATTGAAGATGTAGTCAAATGTGGGGTAGGCTAAATACAAATTTTTTCTTAGGCTAATTACTACTTTTTAATAAATAAAAAAAATTTGTTGACTGATCATTCCTTCTTATTGTAATTCTCCTTTGTGATCTCATATTAGAATTCTCTCGAACTAGAATGAGAGAGAAAGTTGAGCTATACATCACATTTCACATAACGTGTAAAGAGAAAAATGAAGGAGGTTATTATTCAGATGCATTAACAGTACCGAAAAACAAGGCTGTAGCCATCGGCCACAAAAGACCACCCCCTTTTTTTTTTTTTGTACATACACATACACCAAAATCAAAGCTCTTCTTTGTTATCTTTAATGTTGTTGTTGCTGCTTTGACCCATCAACTTGGCCTGCTGCTCCTCTCCTCCAGCAATACCAATTACTCTAGGACCTTTGATATGGTCGGGGGACAGCTTTTTTAAGGAGACAGTAAGGACCCCATTTTCGAGCTTGGCCTTAACGGAGTCCAGGTCAACATTGTCCGGAAGACGGAACTGCCTCCAGAACTTGCCGTAGGATCTCTCCACGCGATGCCAGTGGTCTCCTTTCTTCTCCTCTTCCCTTTTCCTCTCTCCGCTCACCCTCAGAACCCGGCGGTTCTCTTCCACCTCTATCTTCAGTTCCTCCTTCTTCAGCCCTACAACCGAATTAAACTTAATTGACTCGTCATGCTATTGCTAGCTAGCTAAAACGAACGACAAAAGAGCTAGTAACAGTAACGAAGAGACACGTGCGTACATACCAGGGACATCGAGCATGATAACATGTGCATCGGGAGTTTCTTTCCAGTCCACCCTCGCCGGAGAGACGGCCACATCATCCTTTTCCAGGCCCAAGGGGATTTGTTCCAGAACACGGAAGGGATCTGGGAATCGTTCCGGCAAGAGATCTGTCAGGATACTTCCTGGACGGTCGAGAAACGGCAGCAGCGACCCCTCTAAGGCGGGTATAGCCGCGAGTAGAAGCAGAAAGCTAACGGCAAACACAGTGAGAAACCTCATTATTTTATAGGCTTTATACACTCTTCTGGACTGTCGAGCGTTGAGCTTGTTCTGTGTTGATGAAACTTGTGATTAACACATTTATAATAAAAAAGAAAGGCCAGATGTGGCGCATTAAACTGGAAATGAGGGACTATCCTCGAAGGTAAAACAGAAAGTACTCTTGAGTCGGGAACGCGAGAACGTTCGAGTGCTCACGATGACGTGGAAAGGTCGAGTGAGCAGAGGTTTCCAGAGATTCCTGTTACCAATTCTTCTACTTAGAGATCTTGGGGTCGCCGCGTGTACCTTTTGACACCCTCCTCCTTAACTGTGACTAAGATTCACCTACTTCACTCATTCAACTTTGGTTTTTTTTTAAAAAATTTAATTTTTTTTAATATTAAAAATCCTTTAAAATAATTTTTTATATTAAAATTTTTTTTTTTTCTAAAAACCAAGAATGAGTGAGTGATCCCTAAGGGTTAAGGGGTGTCAAAAGGAACATGTGGCGACCTGTGGTGATAACCCAATTTTTGAAATCCGGTAATCACGTAGAGGATTTGGTTTCAATCTTCTAAGGTACTAGCTACAACATACAAGGGCGTCGCTGGGCTGCCGATTAATAATCGACCAATTCTGCTATATTATTAATTGATGTTGGGTCGGGACGTACCCAACTAAAGTTTTTTCTCAGTTAGAGGTTTATTGTTCTAGAGGAATTTCTTTTTTTCCCTTATTAATGATCATGGTTATCAAGGCGTCTAGGCGACTTGAGACGACAGACCCCATCGATGCCTAAGGCAGTAGCCTGAGGCACCCGAGACGTCGCCTTATGAACTCTTTGCAACAAAAATCATATCCCCAAATCCTAATATGAGATCCATGTATGTTGTATTTCCTTTAATAAGAGGCTTTGTAATTCATATAAATTGTAATATCTTCATTGTCAAGATGCACTCTAATAGAACCATTTTTTAAGACATTTTATGAATAAGAAAGAGGGATTTTAATAGTTGGGAATAAAAAAAACAGTCTACAATGACTATTGAAATAGGGAGAGGGACTAAGGAATAAAAAATAGAAAACAAAAGTATACTGAATCAGTGACAGCTGAACAAGAAAGAGAGAAATAAAGAGTGCAAGACTGAATAAAAAATAAAAAATAGTCTGACATCAATATGACTGTCGAATAAGAGATAGAAAGAAAAGAGGGAGAGAAAGGGAGAGGTCATACTTCTTACACTCTTTTTTTCTCTGTTTCTTCTTCTTCTCGATTATATCAAAGAAAAGATAATAAAAATCATATAATAAGTAAAATATATATAATAATGGGGCCTACACTTATTTAAATGATTAAAGACTCTTTTAAAGATGGATTTATGAGAGTATTGGGAGTCTAAAAAAATGAGGCATTTAAAGGTTTTTTTGTTATTGGGCCTTCTTGATCCCAACTATGTCTTGGTCGCCTAGGCCCCACAAATAAAGGGAGAGAGAGACCAATTGGTCCACCCATTGAACAAAAAAGAAGACAAATTAACATGCAGAAACATACTTGACACCATTCGTCTTTTCTTTCCCACAAACCAATCTTTTATAAGATATAAAAACCCTAATATATTATATGTTAGAAAACATGAGAAATATATAAAATAGCATGCTTTTTTGTTGACAAATATCTAAAATTCAAATAAAATAAATTTTTAAACCTTTAGACAATAATAATATTGTGTATGTCATACTATTAATAATGAAAGCCTAAGCGACCAGTCTCCTAAGCCCAATAGAGTGCCTGGTTGCCTAGGCGACCGCTTGAGGCGCCTCAGGCGTCGCCTTTAACAACTATAATAATGATCATTAGTTAGTGTAACGGAAAAAAGCATTAAGGCATTGAGTTCGGCCAACCCGATCTAAGCAGAACCAAGCCAACTCGTTCGGGCACAGTGTAAGGGATACACATGATTCTTTCCCGAGCTGAACCAAGTATGAAGAATAGCATGTCTCGAGCAAAAATTTCACCCCTACCAGAAAGTGAAACTGTACCTTCTTGTTCCATCAATGTATAGACCTGACAAGCTGAAATTGCAGACTGTTGATGTAACAAAAGCCCGTAAGCCCCTGATACAGAAAGTGACAACTCACACAGAAATTCACAACTCAACTAAGACATGAACAATTGATATAATTGATAGCAGAAGGACAACAAAGAATAAAAAGGCGAGATGTGCCTCATGGGAAGGATTCCCCCAGCAGGGGGTAAGGTTTTAACACCATTAGAGAGGAAAGTAGAAAAAACAGAAAACTGACTTAAGCATCGGAGTGTCTTCTTCAGGTGAAGGACCACCGCGCTAGAGGAAAAGGAAGCAATTCGTCCAATGAGCAGACGACACGCGACAAGGAAGTAAGATCAATTTTGAATCCACCACTAATTGGTGCTGTCCGTGGAAACAAAAAAAATGTGTCCTAGTATAATCTTCTCGGAAGACTTCCTCCAGTCTAAGGCAAAACATTGTGAATCTTCACAAATGATAGAAAAATGTCCTCAACACATGAAATAGGGCAGCAGAGTAGGTTAGTGGGCACCATATGTACTTAGGATATTTAGCGTATTCAGTGTACATGCAATGTGTTATGTCTGTCTCTATCCCCCATTCACATCCGCCGCGAGATACACTCTGGAGATTGCACACGACTGAGGGGAGGGTCAACCTAACCAGCTTTCAGGCTCATGCCATTCAAGAAGCGGTCGCTCAACTCAGGCCATCAGAGGTGAGATCATTAAGCTCATGCCATCGTTGCTAATCTAGAGCCGTCCTCCATGGTTTTGCATGTCTCGTAGCCCGCCATCAAACTTGTCTTTATGATTGATCATCTTGTTGTCTCGCCATTGCTCGCCACAATAAGGTGTACGTCCCTGCTCTCCAAGGAGACAGGCCAGCTAGAAGTGCCCACTATAGGTGTCTATGCTCTGTGAGGAGACAGATCAGTCAGAATTGGCCCCCTGTAGGTGTCCCTGCTCTCCAAGCAGAGTCAGGAGACAGGGCAGTCAAAAGCGGCCCACTATAGGTGTCCTGCTCTCCGAAGAGATAAGCCAGCCAGAAGTGAGTAGCTCATGCAAGAGCATACTAGATACTAACCCATACACCAGAATAAGATAGCTCGGCTAGTCACACAAAAGGTAGAGAAAGACACAAAAAGGGAATATTGCAGTAGAGAGAACAAGTTAGCTCAGCTTGTTACACATGCAAAGCACAACGGGTGCAAGACCTATCTCATTGCAAACAACAAAACACAAAGGCACTAAGAAAACAACACAGCAATGTGAAGTGGACAACGTAATTTTTCATTAAGTAGAATCCCATTAGTCTATTACATATATAGAACAGCTCGGCTCGGCTCGGCTCGTTACATGAGATGAAACACATAAAGAAAGGAAAGAAAAGGTCTACTGCAGCCATGGTGTAGAACCCCGGATCTTGGTGGCATGACATGGTGAATAGTGTTGTGTATATTGTCTAAGGCATAAAGCATATTCTAATGTCTTAAATAGTTATCAATGATAACGAGAAAATTGTTTTGATATATTTAGGGTGAATGATGAGTTATGACATATATTAAAGCCTTAAAAATATTTTCTTAAGTTTAAGGATGTTTGGGATAAAGGAGTAAGAGTATAAAATACTCTAAGTGTCAAAAAAAGTTATGTCTTAACATTACCCTCAACTTTAAGAAGCTCTAATTTTATCACTGTTGATCGGAATTGAATGATTCTTAAACCATTAGAAATGTATGGAAACCCTCTTCGAGGTTCATGTTTATCAATTTTCTATATTTTTAGTTAAAGATAGGTTAAATGTTGGATTTTCGAAATCGGGTCTGCTAAAATTCTGGACTGCTGAAATCCATTTTCTGGACCAGTCAAATTTATAGCCTATTTATACAATTAAGAACTCATAATTAGGATTTGTATATTAAATACAAACATTTACCACATTTGAATGACGAGTCCAACGCAAGTTGAATCGTCAAACTCCGATAAGTGAGTCGAAAGTTATGGTCAAAATACCAAAGCGGAAAAAACTCAAGACAGTCAGAGTTCTCAGACGTCTACATTTGCAACCAGACGTCGACGTTTGAGCATAAACAGATGCGGAAATCACCCCAAACATCGACGTTTGAAACCCAGATGTCGACGCCTGGCCCAAACGTCAACGTGGGCATGCGGGAACACGAAAAATAGGTTTTTTTAAAGGGTTTAGGCGTGATTTTGATAACTCTAACTCTATAAATAGCCAATTTTCGTGGGATTAAAGGTTCTAACACTTTGATATACATATTTTGAGACAAAAGGGGAGAGAACCTAGGGTTCTAAAGAGGGTTTTCTTGTGAGATCAAGTAGGAGCTCGAATCCATTCATTCCAAAGCTTCCTCAAGCTTGGATTTTCTTCCTCAAGCACGGATTTCACCATTCAAACTTAGATCTTCTTCCTCAAGCATGGATTTCACCATTCAAGCTTGGATCTCACGTTCTCGAGTCTTCTCAAGATCTTCCCTAAATTTTTAAGGTAGATACACTCTACTAACCTTCTTTGCTATGATGCATAAATGTGTGTTTCTATTATTGTGTTCCTCTTGTAAAAGTAAGATGTAAACCATGTATTGAGATTAAACTTAAATTGATTTGACTATTTTATAAATCTTTTATTTCAAGTAAGATGTAAAGCATAATTTTGATAAACTAGTTTTATTATAAACCATGGCTTGATAATATAATAAAATGCTTGGTCTTTGGAGTAAATAATGGTTAATACCATGTATGTGATATGATATGCTACACTATGTTATGCTAAGTAACCCATGTATATGCTACACTATACTAAGTTATGCTAAGTAAACCATGTATATGATATATATTTTGAGAAACTAAGGTAGAGAGTCGTATAGGTGTATGCTATTGAATGAAATAGAAGGAAATTGGGTTTCAATGATGGATGATGGTTTCCTCACCTACCATGGTATCATAATCAAGATTTTATAAGAATATGAAAAAAAATAGTTTTACCTTAAAAGTAAGCTTGGAATTATGGTTTGACGAAATAAGCTAAGTAGTCATGTACATATGTGCTATGTCATCTTCATAAATTAAATTTCATGTAGTGTTTCGATGTTTTAACTACTCTATAAGAATACTATGATACCTCCATGAATGATGCTCCGTAATATGTTTCAATGTTCTTACTTTATGATGTTCAACCGTACTCTATGATACTCACAATACTCCATGCATTGTATTCAATGTTTTAAATACTTTATATTATAATTATGATGTTTACAATTACTCCATGATGTTAGCCTTAAGGTTACAACCATGTGTCCCTCAATTAATTTTAATGATGACATATATAATGAAATGAATCTTGTAATACTAATATCTTCCATGAGCAATTTATTTTACAGCATTCATGAATTAGAAATGGGACTTCAAGCATACTCAAGAACTTTCAATGAATAGACCAAGTCAAGACATGATGAAAATTTCAAATCAAAGCTTCAAGAAGATGTTCAACTATCAACAAAAAGGATTTTTGAAGATTGCCTAGAAGACACTGTTGTTGAAGACCATTGAAGCACAAAGATCATCTTCATCAAGGTCTTAGTGTAGGTAGTAAGTGTGGTCTGTATAGGATTTCTTGTAAAAATCCTCAAGTGGTTGATTTGGTGAAAAAGCTCAAAATACCTTAGATTGACCATAGGTCCCTTGAACAAATGTTAAATATGATTAAGGACCTAAAAACATGTTAATTATACTCATAAAAGTTAAGTACAAAACTTTGGAATCAAATCATACCTTAAAGGTTTTGAAAATGAATTCTACAAATAAAATTAGCTTATCTAGTCGATCCGATAGGCCATCCAGCCGATTAGGCAGACCATCCAGTCGATCAGGTAAGCCCTGTGATCGACTGGATAGAACAAATTTTTTCTAAATTTGTCTGCATGTGCTGATCATGTTGGTTCTCCTAACTAATCCATCTTAAATCATTCTAAAGACCATTATGAGTTGTTAATCATGTTTTACTAACATAATTAAAGACTTTGGAATTCGTGCAAATCATTAAAGTTAAGGAAAAAGCTTTAAAATCAGATAAACCAAAAATCTGGAAATTTTTGGTCTATCCAACCGATCAGGATGACCGTCCAGTCAATTACATGGTCCATCCAGCCGATTACTCCGTCCTTTAATCGACTGGATAGAACAAAACTCTCCAAAACGTGTTTTTATGATCCAGCCGATTAGGAAACTGATCTAGGCGATCAGGCAACTATCCAGCCGATTAGGAGGCTCCTCTAATTGACTGGATAGTTCAGAAAAATTCTGAAAAATCGTTCTTTATTACCAACGGCTATATTTATAACGGGTATGTTGCATTTAATGATCATCAAACGGTAATAAATTTCTTATCACTATAAATTTAAGTGATCTTTGAATGATTCAACAATAATAACACTCACCCATACACTGTTACATTAAAAATCACTCTCTTGAGCTCAAAAATCCCAAATCTGTAAAAACAATACTCTGTTTTGAGCTAAAATCCAATCTTCCACTTGAGAGATTTCATAGAGCTTGATATTCCATTCATATCTAACTCTTAAAGAAGTTTATCTTTCGGATCTAAGATCCCAAATCTGTTATCATCATCCAAGAACCTGCGTGTTCAATGAAGCTGTTGCTTCGTGTAAACCAGAGAGGGTTGTGCTCTGGGTGCTGTATGGTTCACCTCAACTAGAAGAGAAGTTGTAAAGGGTTTAGGCTTCACCAGATTAAGAAGTCTGTGCAGTCGTGGACTGTAGTAGAATCCTCCAAGCTGGTGTTGCTTGAGGCGGGGAGTAGGCTGGGTTTGCCGAACCTCGAAAACAACTCTGTGTTTGCACTCCCTTACTCTTTCTCCTTCTTCTTGTGCACTTAAATTATTTTATCTAGTTTGTATTTAGTTGCATTCCTTTTAGCTTTTATTTTTCGCATTTAAAAAAGAATAATTTTTTATTTTTCCATTGACCCTATTCACCCCCCCCCCCCCTCTAGGGTTCATATCTGGGCAACACATGATGCTCACAAGCACTATGCACATGTATGGGTATATTTTCAAGATGTATTATTAGACTCATAAGTACAAGGATCATAAGAACAGTTTATAAGAAAGAAAAAATAAAGTTTTAAGAAAAGATAAGAAAGTTCATAAGAAAGAAAATGCAAGCTCATAAAAAAAGAAGTAAGAAATGTAAAGTATGAAAGGATGTTAGTGTACTATGACTAGGTATGGGTACTAACATTTGTTTCCAAGAAAGTATGAGAGGACACTAGTATACTATGACCAGGTATGGGTACTAGTGGTTGTCTCCAAGTAAAAACGATGTAAGCATAAAAGGATACTAGTGTACTATGACCAAGTACGGGCACTAGTATCTGTTTTTAACAAGTATGAAAGGATGTTAGTGTACTATGACCAGGTACAAGCACTAACAAATGTTTCCATGAATATGAGAGGATACTGGTATACTATAACCAGGTATGAGTACTAGTATCTGTCTCTAAGTAAAATAAAGAATATGAAATGATACTAGTGTACTATGACCAAGTACGGGCACTAGTATCTGTTTCCAAGATAAGTATGAAAAGATGTTTAGTATAATATGATCAGGTACGGGCACTATCATCTGTTTCCATGCAAGCAAGATCATCAGAAACTCACAACCAAGTTAACAAGATTATGAAAAGATACTAGTGTACTAGTGTACTATAACCAGGTACGGGTACTAGTATCTGTTTCCAAGTAAGCAAGAGAGGATGCTAGTATAATATAACCAGGTACGGGTACTAGCATCTGTCTCAAAATAAGTACAAGATAAGTGAAAAGAACCATCTCATAAGACGTATAAGGAAACCACAAGATTCATAAGATGCATAAGAAACTCACAAGATATTTGAAATACGTTTTGTTAAAGCATGAACTTAAAGTATGATTTTCGAGATCATGCATTTGTTATCTTGTCTTAACTTCCGCACTCTAATTATGTATATGTTATGATGAACTGTATCATATATGGCATATTAATGTATTGTAACATGGTTAGTTAGTAGTTTGTATACGCTGAGTATTCAATACTTAGCTGAACTGTTATTTTGGTAGGTTCCAGGTGGGATGATCGTGCTACAGAACCAAGGGTCCAGCAGGAGCTTGTTGGGGATCAGCATGCATATGATAGGGACCTTGACATGTTGCCTTATGGTTGACTTTTAAGAGAGAGTGTGTCATGTAATTTGGGATTTCATGTTGGGGTTTTTGTTAAACTTGGGTTTGGTAACCTAAGTTATCATCATATGTAAATACGAAATTTTATATTTCAATTTTAGTTGACTCTTGTACTTGGAATACAGTTAGTGTTATAAGAAATTTTTAGGTTCACTATTTGTCATGCCTTGTATACACTTTGCAGGATGTTTTGAAGTATAATTCACATTGTCAAAGCCTCATAACTACTAAGGGGGATTTTGGGGCGTTACACATGGTGTCAAAAATCGACTCAATTCCACCGAAGTTGACCGAATTGAGTTGACTTCTATGGTGTCCAAAGCGAAATGCACTTGTATTTTAAAACTACTGGACTTCTTGATGAACTTCGGTAAACTTCGACTGAAACAAAAAAAAAATATTGAGAAAATACATAACTTTGGTGGAAGTTAACCGATGTGTATGGAAAAAGCCTATAAATTGAAGGGTTTTTTTTAAGTTTTTACTTAAAAGGGTATTGTTAGTTCCACTCACTTTAAACTTACTTTCTTCATAAATAAAGATTGTCCCTAGAATTAACCTTATTATAAATATAATTAGCTTTAAAAGAGAGTGTTGCTAGCATTAAACTTATTATAAAATATTAATGTTATTAGTAGAGTGTGGTTAGCATTAATCTTAATATAAATTATGATTTTATTATTCTAATAATTTTGTTATTAGTACATTATGCCCATAAGGGCTTTTTAATAATATTAAAAACTTAAATAATTTTCTAATAGTAGCTTATAAATTATTAATTATTAAAATACTCATCTCCTCTTCTTCACATATTGATTTAGTAAAAACATTGTGCCCATCAATTGCATATTGAAATAGGTTTAGAAACTAAATTGGATTTCAATTATTTATCAACTTTAATGTGCATTCATAAGTTTTTCTAGTTTCTAAAATAATTAGCATGGATAATCATTGAAGAATAAAGAGAATACATATCTCATTCACTTGACAAATAGGATAAAATATAGTTAAATATTTTTACAATATAAAAAATATCAAGAAGAAATTACAGCTCACACAAGTAGACAACACATGTCACTTAACATGTTTCTCACATTTGAGTACTACATCCTTACATCAGTAGTATAATGAATTCTAGATGTGTATTTATGCTTAAGTATTGAATTTCTAAAGTTTCATATTAGATTTTCAATGTTTTCTTAAAGTTTCTTAAACTTCTTTAATTTTTACATAACTTCCTTATGCTTCCTTAAACTTCTTCGAAATGTGTCAGCTTCCTTAACGACCGATTTTTATACCGAAACCGAAGTTTAATACCTTGGCTACAGCTCGGGAAGATATCAAAGGACAGAACAAATGGTACAGCTTGCTACAGTAGATGGAACGACTCCGCTCAAAAATTAGACAGATGAAAAAATTAAGAAACTTTGCCGGCCTTATAGTGGATGCTCCTGAGCCTGCACAAAAATTTTCGTGAAGAACTATCTCAATATCTCTCGACTTGCGCTTTGATGAAATGATGAGTAGGCCCTCCATTTGGCACTTTTGGGTCTCCTTCATAATTTGTTATGTGCCACTACCCTTCTCTTCCTCCCATCATAAGCTGGAGTTCAGGGCACTAACCGACGGAACACCACCTTTCCCAATGGGATGAGAGCAACTTCTCAGTCCCCCCTACTTTAGCATCTACAAGTGTTCCTCCAACCTGAGCTGGCCCGCGATGATGTAAGGCCCCTCCACGAAGATACGAACTCAAAGACCGATCCCGGCCCAGCAGTTGCCACTGCTTCTTCGCCCAAGTCCACCCCACAAGACTTGAATTCATCTGACCTGAAGATGCCCGATCTAAAAGCGGTGGTCCACGCATTTGACTCGTCCTTAGCAACCATTACCAGCCTCCACACCAGTTCTACATAGGACGGCACATGATCAATCCGGTCAGACCTTATGACAGAGCTTAGTGGGATTAGCCTTAAAGCGCCTAACACATCATCTGAAGAAGCGTCAGTAAGATGTTCTGGAGGTCTGCCACCTCGTCCACCACACATCATATTGTGGATGGACTCCACGCAAAAATTCTCGATAAACACTGCTTGTCAATTGGCCCCCTGCTTGTCCCCATTCGAACACCATTCAGAAGCATTGATCACCATGGGAAGCACCACGGAAGGAAAGGAGCTGTGGAACCTCAGAAAAACAAGTATAGGTAACCAAATGGGAAGTTTGCATTGAGAACTCAGGCTACATGCCCCTTCTTTTATAGTAATAGTGAGATTGTGAAAGACAAAGCAACCATACCATCCCCTCATACACGTTATTCTACCAGGGGCAAGATCTTCTTTGTCTAAGAGAAGGCAGAACGACTTCTCTAAGTCATCATTACCCTCAAATGCGTAGCAGAACAATGAATACTCGCACGTCTTGAGCGTGAAGTGATGTTTTATGAAGCGGCAATTAGACTCATGAGGTGACACAAGCATTATATGGTTAATGGTAGACGTGGCAATTCTGGCACCACTAACGTACAAACTCAGGATGTCAAGCGAGTAATGATCAAATAAAAATGCTAAGGCTTTGGCACGACACTTGTCTTGAGTAGCAAAGGACAATGCAGGTTCAACTCAACATAAACGCCATGAACTCCTACAAAACAACAATTAATAACGGCTCGAGGAGGCTAAGACACGATACAAAGTAGTCGAAAATACATTACAGAATGGCAAAGGAATAGCTCAAGATGATACAACAATTGTGAACCACAAAAGTGTTAGATCAACCGCAAAAGATACCTGATAGCATCCTAAGGGGGCAAAAGCTCATCTCGGAGTAAAAGTTGTGAACTCCTAAGTGTTAATGGCTTGAACCACTTGACACCTACGAATGGCTTAGGTAAGGCTGAGACTTGAGGCCTTTGCAAAAGACTCATATGGACACGACAAGACAACAGAAAAAGGAAAGCAACTACACGGCTCAGGACCCATCCGCGTTGCAATCGCTCATGCTTCCTGAGGGGATAGGTTGAGCCGAAAAGTCTTCCCTGAGGCATTTAAGGGTGTCATTGCTCCTACTCCCTGAGGGGACAGGTCAGGCCAAAAAGTCCTCCCTGAGGTATTTAAGTTCGTAATCGCACTTGCTCCCTAAGGGATAGGTCAGACCAAAGAGTCCTACCTGAGAACTTTACTTTTGAGAGATTGTTGGGTAAGAAGAAAATAAAAGGATTTCTCTACTATTTTGTTTCCTAGCAACCTGACTTGAGGACCTCAACTATTGGTGATGAAATCAAGTGAGGCCAGAGCCATGAAATCTAGGAGCAAGGGTATTGGTTCCTAGCACCGATAATTCCTTCTAACTTGCACCAAATTGCATATCAAACCTACAAAACGTCGTTGAATGTCAGTCAGTGCATACATATGAATAAGCACAAGACATTTGCAAGAAGATGAGTATTATAAGTTTATTATTAGATATACTGTAAATCACACTGCTAAGAGGTGCTTAGTTGAAAGTCTTTCTTGAAGATAGTCGAAGCCTCCCACATGCAAGGAAAATTGTAGCACTACCTCCAGGATTCAACTTCGCTCGGATTCACTCCCGTCTATCCCTACAAGCTTGCACTACTTGGCGGAAGACGACTGCACTTAACCTTCTTTAGGATGCCCAAAAATATTAATAACAGTTATTCATTAATTTTGGTCTAATCCCACATTGCTCTTAAATTAAGATAAGAATCAATTCTTTTAATATTGTTCTCAGAAAGAATCAAACATGGCACTTGTATTTTTATGTCAAGAGGATATCATTATCCTACTAAAGGATAACAAGGTCTCAATAAAAACAGGGATATTTATAATCCATCTTTAAGGTTAGCAGTGACTCAAGGATAACCAATCCCTATCTCGAATTAATAGGTAACAAATTTCAATTTAATCTGAACTAGATGATTTAAGATCAACTAAATAAATAATCACTAAATTGGCTTATTTTAAGGCTAATTTACTCACCTTTGAATTATTTAATTAAAGTTAGTAAATCATTTCTTATCATTTATTTTGTGACTATTTGGACACAATTTCAAATTAATAGTATATCCAAAAGTAGGTATAGTAATATATGTCACCAAACACTTAGTTTGGTAAAGGGCTCGAGACATTACTATTTGATTACAACCATAGCTTGGTTCCAAATTAGGAATTTTAACCAATTCCAATTTGATAGATTTTATCATCACAGTCTGGGTTAATCTAATATTTCTAGAATGCACCTTAAACTGTTAGATTTTATTAATTAAATTAATCTATTATCTCATGTGATTAACCTTTTATGTGTCCAATATAATTCGATTTTTTTGTAGATGTCATATTTGTGTTGACTTAATTCTGATGTCCAAATGGTGTCAATATAAGTCTAGTGTCTATGTTCCTCTAGTTATTCAAGATTGGTGAAAATGAAGCTCCAAAGACTCAAATGAAGTACATTCCGATTAATGGTTCTCTCACACTCTCAAGATGGTAAATGACCTAGATACCTAGTGGTTACCTTAGGTATAATTGACCTAAATAACTCTATCATATACCCTAGGTGATTAGAAATTGACCCAAGAGTGTTAATAGCCTTTACGAATAGTTGTTTATCTGATTAGATGGGTTATGTGCTAAAATCATCCAAATCTGCATAGGTCATTCGAATGGCCTACTAGCCGTTCGAACAATACAGAATGGATAGCCATCCATTCGAATGGCTTAATGGAATTCACATGCCAGTAGCTACCTAGCGGTCTGTTTTCAAGCCAATCTCAAACCATTCTCTAGGCCGTTCGAACGCTCTACTGGCCATTCGAACGAACCGTGTATATTGAGTTTCTAAAGTTGTCTGGACTCTATTTTTAGCAATGGAATTGCTTTGGCCATTTAAGTAATGATCCCTTGGCTCTTTTGAAGGTTGAGGTGAGAGAGTTTTGAGACTTCTCTAAGTAATCAGGGTTCTCCAATCCCCTCTTGATGGATACCCATCATTCTCCTCTCTCAATCTCTAGATTATGCAAGATTGAACTTTTATATCTTCCTGCAGTGGTTGATGTAACAGCAAATTTTAAGCATCTCACTTGAGTGTGAGACACTTGAACTTCTCTGTTCAAATAACCTCCATTAATGGAGTTTATTATTTTATATGATGGGAATTCTATTTTCGGCCTGGGTAAACCCAAGTCGTTACACCCTCTTGAAGAGGGTTACCTCTGATTAAGAATAAAATAGAAAGAGAGAGAAGCATAGCTTTCATTCCATAAAAAAAAAGGGGTGCCAAAGGCCCCATTTTAGCTATTACAAATGCCTCAATAGAGGACTTCAAAGTAAAGAGAAAGAGAGGGAGAGAAGAGGGTAGGCATTTTAGCCTACCTTGATGCTTCTATTCCTTAGATCTCTTGCTTTTACTCGAATTCTTTTCTTCTGGGGGTTCTTCCTTCAGATTCTTCTATTCCATAGTGGGGTTTATTGAAGATCCCTTTGATTTTAAATTGAATGTGGGTCAACAAGGGTGCTCCTTGCTGCCATGGAGGGTCTATTAAAGACCCCTTTTATTTAATTTCAATTTAAGGGCAACAAGGGTACTCCTTGCTGCCATAGTGGGGTCTATTAAAGTCTCATTTGATTTCATTTAGATTTGGGGCAGCAAAGATGCTCCTTGCTGTCATGGTGGGGTCTATTAAAGACCCTTTTTATTTCATTTAGATTTGAGGTAGTAAAGGTACTTCTTGCTGCCATGGTAGGGTCTGTTAAAGACCCCTTTAATTTTATTTCGATTTGGGGCAGCAAGGGTACTCCTTGCTACCATAATGAAGTCTGTTAAAGACCTCTTTTATTTGATTTCAATTTGGGGCAGCAATGGTACTCCTTGTTGTCATAGTGGGGTCTATTAAAAACTCCTTACTTCCACAGTGGGGTCTATTAAAGACCCCTTTTATTTAATTTCAATTTGAGGTTAGCAAGGATACTCCTTACTGCCATAGTGGGGTCTATTAAAGACCCCTATAATTTCATTTAGATTTGGGATAGCAAGGGTATTTCTTGCTGTCATGGTGGGGTCTATTATATACCCCTTTTATATAATTTCAATTTGAGGGTAGCAAGGGTATTCCTTGCTACCATAATGGGGGCTATTAAAGTCCCCTTTGATTTCATTTAGATTTGGGACAACAAGGGTGCTCCTTGCTGCCATGGTGGGTTCTATTAAAGACCCCTTTTATTTGATTTCAATTTGGGGTAATAAGGGTACTCTTTATTGGCATAGTGGGGTCTATTAAAGACCCCTTTAATTTCAATTAGATTTGGGGCAACAAGGGTACTCCTAGCTGCCATGGTGGGGTCTAATAAAGTCCCCTTTTATTTAACTTCAATTTGAGGGCAACAATGGTACTCCTTTCTGCCATAGTGGGTGCTACTAAAGTCCCATTTGATTTATGGCAGTAAGGGTGATCCTTGATGTCATGGTAGGGTCTATTAAAGACCCTTTTTATTTAATTTCAATTTGAGGACATCAAGGTTACTTCTTGTTGCCATAGTGGGGGCTATTAAAGTCTCATTTGATTTCATTTAGATTTAGGGAAGCAAGGTTGGTCCTTGCTACCATAGTGGGGTCTGTTAACGACCCTTTTAATTTTATTTAGATTTGGGACAGTAAGGGTGCTATTTGCTGCAATAGCGGAGTCTGTTAAAGACCCTTCGATTTTAATTAGATTTGGAGCAGCATGGATACTCCTTGTTGCCAAAGTGGGGTCTGTTAAAGACCTGTTTGATTTGAATTAGATTTGGAGCAGCAATGGTGCTCCTTGCTGCCAGTATGGGCCTATTAAAGACCCCTTTTGTTTGGCCCTGATTCAAAGCGGTAAGGGCTCACACGTGCCTTTGCACGTGTGTGTTAATCATTATCCTTCTTTGGGTTGTGATTTGGTTTGGCTTGTGCACACCACCTTTCATGTGGGGTATGATATGAGTGGTGAGATTTCACCACTTACAACTACCCCTCAGGATCTATTTGGCTGAGGTTGCTCAGTTGTTCAGATCCCGAAGAGGAAGCTCTAGGTTTTTTTAATCAATTGATTTTAATGTGAATGGGTTTGAATCATCAAAACCCATTTTGGGTTCTAAAAGAGAGGGTTCTCTGCATTAGCAGCGAACCCTAAGTATGGCTCACAGCTGTATTGCTACGAGCATTTAATGTCCAAAGTAATTTTTCTATGAACTTTAAGCATAATCCATAGCTCTTACTGCCATGGATTCGCTTAGAGGTCATGGTATTTTTTGCTACGAACATTTAATGATTGTTGTATTTAGTTGTGACACTTGGTGTTCTCAGCTTTTTGCTGCAAGCATTTATGCTCTTTTACCGTGTGCCTTGGACTGCCCACGAGATGTGAACAATTATTTTCCATGGCACCTTGTTACGAACAATGCTTCCCACTGTAGGCATTACTGCAGGTATACCATTTTTAGGCATTTTACTGCCACTTTAATGCCTAAGGCATTTTTTGCCATGAACATTTTGTTCATGGCATTTTGTTGTGAGTACTTGGGGTTCGCAGCAATTTGCTAAAAACACTTGGTGTTCTCACCCATTTGCTGCGAACACTATGTTCTTCGCATTTTACTGTGAACACTTAGTGTTCTTAGCACTTTGCTGGGAACACTTTGATGTTCTCAGCATTTTTTCATGAACACTTAGTGCTATGAGCATTTGCGGTGAACACTTTGATATTCACAACATTTTGCGGTGAACACTTAGTGTTCTCAGCACTTTGCTGAACACTTTGATATTTACAGCATTTGTTGTGAACACTTAGTGTTCTCAACACTTTGCTGTGAACACTTTGATGTTCACAATTTTTTATTAAGATATTTCTGTTGGCTAAATTTTTGTTTTATCCCTATTTTTTTTTTATAGTTAGAAAAATGACATACCCTATTTGCAATGAATGTCTTCGTGAGCCCATGATGCCGAAGATGAAGCCAATGGAATTTTTTTAAGATGTCACTTAGAAATCTTTGGAGATCTTTGTATCGGCGATGTTGAAGAGAAGATTGCAAGGGACCCCAAGGAGATGAAACCCGAGGATCATCTTGTTTTTGTAAATGTAATTCTAGAGCGGGTATAGTTAAAGGATTGGGGTTTGGCATGAGTTGCTACCTTACACCCAAGAGGAGTAGGAATATGGATGCAATGCCAGCAAACTTGGTCTTATAGCCGACTTCTTTTGACCTTCCTCTCGCTCGAGCCCAAGAATGTCGTTGGTCAATGAACATGAAGTTGAGGAGTTGTTCGACTGTGGACAATCGATGTTTATGCCATCGTGGGTGAGTGATATGTATGGCCATTTCGAACCTGAATTGAGAAGCTTGCATTCATGGTGCGGTTGGAGTAGCGAAGTATGATTATCGCAAGGATATGGGCTTCCTTCGAGCTTTGATAAATCGATGGGGTCATGAGACGAACACATTTTTCATGATTTGGGGTGGAGTTGATATATTTTTTTATTCATTGCACCGAGTTTCTAGGTTGCTGGTAGATGGTCATTTTTACAACGAATTCAATCCATTCAACAATGTCTTGTACTGTCCGGATACCGTCCCTGATTGCACTAGGCAGCTATTTCAAATTTACAACTCAATTATAAAGGACCGTGCTAGTGGTGAGAAATCTAAAGTGGGGAAGGTAGCTTCTGGGAAGGCCACTTATGAGAAGGATGTTGTGAAGAAGATTTCTTTCTCGGTATGGTTAAAGTATTTTTTCACTGGATTGCCATGTGAATTCTCAAGGAGTAAAGCCCCAACTCTTTCAAACGAGTAGATCAAGTCCTCCGAAATCCCCACACTCGTCGGGGTGTCTCAGAGGGATTTTTGGCCACCTTTATTTCTTGCTGGCTATGTACCTTTATTCTTCCCTGTAACTGGGGTGAGGCGATATGCCCTAAAACCTTCGTGGTTGTTGGCTGAATGGCCATGGGTAAAAGACACTGCCTAGCTATTCTAGTTCTGGCCAGTCTTCATCAGGCGTTGGGTGAAATTACTCGGAGCAAGTTGCTCAGGTCCATCTTAGTTCAAGCATCATTCCAGTCTCTTCAGATGAACGTACATGCATTTTCCCAAGACTTATCCCAACAGACGAATCAAGGACTTGGAGAAATTTATACCTTTCTTAATACTGATAGTGAACCAAGTTCCCGCTAAATTTGACAATCGAGATAACCCGTCTGGCCTATTCATATATCCGCGAGAGTATTGTCCCCGTCCTTTCAAGGGTCCGTTTGAACCAACTAAGAATTGTCTTCTCAAAGACACTCCAAACCCGTGGTGGCAGGGAGTTGAGTTACCATAACTTTCTTTCTCTCCTTTCTGTCCAGTGTGGTTATATGATGTGGAGGATTGGAGGAGAGTGTTTTGTTAAACCTAATTACCTGAATAGGTTTGCACGTCAATTCAGGTATGAGCAGATCGTTCCACCAGATGCTGAAGAAATAGTTCGTGCAACAACTAATTTATCTTTCACAAAGACACAATGATTGTACCTGATAGGTGTTCATATGGGTTGTATCTTCTATATAGGCCACTTAGGAGTTGAAGGCAAGGTCACCCAACTCTATGTAGGGTTGTCAAGGGATAGCACTTTTGCTTATCTGAAGCGAGGTGTGTCGGAGATTTCTTTGGCATCTCCCAAAGCCTGGACCGTCGATGGTCCTCCCCTTACTTCTATACCGTCATCTGCATTGGGTTCTACAAGTCAGCCAAAGTCGATGAAGCGGAAGAAATGCACCACTTCTATACTCCCTACTAGTTAAGCAGCCAACAAGGCCAAAATTGTTGAGCCGATGGATTCACCCGTTGACATCCAATCACCGGGCAAGGAATATAATGAGCAAATCTACGATATGCCGACTTGTTAGGGGAGGTAGGCTGCTTCGTCTTTACTGACACGGTCATTTCTCTGGAGCCGAACCAGGAGGTTTTAATAGCTAGACCAATTGGAAGAGCAACTGTGGCAACTCCTCTAGATACGACCAGCTGAGATGACGAAGAGGACAAGGAATCATTAGAAACCATATTAGATTACAACCCGATAACCAACGGGGTCCCAGAAGTTGAAGTTAGCTCTGTTGGTGGTGAGGGTCAAGGCATTCCTACAGACCTTGACAAAAACACTTTTGCTAGGATGACTTTATTGGAGGAGGGACTTCGAGATTTTCTTAAAAATTCTATTGCCCTGGAGGTTGGTCCTCAGCCTGACTCTCACCAAGAGGAAGAGGATTTGGCACGGGCAATGTGTCCATCGCGGATGGGGCCGTCATTTCTTGATCGAGACTTTTATGTTGGTATTTCATTGGGAACTAAAGAGGATGTGCCTCCATCAGATGTGACAAGTGGTGTTTGCCCTTCCCCTTCAGTGGAGGGAATCGAGACGCCAGAAGGGGTAGCGGTCCCGGACATCGAGATGGATGCCAAAATGAAGGACGTTTATCCTCCGCATTTGATTGGGACAGGCGAGGTATTCGAAGAAGCCCCGGCTCCAGCAACCTCGGTTGTTGAAGAGGACATTGCAGTGTCCCATACTATTGAGAGGGCTGAGATACATGATGAGGCTTCAACCCCGGTAACTTCAGCAGTCCAGGGCAATGCCGGTGAAGTAGAAAATGCATCTGCTCCTGAAGCTGGAATTTCAGAATTAATCGGTGGAGTGCTTGGAGTATCTGGGCATGATGTTCATTCTTCAGAAGCACCTCCATCATAATCAGGTCCTACTGATGACATCCTAAAGGATCAAATCATCATGGACATTTCTTCGGATGCTGAGGTCCCTAAAGATGTTGCGGCGGAGGTCAACCAGCACGAGAAAATTTTCAGGGGGCCAAGGTTAGAATCTGGTCATCAACCGACATCCACCTCTTCATCGGTAGTCTTACAATCGAGGATTTCGGGTGTTAATCGACTGTCTCCTGAGGAGGAACTTGTTGCCCTTTCTTCTCAACTTGCCACATACCGAAGTAAGTATATTTACGCAAATATTTTGTCTTCATGACATTTCTTTTAATCCTCATGACTAACAGCTTTCTTCTTTTTTTTTTGCAGAATTCTTCGGAGAAGGCCAGGCCTTTCACTTTTGATAGGCCGAATAGACACTTTGATCAACACAATGGAGGAGGATCAAATCCATAAACCCAAATGAAAGAGAACAAGGGGTGACCGTACGATCACCATGGGAGAAAGAGGGGGGACGTCCATCCCTAAAAGGAGAGGGGAGGACGTCCAAAACCTGGGGAGAGGAGAGTGAGGGGCATTCACTTTTGGGAAGCAAATAGTTTCTATGTGTTTCAAAAGAGAAACCCCATATTTATAAGCCTTAGTGGAGATTTCCTACTCAAATAGGGTTTCCTAGTTTAACTATAACACATACTAATCTAATTAGATGTGTTTAAAGACAAATAGAAAGCATTCCTAATCTAATTAGGATTCCCTATTCTAATCCAATTCATAATTAGATTAGGTTTCCTCTTTAGTCTAGGATTATAATTCTTAAATAGAATCTTTTCCCCTATTTAATTCCTAATTAGATTAGGTTTCCTCTTTCCAATCTAATTCCTAATTAGATTAGGAGACTTTCGTTTTATCTAGGATTCCTTTCTAATTATAATTAGACTATGACTCCTTTCTAATTCCAAATTAGAAATAGGTTTCCTTTCTAATTAGACTAAGATTCTTTTTTATCTACTAACCAATTCCAAATTAGTAAGTAATAAAATTAGGGAAGAAGAAAGAGAGTGGGATGTCCCACCCTAGGTATGTCCCACTCCATACACCCATGCTCAATATTTTAATTCTTAGTTAAATAATAATAAGAAGAGGGAGAGGAGTGGGCATCCCACCCCAGGTGGGTCCCACTCTTATACACCCTAATCCTTTTGGATTATTCATATCTTATATGAATGAGAGATTTGCTATACCATATAGCACCATCATTAATCATAAAGAAAATTAATTAATTTAATTCATAATTGAATTAAATACCTTTAGAAGATTCTTGTGTGTGGGATCTAAAGGGATCTCATATCTCCAACTGTGGAACCGACTAGCTTCCATAAGTTGGAACCCTAGTGTACATTGGAAACAACTTTCCAATTACTCCATTACTGGGGTAAATGAATTTTATCAAAACCCCTGGACTTTCACAAATCATAAATTTAGACATCACCTCATTACGATGTAACCATTGGAGATTACAGAATTGCTTGCAAGTACTATCTCACAATATATTTACAAATAAATTCTTCCACAATCCAATATCACATATAAGCTTTCAGGATTGGAACAAGTCCATTGTCTAGTTCCTAGCTTATGAATAGAACTCTTTCTCATGAATACTTTTTCATCAAACTGAACTTCCAAAGCACTTTCGAAGAAACATTAGAAAAGAACTGACATATATATATATACTTTTCTATATTGAAAAATATCAACTTTGATAAAGACCATTTTATCGAAAAGCACCAGTACTGGATTTATCAGTTTAGTTCAACAAGTCTCATCTTGATATCAATATCTCCAATTAAGGAGTAGTGGATTCCTTATTAAATGTTTACACACTTCTACAAACATTGTGTATATGACCCAATGTACCCAGAGTTATTCCTATGTATTGGACATTGTCGATTGGCACATCAAAGCCATATAGACAAATGTTTAAGAAGGTGTTGACCTCTCAGGTCTAAGGATAATTTGTTGTATGGATTTAACCCTAATACAATTTAACAGTGTATTCCATAGGATATCCACTAGTGACCCCGTTCAGTATTATGTACTTACTACATATACTTTCTTATTAGTCAAGAGTCACCACTCTTTGTGAATGAGATTTATCACACTATCTTATAGAAATACACAGGTGCAAGCCATGATGAAGTACGATGCCCAATCGGTACTCTAGAAGCTTAGAACATTATTAGGTTTACAAGGAACTGGATAATCATATAAGGAGCAGCTTTCGCT
The DNA here is from genome assembly GCA_015143295.1 of Tetracentron sinense. Taxonomy (NCBI): domain Eukaryota; kingdom Viridiplantae; phylum Streptophyta; class Magnoliopsida; order Trochodendrales; family Trochodendraceae; genus Tetracentron; species Tetracentron sinense. The sequence goes on along the minus strand of CM026555.1, from coordinate 498,434 downwards.
TAGTATGCAAACCTTACAGTAGAATCAATCCCTAACTAGGAATCAATGGTTTCTGAGTTCAGAAGATAGTTCTGCAACACCCAACAAAGGGTAGGTGTACCAAAACTAATTGAGACTAAGCAGAGAGATAATGAGCCTGTCTCAGAATTCATCACCAGATGGAGGTCATTAACCTTCTCATGCCCAAAAAAGTTCACACAACAAGAGTTTATACGTATGTGTCTGAAAAACTTCAAACACGACCTATCCACATCCCTCATGGCCCAAAATTTTGTTGGGTTTAATGATCTGTGCACTAAAGCACATGACATGGAGTTACACTTGGGGAAGAGAAGATGTGGTCGGACCACGGATCGCTTTGAGACATCAGTAGCTATGATGGTTGAGACGAAGAGTTCACCTTCAACAAAGACATCTCCATCGAGACCACAAAATCTAGAACGGTTGGGAGAAATAAAGGACGAAAAGACGAAACCAAGAAATCAGCTATACAGAACCGAATGGAGAAAACTTGCTCCTTCTCAAATGAAGTGGTAGAGGACCTCTTTGAAGTCTTACTGTGTTAAAACTTGATAACTCTTCCTAAGATCAAGAGACCGGATGGAGCTGGAAAGACAAATCATCCAAAATACTGTCGTTTCCACCGTATCGTGAGCCACACCCTGAAAGATTGCTTTGTCTTAAAAGATCAAATCCAGAAGCTGTTGGATGACAAGATAATTGTCATGGCTCCAGATAAAGTAGAAGCTGCTACAGCTAATACAGTGTTTTCAATAGAGAATGTCAACCAAGGACCAACCTCTGAAAGTGAAGAATGGACTCTCTACGAGAGTAAAGGAGCTAAGAAGAAGAAACAAATGGCCCAGGCTCTAGCTGTAACGACCCAGAAATTTTTAGAAATAAAAACATTAAAAATACACAATTTAATTAAGATATTACATTGATTATTGTTTTAATATAAAGTATATACTATGTATTAAACTCAATATTAATACATGTATATAATAAGGAAACATTACTTAAGATTATGACAAGTGACGATATCTTAGGGTGGATACCCAAGTAATTAATGAGAGAATTGATCATGAGCTAAGATAAGGACACGTGGCAAGTGGGATGTCCAAGATTAACCAAAGTTAGGGTCAATTAACTATGTAGAGTTAATCAAAGGATTAAAAGAATCATGATGGATGTAATGGACAAACAAGATTCAATCATGGGAATCAAGTGCCACATGGCACCTTCATTTATGATGTTCATGAACCAAAGAAGGAGGAAGACCAAAGGTCTCTTAACATGGAATGTACTCCACACTCAATCAAGTTAACCTTAGGTTAGTGACTTACTATGATTAGGTTAGTCCATGAGTTTAAAGTAAATGGGAGATAGAGGTATGAACTTATTTATGGATAGTTCATGAATCTAATGCATAGGTGATGGATATAGTTATTAGGATAAGCATATGTTAAGATGAAACCTTAACATGGAGAAGTGCTCCACGCCCCTTGCTCACCTTGAGTTTTGACCACTCTAGTTAGTTTAGGTTAACCATAAACATGAACCTAAACTAGTGAATACATGAACTATGGTTAGGACATGAACCTAAATTAATGAATATGTGAACTATGGTTAGAACATTAAGTTAACCCATGAATCTAGGTTAAGATTATAATCTTCAAGTTAATTAGAAGATAGAAACATGAATGAGATAATTCATGAATACTTTAATAAATGAGATATTAGATAGATTCTTAGAATGGAGGAAGTACTACACGCCCATCTATGCTTGACCATGAGTTAAGTAACTCACTTTGGATAAGTGAACCATGATTTTATATAATACATAGAATTATGTAAGGATCTAATTTAAAAGATACATGTATTATGAGTTATGATAATAATATTAACTATGGGTTTAATGTAAACTATGGTTAAGTTAGTATGATGTGTCATAAATCTAAGAGGTACATGAAGTATTAATTAGATGAATCTAATTAAAGGGAATGAAACCCAATTAATATGATTCATGAAATTAATAAGGTTCGTGAACTATAATTAATAAAGGGGAGTGTACCAAAATTTATGAGAGGCAAGACTCTTTGCCTATATAAGGACCACATGCCCAATTGGTGTTGCTCACTTCACTTGGTGCCAAACCATGAGAGATTAGAGAGAGAGAAGGAAAGAAAGAAAGGAGAAGAAAGGAAGAAAGGAGAAAGAGGAAAGAAAGAGAAAATGCCGGCCGACCCGGCTTCGGATTCGAAAAAAGTAAGTACGTTTCGGTAATATTATTCTAAATGACGATTTAGAATGAAGGTTAGTAATGTTATGTATTTTTCGAATTGAAGGATAATAGAAAGTTATTTTTCGGTAATATTATTCTAAATCACGATTTAGAAGGAAAGTTAATAATGATGAGTATTTTCGAAATAAGATGAAATAAGTAAGGGATATTCAGTAATATTATTCTAAAATGACGATTTAGAATGAAAGATAAGAGTAAGTAATGATAAAGTATAATTTCACTCTTAGTTGAAAAATATTATGATGATGCTATTTTGATATGCTTCTACTTTATACGTATAATCTCTTCTAATATTGCGTTAGAAAATGGATGTTATTAAGGGAAAATCTTGTAGTAATGTTTACAAGAATTATAGTTATGGAAACTAAGAAATAACTATATTTTTAAAGAATGAGAAAATGCATATTCATAATGAGACGATTTTGATACATATGTTACTATTTCCTAATGAAATGAAAGAAATGAGATAATTTATCTTATAATGTGTTGATGAGGAAAAGACAAAGAAAAAGATAGATACGCTTATCTTATAAAGGGTCTTAAGACAGATGGGCGAGCCCCAAAAGGGAAGACCGTTCGGCAATCATCTTGAGGGATTAAGGAAAATCTCAAGACAGATGGGTAAGCCCCAAAAGGGAATACCATTCGGCAATCATCTTGAGGGGTTAAGAAAAATCCCAAGATAGATGGGTGAACCCCAAAAAGGAATGTCGTTCGGCGATAATCTTGAGAGACAAGATTAAGATAAACCGGATCCAAGTAAAAGATGTTTAAAGGAAATGTCGAAAGCAATATTAAAAGATTAATATTATATTCTTGTGTAAAAGATGTTTAAAAATATCAAAAGTAATATTAAATTGTTTAATATTATATTCTTATGATAAAGTTGTTATCTAAATGTTATATTATGCTTATTCTAAGTAATTATTTAGCATAATGTTATTGAAACTTCTTATTGGGCTTCGTAGCTTACTGGCATTTTACGTCACCAGATGAACAGTGAAGGAACTATTTAGAAGTGACGTTCGAGGAAGGATGGAGTCGCTTTTGATATGCTTTTATATTTTGTTTCAATTTGATGTAATTGAATTGGTTATATAAACTTTAAGTTTCATATGGACATGATATGATGGCAATTGTGAATGGATAAGGAAGGTTTTAAAAGTTTAAATTCCCTTGGTATTTGACGCTTCTGCAATCTATGAGAAAAGAGGATCTCACGGTCAGATTCACACTTAAATTTCATTAGTGAAATGTTAAGTTTAATTCGGGTCGAGACACTGGCTATGCAACCTCGTAGAACTGAGTGAAGAAAGTTGCCCGAATCTATAAAGAAGAAACAAAGAAAGAAAAATGGGAAGAATGAAAATACAAAGTGTAGAACCCCGGAACTTTTGTAGAAGGAGTCTAAGGTGAAAATTTTCAGAAAATGGGATGTGCGATCGATTGCGAGTAAGGTGCGATCGATCGCTGTCAGAGGATTTTCAGCATAAACTTTCGAGTTCACCTGTAATTGATCACAATTGGTGTGCGATCGATCGCATGCAGTGGAAAAATGATAGAAAGGTTCGGGTCCATATGCGATAGGTCACCTCCAAGTGCGATAGATCGCACAGGGGTCTACAATCTATCGCAACTGGTGTGTGATCGATAGCATGCAGGAAAAAATTTGACAAAACTTTCGGGTTCAAGTGCGACAGATCGCCCCAGGCACGATCGATCGCACTGGGATCTGTGATCGATTGCAGTTGGTGTAGGATCAATCGCATGCGGGTGCCGATTTCGGAATTGAGGGTTTTAAACCCTTTACCTATAAATAAGGCTTCATTTTGGGGATTTTTGGGGACTTCCTAAACCTAAGAGGGATTGAGAGGAGAAGGGAGATTGGGGAGATTCAAGGAGGGTTTGTGGATTGAAAAGGGTGAAGCCCAAATCAATGTTGGATCTTCCCCCATCAAGCAAAGATCTTCCATTCCAAAGTGGTGCTTCTTCCTCAAGCTTGGATTCCAAATCAAGAAGGGTTTATCTTCAAAGATTAGGAGTTAATCTTCAAGGTTAGTACACTATTCTAGTTGACTTTAGTAATAACCTAGGTTTTCCATTTAAAAATGATTATGGATAGAACTTGTATATCTCATTTCTTGGAATCTATCATGACCCTAAGAGTGTATAAGATTAACAAATTAATTGTGGATGTGTGGGAGGTGGATGGTTGAGGCGATTGGATGCCATGTGGATGTGATGGATGTTATGTGATGGAAAATGGGGAAGGACAATGTACCCATAATAAACGCACATGAGATGTTTGATGAAGTGTAAATAATGAAAATGGGAGTAAAAGACTTAAGGAAAGGTTGAATACCAAGTGTTTGATGAAATGTATGTTGAGAAATTAATCAAGACTATGACATTATGATTTAGGGTTTTTCCCCAATTGGATAGTTTTAATCAAATGCAATATATGTTCCTTCCAATGATATATATATTTTCATTAAAGCCCCCATGTCTATGAAAATGTAAGAAATGCTATATTATGTTTTATTGTTTCATGTCAACATGATGTCACCAAGGGTTATGCATGAGCACACATGCATGCATGAACCGAGCTTTTCAGAGTACAAGTATACATGTAAGGAAACAACAAGAATAAGACATGTGATTTACGATACGAATGACAAAACCGAACTTTGGGTCGGTCAAAGATGGGGCATATCCTATGATATGTCACATATGACTCACAAGAAAACATGACAAACGAGAATGATAAAGCTGAACTTTGGGTCTGTCAAGGATAGGACATATCCCAAGGATATGTCATATCTAGCTCACAAGAAAAACAAGGCAAGATGCTAATGTGTTCCATTCCATCATAGTCCGGGCATTAGTAAAGCAAGTTAAATTGCTAATGTGTTTCGTTCCATTATAGTTCGGGCATTAGTAAAACACGTATAAGGATGCTAATGTGTTCCGTTTCATCATAGTTTGGGCATTAGTAACAAGTGAGATAACTAGTGTGTTCCGTTCTACTATAGTCTGGGCACTAGTCAAGTGAAGACAAGGATGCTAATGTGTTATGTTCCATCATAGTCCAGGCATTAGTAAACTAGTGAGATAACTAGTGTGTTCCGTTCCACTATAGTCCGAGCACTAGTTAAGTCAAGACAAGATGCTAATGTGTTCCGTTCCATTATAATTTGGGCATTAGTAAAGCAGGACAAGATCCTAGTATGTCCGTCCATTTTATAGTCTGGGTACTAGTTAAACAAGACAAGAAGCTAGTATGTCCGTCCATTTCATAGTTCGGGTACTAGCCAAATAAGATAAGTGAAATGAAGAATCTCATAAGATGTGTAAGGTAACCACAAGATGCATAAGACATATAAGGAACTCACGAGGTAATTGAAACACATTTGGTTAAAGTATGAACATAAAGCATGATTTAAGATATGATGTTCAAGATTTTGTATTTGTTATTTTGTCTTAGCTTCCGCACTCTGATTATGTATATGTAATGATGAACTATACCACACATGACATATTATTGTTTTTACTATTGTTAGCTAGTAGCTTGTACTCGCTGAGTATTCCATACTCAGCCATACCTATTGATGTCAGCAGGTACACCATGCGATATATGTACTCTGGTTCATTGGATCGAGGCGGTTCATGAAGGGCAAGAGTTTGCTCGGGATTGTCATCCAGATGTTAGGGGTCTTGACATGTGGCCCTAGGGTTGGGTTGAGTGAGATAGCATGTAATTTGGGATTTTCTTTTGGGGAATTTTCATGTGGGCTTGAGTTGGTAACTCAAGTGTTATGCCCTTTTTGTACTTATTGTAGTTTTCATTCAGTCGTTGTTTATGTTAACACTTGGAAGAACATTTATATAGAAGAAATTTTCGCTTTCATTCTTTGGCATTCCTTGTATACTCCTTACTTGATGGCTTCAAGAATAAGTCACGTCGCCAAAGTATCATAACTCTTAGGTGGTATTTTGGGGCGTGATAGAAGTGGTATCCGAGCCTAGGTATTAGGTCCTCTAGGGTTGTTTAGAGTTTGATACCACGAGTAAACCAAGGCATTAGGTTCATCTTAGGAGTCGTATTCCAAGTGTAGAGTAATCACTTAGTCTTTGTTTAGAACAGATCGATTTTAATCGAGGTTAGTGCCTATATTCGCTAGAAAAAAACCCAAAAATTTTATATACTCATACTAATATGTGTTGTAGTGTTATGTGGTATTATATGCTATGTGTTGTGTGCATACTAGATGTTATATGCTAAGTGAAAACCTATGCCCTATGAATGGGTTTTCTAGTTAGACTCAAGAGTTGTGTGATACTCAGCTAGAGTCTAGCCTAGATGTTAGTTGACAAGGGGGTGGTAGGTCCTTGGTCATACTCTGTGTTATTAGGTTTCTATAGGGATTTTTTTTCCGAGTGAGACTATAGGATGCTCTTACTTCTTACAAGTCTAGTAGATTTAGAGTCATTGTGGAACAAATGACATAGGTTTCGATATATATGCTACTATGTATCCTATGAAAATTTCATCTGTTAAATTATACTTGATGCGTCTTGCATCGCATATAAGCACAAGTCACACATCATGGTATGATGATAAGTCTATATAAGTTCATGCATCCTCATGACTAGTAGGAACAAATATTTATATAATTTTTAACAAGCTCATGGATGTTTGATGCACGTTTCTAGATCCAGATGCGCATATTCTGCAGCACGTTCTAAACCCAGAGCTCAGTCCAAAATGATAATATATATTATAAACTTCAAGGATAACATCATATATATCATAAGCATCATATATAGCATGAGCATCATACATAGTATGAGCATCATACGTAACATAAGCATCATGCATCTCATAAGCATCATACATAGCATGCGCTTCATACATATCATAAGCATCATACACATCTCGCATGCATCATGTAGATCTTAGAAGCATCATACATGTTACAAAGATTCAAAGGGTTTTGATTAAATAACTCAAATGTATAAACTACTCATTAGTTTTAGCATTAGGACAGTTAATGTCTTAAGTATGTAACCGGTTAATACCTTAACCGAGTGTAAGAACTTAGTTTCGCTAGGAGAATCAGTTAGGAGTTTGATTTCAAGTTATACTCAGGTTATGTTATTGCTCTCAAGTATAGACTAGCAAGTTAGTATTAGTCAAAACCGGTTGAAATTTCAACTGATCTTGGTGTCGTACGCTAGGAAACATTATTTGTATGCTTCGATGTATTATTATGTACCTATAAACATTAGGTGATTGTTGAAATTGGGGTCGAAATAAAGTTGGTTTCCAAGTTAGGCTCATACTTTGCTACTGTTCTCAGGATTCAATCATGAGACGTGGCAATTGGGGTCGCGGTCACCATACTAGAGCAGATGGAGCTGATGCTCAGGTAGGGGCGAACAACCTAACCTTACACAAGTCATGGGGTTGATAGGTGAGACCTTAGCTATGCTCACAGACAGGCAACCTACCACTTCTCCTCCTGCTACAGCACTAGTCCCTACTCCTCCACACAGAGCATAGGCAAGGATAGAGGCATTTTGGAGGATGAGGCCTCTGGTATTCTATGGTGGTATAGACCCATTGGTTGCAAAAGCATGAGTTAGGAAACTGGAGAAGTTGTTCTCTGTCTTGATGCCTATAGAGGCAGAGAAAGTTGCATAGGCCGCCTTTATGATAGAAGGTGAGGTCGATCACTGGTGGAGATCCGCCATCAGAACGAGTGACTTGACTTGAGTAGGTCAACAATGGACTTGGGAAAAGTTTCTAGATGTTTTCTACAAGAAATATTTCCCGGTAGGAGTTAGAGAGAAGAAAGAACTGGAATTCATTACCTTGGAACAAGGGAACATGACAGTGGCTAAGTACGAGGCCAAGTTCTCTGAATTGTCGAGGTTCGCTCCATATCTAATAGCCACATAGGCAAAGAAGGCCAGGAAATTCAAGAGGGGATTGCAGGCCTACATTAAAGATAGAGTCTCCATGTTTAGGCATGAGACCTACACTGAAGTTGTGGATAAGGCCCAGTTGGCAGAGTCGAATTCTAGGGAATTCTTCAAAAGAAAGGAGAGGGGTGGAGATCCATCCAGTGGCTCAGCACCACTTGGGATGAGGGACAGGACTGCCCCGTATGAGACCTCCGAGTCTACACCTATTCAGAGGCCTCCTTGTGCACCACAAGTCCCTAGCCTCACTACGAATTAGACCACCCGATTCTTATAGCCTTTATCTTCTGCGTCGAGATGTGAGCACTGTAGTCATTGCGGAAGAAAGTATACTGGGGATTGTCAGAAGCTCAAAGGTGGATGTTTCCATTGTGGTGATCAAGGCCACTTGATCAGAGGTTTTCCTCACTGTCCGCCTCCGGCTCAACCTCGGGGAAGCAAGCCTTAGTAGCTTTCACAGTCGCCTCTCTAGGCGAGCTAGGGTAGAAGTTGTCATGCCGAGGTTGGATGCTCAAGCACCACAAAATGTAGGGTTAAGTGCTCGGATGACAATTTTTGGTAAAGGATGATGTAATGTTGTGTTTCAGTATGTTGCCTATATGTATAAACATACTATATTCTTTATGAAGTTTTTTTGCTTTTCGTGGGTGTTTAGTAATATGAAAAACCTAAGTGCCTTGCCACAAGCAAGTGCCTAACCTTGTGTTGATTGGTGAATGATTAGTATGTCTTTTAGTATAACTAGGTGACAGAAGTGGTATCCCCGCTTGAATTTGTATCGTCCTAATTTCGATGACGAAATTTCTATAGAGGGGAGGATGTAGAACCTCAGAACTTTTGTACAGGGTTAGAGATGAACTAGTTGTGGTATATGGAGGGGATTAGTGCCCTAAGGATGATGGAAACAAGGTTGGAAACACTCCAAGGAGTCTAAGGTGAAAAAATTCAGAAAATAGGATGTACGATCGATCGCAGGTAAGGTGCGAACGATCTCAGTCAGAGGATTTTCAGCATAAACTTTCGGGTTCACCTGTGATCGATCGCAGTTGGTGTGCGATCAATCGCATACACTGAAAAAATGATAGAAAGATTCGGGGTCCATATGCAATAGGTCACCTCCAGGTGTGATACATCGCATAGGGGTCTGTGATCTATCGCAAGTGGTGTGCAATCGATCGCATGCAAGGAAAAATTTGACAAAACTTTCGGGTTCAAGTGTGACAGATCACCCTAGGTGTGATTGATCGCATTGGGATCTGTGATCAATCACAGTTGGTGTAAGATCGATCGCACGCTAGTGCCGATTTTGGAATTGAGGATTTTAAACCCTTTGTCTATAAATAGGGCTTCATTTTGGAGAATTTTGGGGACTTCCTAAACCTAAGAGGGATTGAGAGGAGAAGGGAGATTTCAAGGAGGGTTTGTGGATTGAAGAGGGTGAAGTCCAAATCAAGGTTGGATCTTCCCCCATCAAGCAAAGTTCTTCCATTCCAAAGTGGTTACTCAAGCTTGGATTCCAAATCAAGGAGGGTTTTTCTTCAAAGATTAGGAGTTAATCCTCAAGGTTAGTACACCTCTCTAGTTGGCTTTATTAATAACCTAGGTTTTCCATTTAAAAATGATTATGGATAGAACTTGTATATCTCATTTCTTGGAATCTATCGTGACTCTAAGAGTGTATAAGATTAAAAAATTAATTGTGGATATGTGGGAGGTGGATGGTTGAGGCAATTGGATGCCATTTGGATGTGATGAATGTTGTGTGATGGAAAATGGGAAAAGACAATGTACACATAATAAACGAATATGAGATGTTTGATGAAGTGTAAATAATGAAAATGGGAGTAAAAGACTTCAGGAAAGGTTGAGTACCAAGTGTTTGATGAAATGTATGTGTGAGAAATTAATCAAAACTATGACATTATGATTTAGGGTTTTTCCCCAATTGAGGTTTTAATCAAATGCAATATATGTTCCTTCCAATGACATATATTTTTTCATTAAAGCCCCCATGTCTATGAAAATGTAAGAAATGCTATATTATGTTTTATTGTTTCATGTCAACATGATGTCACCAAGGGTTATGCACGAGCACGTACGCATGCATGAACCGAGCTTGTAGGAGTATAAGTATACATGTAAGGAAACAACAAGAATAAGACATGTGATTTACGATACGAATGACAAAGCCGAACTTTGGGTCGGTCAAGGATAGGACATATCCTAGGATATGTCACATCTGGTGTGAGCATGGGTTCTGGAATCCTAAAATAATCTCACGGGTTTTGAATTATTTAGAGTCACCACCTATTCATTCAAAAGGGATAAGTCCGCGGGAAATTAGATAAGGTCTTGGTCTGCGATTTAAGATTAGGGTAAGAGGTTCGGTTAAGTCCGGGGAAGGTGTTAGGGACCCCGAGGCTTTCATTTTACAATGGTTCCCCACTCCCTACATTTAAGCCAATTAATATCAAATTTTAAAATGCCTAAGTGTTTAAGATAATACTAATCTAAGAAAGAAAAGCTAACTAGGGTCGAACACGGGTTGAGTTGCCTACGTACTCACAAGGTGAGATCAGACCAAGCGTAGTTTTGGCACATGGACTCATGCCAAGGCTAGGGGGTGTATGTGTGTGCACCAAGGGTGGCTAATGGAATAGTTCGATAGACTAGGGTTTGATTGACTAAGTTTGGTCAAGTGCAAGGTTTAAGCCCGGCAGACTTAGGGTTAGTCCGGTAGACTAGAGAAATGTCCGGTAGGCCAAAAGAGAAGTCCGGTAGGCTAAGGTAAAGTTTGACCAAGGTTAAGATTGCTAACTGGGGTTAGGTCAAACTAACTATGGTTAGGGTTGCTAACCACAGTTAAGGATGGTATGGTCAAGCCCATTAGGTTGAGATTGGCCCGGTATGCCAAGGGATTTAGGCTCGATAGGCCAAAATTAGATTTAATTGAGATTAGGGTTACTAACTTGAGTTAAATTGGTAAAGTAACCATGGTTAGGGCTACTAACCATGATAAAATGGGCCAAAGCAGTAACATTTTGGACACATGCAATAAAACAGAATTTTTGATATTTTTCCAAGTTTTTCCAAGGGTTAAGGGTTGCTTAACCATGGTTAAAAGTTAATCGAGATTAGGTTAACCTCAGTTAAATGGTCTAGGCAGGTCAGGATAGGCCCAGAGAGTATGGCAGGGCCTAGAATGGCCTCCTACTAGGTCTGGGCCTTGTGCAAAAGCCCAAATACAGTAAATATGGAATGATTGTAGACTGTTTACTGTCATTCCAAAACAGTGCCGTGTTGGAATGGCAGTAGACTGTCTACCACTATTACAGTACTTCTACTGTGATGGTTTTGCTGGACTGGGGGTCTGGTTAAGGGTTAACCCAAGGGTTAGAGACCCATCAGGCTTGGTCAGTGGACTCCAGAAAAGGTCATGGGCCTTAAGTGGGCCTTGGAATTGGTCTGATATGGGCCTGGTATAGGCCCAAAGGCACTGTTAAAATAAAATTGGAATGGCGGTGGATGGACTATCGCCATTCTGGATAGGATATGGTTTAGGCCATATTAACCATGGTTAGATGCATGGACTGGGCCTGGAAGGACCAGCCCAAGTCGAGAAGGGTCAGGAGAGTCAAGACATGGCCCTAGATTGGACCAGGGCCCACTGAAATGGATGCTACAGTGCTGAGAATGGTGTGCCAGGAATGACGATAGTTATTCTATCACCATTTCTGGATTTACCCAAAAACCAAATTTTCCCCAACCTAGACTGGACCAGGGCTTCCCCAGGGGGTTCCTCATGGACTGAGGGTGCCCCAGGGAGTCTGTGGAGGTTCCATGCATGCGGGGACCATTGTGCCAAAGTGATAAGCCTCAAGGGAATCCCCCATGCCTATGAGGAAGGCTGGGGGCCCCTGTCCTAGGTTGCTACCATGCAAATACAGTGATAAGAGAATACAATGGACCCCTAGAATAGGACCAGGGGTCCTTATAGAGCTTTAACAAAACAGGAAAAAAGAAAAAGGGGGGTAGGGAGTTCAAGAATCAAGGATTCTTGCACTATTTGAGAATAAGGTCTTCTTGTATCCAAAAGAGGGTATCTCTTGAAGAGGTTGGATCCTTAGCTTGTGAAAATGATTGTAAAGGCTTACTCTCTGCCTGTAAAGAAGAGTGTGATTAGTGGAATCGTGGGAAAATCCTTAAAACGAGAAGCTTAGAGGCGAGGATGTAGGATAGTTGCCGAACGCCGATAACATATCTTGTGTGTGGTATCATTTTCTCTCCCTCTCTTCATCTCTGTTTATATTAGTTGCATTAGTGATTAAGTTTGAAATTCCGCATTAATCACTTAGTTAAACTTTTTAATTGTCATTGACCATAATTTCCCCCCTCTAGAGTCCATTTATTGGGCAACATTGTGTACATGTTTTGGCTGCCTGTAATAAGTATCGACATGATCCGTATGTGTACTGTTCTACTTACTATACATCTGATATATATCAAGCTACCTATGAAAAGTCAATATATCCGGTACATGTTAAAAAGCAATGAGATCTCCCGGATGAAGTAATGGCCGAGACCAAGTGAATTAAACCCCTGTACAAAAAAGAAGCACGGGGAGACCGAAAAATAACAAAATTCTTTCACAAGGCGAGGAAAGGTCTACCGTAAGATCTGGTAGATGTAACAAAGTAGTCATAATAGACAAAAATGTACTAATATAATCCCACAAATATGATCATTTCATTTCATAGTGAGAATGTAAAGAGTCGTTTTATTGAATTCTGAATTTTGTATTTGATTCTGGATTCGAATAAACATTTAAACCAATTTTTTTTCTTCTAATAAGATATTCACAATCATCTACTGCTCTAAACAAAGTTATTACAAATAAAATTTCGATATCGAAAAAAAAAAAGGAAAAAACCATTTGATATCGAAAATTTTCTAATAAAATGTTTTCCACCACAAAGATTCACTGGTTTTTGTGAGTGCTGCAGCATATATCGAAAAAATGTTCATTAAAATTTCGATATTGAATTTTTTTTTGATATCGGGAAAAACGAACAAAAATATATTGAAAAAAAATACTAAACAATTTCGATATCCAAAAAAGGAAACATTTAGAGACAAAACCTGTACATACATTGATAACAAAATGACCATTTCCATAACATCCATAATTACCATTTCCATAATGAAATTTTGTTATTGATCCGAATGATTTTACATCCATAACAAATTTGGTACATACATCGATAACAAAATGACCATTTCCATAATGAATAAGATTATATTTCCATAACAAAATTTGATTTACAGTTTACATTCACTCTTAAGACACTCAAATAAAAACACTCAAATAAGGACACCCCACTTTATGCTCAATCTCAGACACTCCACCGTTTGACAACCATCACAGATGGGCAATCCCACTCATCATCTCGTATGCTTTTTGTTTCCGGAACTTCGATATATCAGTCTACAAATTAAAATTTTATGGTTAAACAATGTAAGAGAAAAAAAAATTCAAAGAACATAAATAGTGAGTCAAAAAAAAAATGAGTGCACGTTATTTACATAGAAGTTATATTGAATAAATGATTGCACGTTACTTACACTTTTTGTTCTTTGCTCATGCTTGGACCTTTTGATGTGCATACCAGGGAGGGACTATCCTCCTCCTCCTCCTCATCATCACCATCATCATTGCCTCCCTCCTCCACCTCATATTCCTCTACATCCACCTCAATTTCCTCTTTATCCTCCTCCTCCTCCTTGGAACTATCCTCCTCCTGATCATCTTCATCTTCCTCATAATCCTAAGATCCCGCTTGATGCTCCCTCATTCGTACGAGCAAATTCCTAACTACTTGCTACTCTGCCTCATGAGCAGTGGGATGCATAGAAAAAACCTCAAGCTGTGAACATAAAATTAAGTTAGAATTAAGAAAATAGACAAGTAAACAAAAATTATATATAACTTCATACTAAATTCATACCTCTTCTAAATTAAATATCTTATCTTGTAACGTCTTATAGCTTTTAAAATCGGTATTATTCCAACGCAGAACACAAGGGAATGTCATAGTAAAAGGAGGACCACCGCAAAGACATCATTTTTCAAGTGTAGTGATGCTCTCAAACATCAAATGTGGGGATTGTAATTTTCCATGAATTTCCCATTTTAGAACATTAAATGAGCAACATGAATCTAATTACAAACGAAACAAAAAATAGCAACTCAAGTATATAATTTACCTGGAAAGCAATACCACAACCAATAATATTATATTTTGAAGTTTCTGTATGAGCGGTTTCAAGACCTTCTTTAAATCTCATATACCCTACAGTGCCCCAAGGGTATTTTTTGAAGGCCTAGACGTCTTCCACCAACTCCAAGTACCGAATCTCAATGTTGGAATGCGTCTCTTTCGCAATGATTAACATCTCGACGTATAGGACTAACGTAATCTTGACTGCATCCATATCATTGTGAGTATCGGAATTTTAACCCTCATTCCCGATCAGGATTGAACTCGAGGAGGAATAATGATAAATTACAATTGAAAGGAGAGTCGCCACTTATCTAATTCGGAGGGAAATAGGTCCCTGAAATTATTGGATAAGGCATAGTCTGGAAGTCAGAGGTCAAGGTAAGGGATTCAGTTGAGTTAGGGGAAGGTGTTAGGCACCCCGAAACTCTCATCCAAAGATGATTATCTACTCCCTAAGTCTGAATCAAAGTGAGGAAACCATAAGAGAAGCTTGAAATTTCATTTATATGCTAAACAGATATAATATTAACAGTAGTGAATATAATGAGATGGACATGATAGAAACGGAATAGAGATTCTATCCTAGGAGAGTTGAACCCGATCAAGGTTGCCTAAGTATCCACTGTCAGTGAAATCAAGCCACACGTAGTTCCAGGGTAGGAGCTGATGGTTTGATTTGATTTGATTTGATTGTTTTCGCTGATTTGGGAGCGAAATGGCCTTTTAAACTCTTGCTAAGGAGCGATGGGGCAGTTTAAGCTAGTGCCAAGGAGCCTAGTGTGAGCTTCTAAACAGGGTTCACCTAGGGTTTAGATAGGGTTAAGTTTTAACTAAGGTTAAGCTAGGGTTTACCAAGGGTTAAGCTTGAACCGGGATTTGGCAGGGGTTGGCTATATTTGAACTGAGATTTGGGCAGGGATTCGACTAGGCAGGGCTATATTTGAACTGGGATTTGGGCAGGGGTTCGACTAAGCAGGGCTATATTTGAACAAGACAGCGTTTTGGAGGAAAATTACCTTCCGAAAAATCTAAATTTTTTTTTGAATAGAGGTCCCGAGAATTGACCATTTGCAATCAACTTTCTCAGGAATCTGGGCGCTAACGGAGGTTTTGAAGAAGAAAAGGGAGAGAGAGGAGAGTGAATGAGTGAGAAATGAAGTGAGGGGGTGGGGTGGGGTATTTATAGTTTTTGAAAACAGGTGGGCACTACTTGAAGTAGCGCCCCTATTGGATAAAATCCTCGAAAAGCAAGGCGGGTGGTGAACAGTTAGGTGGCAAAAAAGGGGCAAACAGGGTGGGCGCTACTTCATTGAGGTTTTTCCGAAAAGGCCCGCCGACACAGTTTTGACCAGTCAAAAGGGGGCGCCGCTTGCCCTAGCTTGAGGGGCCAATTTTATTTTTTTTTCCTTCACCACATGTCGCTCTCTAGTTGGCACAAAACTAATTTATTCGTTTTAAGCCCACTTTGACCCCGGAAATAGTCAAAATTGAACAAAAAAATTTGTAAAAATATTTTGGACAAAATGATAACTTTTGAGCACTTTTCCCGGGGTATTTTGGTCATTTTGCACTATAGGTGTATTTTGGTCATTTTTCCATTTTAAACCCGATTTGATCCCAAAAATAGCCAAAATTGAATTGATAAAATCCATAGAAATATTTTTGATAAAATATAAGTTTTTCAAAACTTTTTAGGGATATTTTGGTCATTTTTTACCTCAGAGGCATTTTGATCATTTTTCTACTTTCGAGTCATTTTCAAAAATCAAAGCACGTGGAAAGAGGGTTCTAAAAGAAAGTTTTAAAAAGTGTTTTTAAAGATATAAAAAGAAACTAAAGGAGTGCAAAGTTGGGGTGCTTACAATCAGCATCACACATATTAAACTTTTAAATTAAATCATTCTTTTTAATTAGTTGTGTTTTACCAAACATTCGAACTTTAAAAGATGTCTGAGAACCCGCCTCTGGAGTATGAGCATGTGCTATGGCGGGAGGGCCAGCCAAACTAGCATTCAAGCCCATGATCAGAGTAAAGTGTAACTTTTTGAACCTCATCATCCTACCAGTCATGTCAAAAATTAGCTTGTCTTTGTTCCTTTGCCTCTAGAGTAGGTGCTCAAATGTCTGACCATACTGGGGACTTTTGGACAAATCATAAAAATGCCCAAAACAACACTCCAACCATAACTTCTTTCTTATAGGATTGGCCTCCAAGTTCGGCCTTATGATTTCAAATAATTCATTCATAGTACATTTAATTAAAGGTTGAGACTTCTCCATTTTAATCACTTCTTTTCCTTTGCTTTCCCTTCCCCCTTTTCTCTGTTTTTAGGCATCTTCAATCAGCAAAAATTAATCAAATTTATTAAATAACTAAAAGTAAATGAAAATGGGGGCTCATGAACGATAGTGTAATTGAAACTTGCATGGAAAGGAAGCACTGTTTCCTAGCATAAAACTGAAACTAGTTTCAAATTTGCATATATACGAATACTATCAAGTTTAAAGCAGCATCATTCTCGAGCCACTCAAAACTAAGCAAATATAAAGATATGTTACTAGCACCAGCTTCAAATAAAAACAGAAAATATATTAGGCATATTACTTGTCCTCCGAAGCATGTTTAAAAGTTTGAAGCAAAAACAGTCAATATCGAAAAAAATGGACGAATATTGAAAAAGAAATTCAATATCGATTTTTTTTTTCGATATTCATCCACTTTTTTTCAATATCGAGATTTTGTTTCCGATATCGTGATTTTTCTTTTCGATATCAAATAAGAAAGATGAATTATTCTTCATGCCGTGGATATGATACGCAAGATCTTCGAATAAAGAATAACATCACGTCTTCATATTGAAAAATACAATATAGCACAATTTCATCCGATCATGATGGGCAAAAAACCCTATTTTTTGTTTGGTTTAATATTTTATAAAAAGAGTTCGAATTCGAAGAAAAAAATACCTCAATGGTAGATTTTTTGAGTAAGGAGCCGCCTCTTCTTCTTCCTCTTCTTTCGAAATGCCTTAGAGAATGGTATTTGTTGAAATGCTAAAGGTATTTGTTCGAAATGCCTTTTAAGTTATCTAAAGAGCTTTGGGACTTTCTAACTTCCTCTCCCACACGGATGGGGTCCGTGGAAGCTCGAAAAAATATCGGGTCAAAAAGTGAAATTGGTTTTCGGGTGTTTTCAAAAACTCGGTCTTAAATGGGAAAAATCCCGAATAACAATACCAGAGGAGGACACTTCTCTCTCTTTCGGAGCGATCAGCAGGTACTCTCTCCCCTCTCCCTCTTCCTCTCTCTTTCTCTCTTTCCCAATACGCGTTAGGTCCCTCTTCTCTCTCAAATGGGTATATGAATTTTCAAAGAAAATCTACAAAAAAAAATAGAGAAAATGGGACTCATTCTGTTCTTACAGGTTGCTCAATTGATGTATTTTTTCAACTTGCCCAATAGATGTATTTTTTCAACTGTTCTTTTAGATATCTTGGATTTATTAGGGTTTTGATTTGAATTTCCATGTGGGTTTGTTGTTTTTCTGGTTTTGTCAATTTCAACTGCCCCCAATTTTCATTTCTTGTTCTGATTTGCTCGATTAAATTATAGTTATGTAAATGGTTTCTTATAGGCTTTTGAAGCCTTAACTGTAAGACTGATAATAGGCTACAAATAGTGCTGTATTGCGTTTTAAAAGCCTGAGATTTTCTCTGCAAATAGAGCTGTATAGGGGTTTAAATATCTGAGATCTTAGAAAGCTTTACAAGCCTTAAAACATACTGCATATTGGGCTGTAGAAAGATTTTAAAATTTGAAGTTTATTGAGGCTTTTTAGATCTTAACCATCGGTTCCTAAATATGACTGTACAGGAGTTTAAAAACTTGGGATTTTGATAGCGTTTTAACCTTAAACAGTCTGTTTAAAGTGGTTGTCATACCATATGCCATGGAGTTACAAGTTACAATTCCTATGTCTTTAGGTTACATCTTGTTGAATGTCAAATTTCATAGCTGGTCATACAATGAGCTTCAAATTCTTATAAAATGGTTTGAAAAAGGAAGGTATATATCAGTAATTACTTGGTAATGGGATGGGATTCAGAAATGCATAATTTGTTGTTTTTATGTTTCAATGGGTGGTCTTCAGTAAGGTAGACTATTTACATCCCTCATTTGGGGATTCCAAGCTAAGAAAATTCAATTTCTTTTAAAGCACCTTCAGATGGATTCAGAAATGCAACAATTACAGATGAACGTAGAAGATACTGTCTTTTGTTTTATATTGCTTGCGGCTGTATTACAATTTTTTTAAGTGTTTTGTAGTGTATTACAATTTTTTAAAGTGTTTTGTAGTGTTATTTTGTGCAATTATGTTTGTAGTACTTGCATAATAGTTGAATGACATGTAGAAATTCAGAAGACTTGTAGATGAGACTGTAAATTTTGGATATTTTACACTTTTTTAAGTGTTTTGTAGTGTTATTTAACGCAATTATGTTTGTAGTACTTGCATAATAGTTGAATGACATGTAGAAATTCAGAAGACTTGTAGATGAGACTGTAAATTTTGGATATTTTTTGACACTTATAAATTAGTTAAGTAAATTTTGGATATTTTATGACACTTATAAATGAGTTAACTAAAATTGATTTTTTTCTTTCATCCAAACGTAATTCTATTGTTTTTGTTCTTCATGATTGATTCTGACTCATAGTTGCCAAACACATTCTTTGCACAAAATTAATTATAAAAATCAAAACTAAAAAGAATTGATTATTTTCCAGAATGAAAGAATTACCAGAATTGATGCCAAACAGCCCCTTAGCTGCTTCACTTTCACACGTTTTTGCCCAATCAAATTCCTGACTTTTGTTCTCCTTCAGGCGCCCTCGCACGCTGTCAATGAGAACATGAATTGAAATTTATAGATTATGCATTTATTGACATCTTTAAAAAGTTTTAGTATCTAGAAGAGCCCATATGATATTGGAATGAATAGAATATACATATAGTGAAATCTTCAAAAAGTTTTAGCATCCAAGAAAAGCACATATAGGTGCTAATGTAATGCTAAAAAACATATATTCAAAGTCACTTATGTTTGCATGTTTGATTGTACAACATGTCTTTAAGTAGTTTTTTTTTTTTGAAGTGACATATGTCGTGGAAGAGAAATGAGAATACTGATTACTTTAGGATGGTAGGGCCCGACAATTTGAGGAAGATCTTATTAGGCCTATGCATAGAACAAATGTAGTCGTCCAGAAAGCCAGGCGTGACTTTCTTCCATTGACATGGAAGGTTATTATTGACAAGTGTAAGGCCACAATGGTTGATCTTCATTGTGATCGTTGCTACAATCTCTAGGGTCAACACCTTACGTATCATTTCCTCATAGACTTGTTTGTAATACACGTATTCCCTTTAAGGTATCTTTCTTCGTATGGAGTCCACCATAGAATAAGATTCTTACTTGTGATCACTTAAAAAATAGAGGATGGAAGATGACAAACCGCTGTTTCATGCGATTTCAAGTGGAAGAGACGGTGGTCACTTGCTATTGCATTGCCTTATTATGTGTGTGATCTGGGGGTTATTTTCTATCCCAAGTAAGAGTGGATTGAGTCTTTCCTTCTTTCTTTTACAACTTTTTATCCAGTTGGTATTTGGTAAGTGCGGATAGAGCGAAGAGCATATTCTGGGTGGCTCTTCCTGGGGCGATATCATGGTCGATATGGAAAGAGAGAAACAAGAGAGTCTTCGAGGACTCTCCCTCTCCCTTTTCTCTCATTCGCTCGCGAATTCGTGTTTTGTTCTTGGAATGAGCTTATATTCGGCAGGACAGGGTGGATCTAGGTGCCTTGTTGGCTTGAGTTTTGGCCAAGTTTGACATCTTACCCTTTCAGCACAAGGGTTTCTGTACATGCTTTTGTTATTTTAGAATTGTGGAGTTTACGCTCTTGTAACTCCTTTTATTTACTTTGTATAGTCCTGTAGCTCTATTTTGATTAATATATGCTCATGTTTATTGCTAAAAAAAAAAATAAAGGAACCAAGTGGACAATATAAAAAGGTTGTACAATGCTTGGGTGGTATTGTGTGGGCAAACCGGAATTGGGCGGAACGATGCCACTCACACTATCACAATGGACTCCAAGAGATGGAAAGACTATTTGAAGGTATAACATAATTTTATATTTTAAATTGTAAGGCTTTTTTAAATGTAGTTCCTAAACAAATGGCATCTATTGTAGACACACAAAGATGCCAAACCATTCATGACCAAACCTCTACCATTTCCCCAAGAGATGGCATTGTTATTTGAGGGTATCTCGGCAACAGGAGCCAACAAGTGGGCACCTACACTTGGTTCTGTTTCAGGGGACCTGATGGGAGATGCTCGATCTAGCTATGACCTGATTGAGAACATTGAGATTCCATCACCTGGTGTAACACAACCTCAGACAAGTTGTTTGAAAAGTACGAGAATGAGGATGTAGAATTGGATGCTGATGATTATAGTCGGGTTAGAAGTGAAACCAACATGGGTATGGATTTGGGTGCGCATATGGAGATGGATGAAGTTAGGAATATGCAATCGCGGATGCCATATATTTAAATGCATGGATATGCTATTTGTTTTTTTTTTCATTGGCGTTGACATTCAAATGACATGTTACAATCTTCATGATTTTCTTGTATTGAAGTACTTGAATTTATGTATATCATAGATTATGGAACAATAATTTTAGCGTTCCATGTGTTCATGTGAGTGGTTTTGGCTATCTAATGAAAATATATTTTTTAGAAATGACATCAAATGCCCTTGCAATAAGATGACATTATCAAACACAATTTTACAAAAAAGTTTTGTCTACTACTGTGCACTGCCAAACAGTTTTACTTGCTACAAATCTATTTTTTACAGATTGTTTGTCACATATCTATTTTAGCTAGATCTATCTGAAATTGACAAGATTAGAGAAGATCTACCAAACAAACCCTTATAATTATAAAATAACGGGCAATCAAAAGAAGAGGCGACCAGGCATTTAGAAGTGGTTTTTGTAATCTGTACCTGCTGACCTAGTTCTGTTTAATCACTACCATCATGCATTTTATGCACAGTTTACTTTCACAGACGGTGCTTATCTCATATTCATGTTCATCCTCATTTGCAGATGGACAGATAGGTAGCTGCTTTGAAATTTAAAAAAAAAGTATGCAAGTGGAGTTTCTCTTGTTGTAGGTAGCAGTAGTAACAGTTGTTCTTGGATGGCCCAATCATGGGCTCGAGCTCTTATGTCCAGGAGGAGCCATTATGGTTTTGGCTTCCTCAGCAGAAGCTCTGTACCTAACAACATAAATAACACAAGCCCAAGATTTTGTAAAGAAGGAGATGCTATGAATTCCATTACACATCGTGGTGATATTCGAACAACACTTGGTAAGGATAGGTGCTAATGAATTAGGGTTGCATGTTCATTGGAATCTTTCGATAACTCTGTTATTGGATCCTGTCATCTTTGCAGCCAGGGACAACACCAAAACAAAACCACTAGGATTGAACTACAACATATTAATTTCATACTCTCCTCCGGGGATATTTCGAGCATCAGTTGGATTTTGTGGGCTTGCCAGGACAACAGAAGATGCATTGGTGGATTCTGGTCCATGTAATGATATTAGTGCTAATTTCACAAAATCTGTTGTTGAATCTGATGATGTTACTGGTACTGAAGGACTAAAAGCTAAGGAAGTTCGCAAAAAACCAGTCATGGAGTTTAGCAAAGTTGATGTGGAGCTGCTTCCCACTGTAATTCTTGTTGGGCGTCCAAATGTTGGCAAGTCAGCCCTGTTTAACCGGTGAGTAGTACCTTTGAATTGTTTTGCTTTCCTGAAATAGTTATAGTATTTCTGTTGGTGTTTCAGACATAAATCTCTGTTTCTTCTCAATGTAGTTTAATTCGGAGGAGGGAGGCTCTTGTTTGCAACACTCCTGATGGTCATGTTACTAGGGACATACGTGAAGGCATTGCCAAGTTGGGTGATTTGCGATTTAGGGTGCTAGACTCAGCTGGCTTAGAAATGGCAGCATCTTCAGGAAGTATTCTGGGTAGAACTGCAGAAATGACTGGAAATGTGCTAGCAAGATCTCAATTTGCAATCTTCTTATTAGACGTGAGGTTAGTATCACGAAAAGTTTGTCTTTGGACCTTTTTGTGTGAGTCGATTTCGCTCAAAGCAATAATGATATGCTACCATGTATCTTACTGTCATCTTTTTTTTTTGGAAGGTACCTTACTGTCATCTTTTATTCTTAACTAATGTGGATTTTCTTACTTTGTTCTTCCCACCTTGTCCCCAGAGATGGACTACAACCCATGGATATGGAGGTTGGAAAGTGGTTGCGCAAGCACGCACCTGGAATCAGTACTATCATAGTGATGAATAAATCTGAGTCACTTGATGATCGATCTGGATTTCTCACTGCTGCAGTTGGGGAAGCCCATAAATTAGGATATGGGGATCCTATTGCAATTTCTGCTGAGACCGGATTGGGTATGGCGGAACTTTATGAAGTTCTTCGGCCTCTGCTTGAGGAATATATGCTTCATGTCTTAAATGGTAAGACTAGTTCACTGGTTTTGTCATTCCGGACTGAATTTTTTTTTTACTCATGCTATGATAACAATTTACTATGATACCCTTGCTCAAATTTTTTGGATGTCTTCTGAACCTGACTTTCATCTAATCACAGTTAGTCCATGCTTACAAATGCATAACTTATGGTCAAGACCAGAGAATTTGAAGGAAATGCATGTCTTCCAGAACCTTTGATACATTTTCCCTTTGAATCCCTGCTCCTAAAAAGAATGTTTTTGATACATTATTGTTTGGTAGTCCATGCTAATAAAGTGTCGACCCTAGGAACCTACCTCTTAGTTGCTGTGAGGAGACTGACTTGTATCGTTGGTGTATGAAATAGTGGATTTGGCTTGACGATTTGCGTGTTGTAAACTGATCAAATGATTAAGCTTAACAGGACAATAAGCCAGTAAGATTTTTTCGACAAATTGTTATTTTTTCTTGAAAAGCCAGCCAGTGGGAGTGGTGCGTTGGGATGAACGCCTATCTGTTTATTAAGTTAAAAAACATTGAGTACATAGATCGGTAGGAAGAGAAAGTTTCAGATGTGGAGAGGAAAATAGCTTGCTGAGTATATGATAAAATTTCATGATTTATCACATGGTATATTAGCCAATGCATCAGTGGCCTCGTTTCTCCCTCAACCCCTGAAATGGGGGAATAATAAGACAGGATACTGATTATAGTATAGTATTTCAAAATTGAGTATCTCTCCAAATACAACCTGGACCATGGTAAAGAGATGTGAGCATTGAGACAATTCATCAATATTGTAGAGTTAGTCTCTAGCATGATGTTTATAATGTTAAGGTTCTCACTGTGTTTGAGCCCATCGATTAGCGATCTAAATTCTGCAACCATGTTTGAGCAAGTGACATAAAATTATAAAAATCTCATATTGTGATCCCATTGTGATCTCTAAGGACACCATAACCATCACCTGCACTTTTACTTGTGTTACCACTTGAAGCTCCACCAATGTTAAGATTTAAACTTATGTATAGGAGGTATTGTCCGTTTGGTGAAGGTTCACTCTTTGAATTTGACCTTCATGGATTGAATCTGGAGTGCATGCAAGAGGATTAAATCAGCATGCTGTCCTTGAGAAATGACATTCCGGAACAGAGAGCAATCTCTAATCTGACGATTCTCTATTTAGTATGAGAATTGTGGAGGAGCAATTTTCAGATTTTCCGAGGTTCCTCTCTTTCCTAATCTCGTACACAATAAGCATTGGAGCCATAGTAAGAATACTTTTCACCTGAAATTTGGTTCCACCCTTTTTGAAACATCTAACAAGTTCCCTTGAACCAAATCAATGGGAAGGTTAGCGGGTGTTGAACAGACGGCTGAAATAGTTCCACATAGAAGATGCAAGTTCACCTTCGATAAAAAGGTGCTTTAGGGTTTCAGATCTGTAATTTCCACAACAGCTGCATCTACCAGCAATGTGGATCCCTTTCCTTTTTATTTTATTCAGTCACAAATCACAATACCTCCTTGGAATAATTTTATAGGGTCCCTCTTAGGTATGAATAAATGGGTGTATGTGTGAGAGATTAGATGATAATTTTAGCGTAGGGATAGAGTAGTATAGATAGAGAATAAGGAAGGTCATATCTTGAATGAGTTTTGATTCGATAAATATAGTGAGTAGTGGGTTGAGGCTGTAATTAGTTATTTAAGATGAGAGAAACTTGGGGACTTGAAGGTGATAATTTAGGAGATTTGGGTAGCTGATTTCTGGGAGAGGCGCTATATAATGTAAGCCAGTGAAAGAGAAAAGAATGAAAAATATTTGACAAGACTAAGGTAGACGATCTAAAAGTAGAATGAATAAAGTTAGGTTTAGAGTTTTAGGGTTTTAGATTTAGGGTTTGAGAGTGAAGAAGAAGAAGAGAAAGGATTTGTGGTAAATGACTGAGTTAGGGAAAAAGCTTACTAGCCTTTTTATATTAAGTTGACAATAGAAAATGACAAATATACCCCATTACACTTGCACACCACAACTAATACATAAAATATGCCCAGCTTGACAGTGACATCCTGAAGAAGACCAAGCCCAATAGCCTTGGTGAATTTGTCAACAAGCTATTGTGAAGAAGATAAAGAACCATCTCGAACTTTCTCTCACCAAATAGATATCAACCTCAATGTGCTTGGTCCGCTCATTAAGTACTGAATCAGATGCTTTGTAGCAAGACTCATTATCACAGTATAAGGACATTGAGTTTTTATTAAGAAACCCCAGCTCAGATTGAAAAGTCTGAAACCACAAAATTTCACAAGTGCAATATTTTGCCTCAACACTAGAATGAGAAACCACAAGTTGTTTTTTGATTTTCCATGCAACTAAATTGCCTCCAAGAAAGGTGTTGTGTCCTGAGGTCGAACGACAGTCAGTAGTAGATCTAGCCCAATCAACATCCGTATATCCAAAATCTCGAGATGACCATGAAAGCGATATACAAGCCCATAACTAGGACTAGACTTGATATATTGGATAATACAATGAGCAACAACTAGATGAGGGATATGGGGAGTGGTCGTTACGCAATTTAATTATACCTTGTAGTAATAATTCCGTAGAATAGTTACTAGTAAGGGTGTCGAACCTCTAAGGACTGCACTGGTTTCATTGTCTTTTTCTTGAGATTAATTCTAAATTAATATGTGAGAAAAGTTGATTTTAAATCTAATTAAACTAGAACAAAATTAAACTAATGACTTTCAATTATGGAATCAACTAAAGGTTTTTGAAATCTTTCAGAGAGAAGATTTAAGGCGTTTGAATCCACCACTATCATCATAACTGATCTCGCATTGTGTTTACTCAGCTTTCTCGAATTGCAAATATTACAGTGAGAGTGACGACACGTCCCCTCTAAAGATCAAGAAAGATACAAAAGATCAAATCCTAAGCATATCTTATCTTCGGTTGACACGAGTGATACACATTAAACTAGGGCAGTGAAATCACTCGTCTTCCCTTAGCATAAAATATCTTAGGATCTAATCTCTTGATATATTAAAACCATTGCATAAAACTCACATTAACTTCTATAGACAATTAACATAAGTGATTTCAATTTTAATTTCCTAACACCTAAGACAAGGATATAAATTCCATTAAGATCGAATATAAATCAATAAAATCGGTTGTTGAAACAACCATCTCATTATGCAATTAATGTCTTACACTTGAGAAATCTAAATAAAAACAAAAGAACGACACAGTTTCTTGGCTAGGGTTTCATCGAAACCCTAGAATGGAGAGTTAGTTCATCGCGAGGGAAGGGAACATCGTCTTTATAGACAAACACGAAGAACTCATCCTTAAGCTTCCTTGATCTCTAGAGCTTCTTCTTTCTTCAAATTCCAAAATTCTCAACACTTTTTATGGCTAATGGCCTCCCTATTTATAGAAAGAGGGTTTCCTCTCGAATTAGGGTTTTTGGAACCCCAATAGGACTCAAACACCTCTCTTCCGTAAATGAATTATGAGGCCAAAACACCAATCTGCAATCGATCGCAAAACACCTGTGATCGATCGCACTCAGGTGAATTCTCCAAAAATTCTCTGCTAAACTTGCGATCAGTCGCAGATATTATCATCGGCCGCAAGGTACAGACCTGCGATCAATCGCACATAGGTCACGATTGGTCGTAGGGCTCTGACTTTTCTGAATTTCTTCTTTCTTTTGTCTTCCACATGGTTGAAGCTCTTCTAAGTCTTTGAAGTCTTTAAATCTTCAATTTTATCTTCTTTTCCTCGTATTAACTTGAAATCAACAAAGACAATCGGGCACCGTAAAACGGTCTAAAAGAATACTCTAAGGAGCTAACAAGTTTAGTTTAAGGTGCATAAATGTGTAACAATTAGCACCGATCAGGGAACATGCATGAACTGACTAACTATGCTGACTACAAAGGTAATGTTTGGTCGTGTGAGAGTGAGATAAATCAAGCGGCCCACAAGACGCTGATACTCGTGAGGATCAGGAAGTAGATCACCCTCAATATCATGCAACGAAAACTTTGGATCCATAGGAGAATTGGCGGGTTTACACCCAATCATACCGGTATCACCCAACAGATCAAGAGCATACTTACGTTATGAGAAAAAAATCATTTCTTGGAGCGAGCAATCTCTAGGCTAAGAAAATACTTTAGAGTGCCTAGGTCTTTGACATAAAAAATATGACCAAACTCATGCTTCACATGAGAGATGAAAGAAGTGTCATCTCCAGTTAGGATGGTATCATCGACATAAACTAGAAGAGTAGTGCGGCTGGTGGTGCATGAATGGATGAAGAGTATGGTCAGAATGAGATCTGTGAAATCCATTCTAAGAACTGCTCCATTGAAACGATGGAACCAAAACTTGAGGCGACTGCTTCAGACCATAAATAGACTTGTGAAGTCTACAAACCTTCCCAGACTCTCCCTGAAGTAGAAAGCTTGGAAGGGGATCTATATATACCTCATCGGTGAGATGATCATGAAGAAAAGACATTCTTAATGTCTAACTGATAGAGGGGCCAATTCTGGTTGGCTGCAAGAGAGATCAAGACACAAACAAATTTCAGTTTGGCCACATGACCAGAAGTAGCATCATAGGCAATACCATAGGTCTGAGTGAAGGCTTGTGCCACAAGACGGGCCTTATACCAAGCAATACTACCATTAGAATTATTCTTGACAGTGAAAAGCCATCGACAACCCACAATTATCTTTTCGGATGGAAGAGTGACCGACCATACCCCAAGTATGATTACTTAGTAGGGCATCAATCTCTTCGACCACATCAGCCTTCCATGCAGAGTGAAGAAGGGCATCATGGACAGAGCGCGAAATTGCCACAATGTCAATACTTGATAGGATGGTCTGGTAGGAAGGAGAAACAACCTGATAACAAACAAACTTGGCATTGGAATATAGAATAATATAGGTATGAACTCTGTTACGATTAGCAATAGGCGACTCAAGATCATAAGCATCAATAGGAGAAATATCAGAATAATGAATAGGAATAAAAGTAAGGCGGGAGGTACCTAGAGGAGTGGCCTGCATAGAGGACTGAGGCAGAGGCACATCAGAAGAAGAACCAGGTAACCATCGGTGAGTGTATGTAAAATACTCCGTCTACGGGGGAAGATCCACAAGAATAGGTAAAGGCAAAGAGACATTTGGTGCAGGAGAAGCAACAAGAGAGAAATAAGGAATAATCTCGAAAAAGATAATATCCATAGAGAGATAGGAATGACGGGACTGAGGATCATAACACCATTAGCCTTTAAATCCAAGATAACCAACAAAGACAAAACGAATGGCCTTATCATCCAACTTTTGACGACTTGGATGAAGATCCTGAACAAAACAAGTATAGCCAAATACACGAGGCTCAAGGGGAAAAGCAGGGACGGAAGGACAAAGAAGTTGATGGGGGTTGAGACCTTCAAGTATATGAGAAGAAACTCGGTTGATGATAAAACACACAGTAAGAAGTGCCATCAACCAGTAGGTTTTAGGTACTTTCATACCTTGCAAGAAGGAACAAGTGACGCCAACCAAATGACGATTCTTATGCTTAGCAACACCATTTTGTTGCGGTTTGTAAGGACAAGTAAACTGATGGGGATGGCTAATACCATGAGTTCGGAGGTATTGAACAAAAGTACTCAGTACTCCACCATTCTTAGATCGAAGGGCTTTAAGTGGGCCACCAAACTGGGTAATAATCACATAATGAAATTCCTAGAATATGGAGAACACTTCAGCCTTAGACTTCATAAGGTAAACCCAAGTAACCCGAGTATAGTCATCAATAAAAGTGACATAATAATGGAAACCATTAATGGATATGATTTGGGACGGACCCCAAACATCAGAGTGAACTAACTTAAAAATAAACCGACATCGATGCATGCGAGAAGGATAAACAGTGCAAACATGTTTAGTAAGCTCACAAATATCACATTGGAATTTAGATGAGGAACAAAGTTTACTAAAATTAGGAAGTAAAGAACATAAAGTTTAGAACCAACATGTCCAAGTTTAGCATGCCACAGACGAAAAGTATCATGACTAGCAACACCTGAAAAGGAAAAACAAAAACAGTAGTAGCAGCAGCAGATGGGTCATGAGTAGTGTCAAGGTAATACAGTTCGCCTTTTTTCACGCCTCTACCAACAATTCTCCTCATAGTTAGGTCTTGAAAGAGACAATGAGAGGGATAAAAGATAGCACAACAATTTAATTTCTTGGCAAGACAACTAGCTGAAATGAGGTTAGAAGATAAATGAGGAACGTGTAAAACATTAGACAAAGAGAGAGATGTGGAGACATTAATGGTTCCCACTCCTAGAATAGAAGTAGAGGAACCATATGCCAACCAAACCTGGGCGTTAGTAGATGGAGGTGAATAAATAGAGTAACCTTGTTACTCACCTGTCATGTGATCAGTGGCGCCTGAGTCAATGACCCAACGAGAAGAGGAAGACGTGGTGATGGCTACATAAGTAGAGGGAGCATAGATACCTGAGATTGCAAGGGATGATGTTGCATCTGTATTAGCAAAAGGAGCTTGGGAGGCAGATGGAGTTTGTAAGCTTAACTCACCTTGAATCATTTCAGCAACTTGTGCTCTCATGGAATCCAAAGTATTGGCTGCACCACAAGAGGCCGCAAGGGAAGAATCATTAGCTTTAGTCTCTACAATGTGAGCTGAAGAACAAGACTGGTAATCGGCTGGATATTCATGAAGACGCTAACAATTGTCACGATCATGTCCCACTATACCACAGTGAGAGCAAGGAGTAGTAGAGCGACCATGACGACCCTTATCAAGAGTAGGCCCCCCACCGTGGCCCATGGAAGGACGAAAGTCAGTAGCAAAGGCAGTGTGATCTTGAGGTATCAGCGGAGTGGTAGAGCTGAC
Source organism: Tetracentron sinense (assembly GCA_015143295.1). Lineage (NCBI taxonomy): Eukaryota > Viridiplantae > Streptophyta > Magnoliopsida > Trochodendrales > Trochodendraceae > Tetracentron > Tetracentron sinense. The sequence continues at coordinate 468,270 of CM026555.1, read as the reverse complement.
AGCTCAGAAAGTAACTCATAATGACTCAACTTTTCCTTGCGACGCTGAAGAGCTCCAAAATAATAAAAATGGTACTATCTCCTTGTTAAAAGTGGGCAATCTATCGTGTAATCTGATAAATGCGTACATCGTTTTCCGCAAGAGCATAAGTTTCCTTGAGAGCTTGTCAAAGCGCATAGGCACTCTTATAGAATATATAGTTCGCAGCAAAATGTGGTTCCATGGAGTCGAAAAGCCACAACTCAAAGTATTGCAATTTTCTGCCTCCCATTTTGCAATATCAGTAGCACCAGATGGGGGCTTAGAAGTCTCACCGGGTAAGATAACCCATCTTCGAATGACCTCCAATATAGAGCTCAACAGGGGCTGTTACAAGTGCAAACATAGGGGCTGGGACAGGGATGGATATGCTGAAACAGGGGCTGATAGAAGGCATCAAAGAGAAGAGGGAATAGGGGCTGTAATAGAGACCGTTAGGGGCATACTAAGGGCTGTTAGCAGCTGTAAAAGGGGTATAGCAGTGGTGGTAACAGCAGCAGAACAGAGGAAAAAAAACAGCCAAATACATGACTTTGGGGGGGGGGGGCTGTCCAGAAGAAAGAGGTGTAACAGCACCTCAAGGAGCCTTGGATCAAGGCCTATGGAATGATTCAAGAGGGAAAAACAACCACTCCTTTGTGGGGGATCTTCAATCCAAGGGTTGGATGACCACCATTGAGCATATTCACCGTTCTTGAAGTCATTTTCCAAAAAAAACCAAAATGAATCAAACACCCATCTATTGATCTCTTAAAAATGTGAATGATTGACTGGAATTACTTAGAAACCAAGTTTTTTTCAGGCATGAGTCATGGTCGAGGATGACCTCATGTTGACGTCAGCACACAACTGTGTGGCGCTCCGGTCATCATCCAACCAAAGCCAGCCTTACACTATTTGGACACCAAATCCAACCACTGCCTCATATCTTGATGTTATTACAGGGGAAACTCGTTACTGAGTCCCATCCACTAAGCCACGCTCAGCTAGCCTATTTGTCCCTTCATTGTGTTGCTCATGACACTCGACCAACTCATAGGGTTCCTACGTCATCAAGGTTCCATTCCGAGCATCTCCATGCCAATAAGGTTCCCCGATCAAGGCAAACATGGCCTGATACTCTCGAGCACGACCATAGGTCATTCCCCATGCACACCAGATAGCTTTGATACCATTTTTTTTATTGGAGCTCTGCATAGTTGCTTTGTGAGAAAAAGTGTTGGACCGTGACAGTTGGTATCAACAAGGTTCAAAATATCGTCGAAATTTCGTATATTTCGACGATATGTATCGATTTCGGAGGGTCTCAACACATCTAGACCAAGAATTCTAGTTTTTACAAATATTCGAATATTTCGATTGAAATATCCGAAATATCGCACGATATTTCGTAAATATCGTGCAATATTTTCAGAACACATTGTGATTTTGTTTTTACTTTTTTTCGTTAGATGTTTCGCGATATATGAGATATATCGCATGATATATCCCATATATCGTGTGATATCATTAAAAAAAAACAAACAAACACATGAATCCATGGGAAATACCAAAATAGAAGAAGTTGCAATCTAATTGAGAAGTAAAGAAGAAGGAAAAAAGAAAACAAATTGAGAAGGATTTGGAAGAGTGGAGGAAAAGTAGAAACTAGGGGAAAAGGACGTACCCGTAGCTGGACTTGGAGGACCTCCTTGTCGGTGTTGTCTCCACCTGTCTCTGGCCACAAAGCAGTTGTAGTGGTTTCGAGTATTGGGAGGGCTAATGGCCAATTGTTTTGTTGGCTTTTATCGAACAGGTTTGTTGTGGGAGACTTACTCAGGATCGAGACAATGTTCAACAATGACATGGGTTGGATTCTAATGCAATTCTATGTTAGATCAAAGCTACTAATGGATAAGTAGCCAATGGGAAAGGAATTCAGTGCTTATCAGTGAACGTCTTGATGATTCGTAGGTAGAGCATGTGAGTGGGTGACACTGGGTAGTGAGTGATGCTGCTTGTAGTCCCCCAAGTGGGGCTACCATGTTTTATTCTTAGTGGTAAGTGAAGACAACTATAGAAACACAAACGTGCCATGCACGCGATGCAAAGTTGGAGACCTTCAACGGATGATGACACAATAATGGAGTTTAAGATTGGAGATGTACTCAAAGTGAAGACTCAAAGGAGTCGAGGTACTAGAGTTGCACAACCGACGTTGTCATGTTGCCAGTAGTCTTGAGTAATTATACACTCGAGGCAAGTCAGGAAGCTCAGTTGCAAAAGGCTGCAAGTGGGTGGATGGTTACCATCTCAGGGTGAAGACTCAAAGGAGTTGAGGTACTAGAGAGGCACAACCAGAAGGAAGAGATATGATGCAATCTTGAGTGGGGGAGCACTAGGGAAAGTAAGTTTTGGTAAGTACCCAGGTAATCGTACTGTAACAATGGCGTGTTGCCCATTTGAGGTACTAGTGTATGCATGGTTCAAGCAAGGGTTGTAAATCCAAGGCGACTGTTGTCAGGCCCCAAGAACTGGATAAAGGGCGAGCATGGGATTGCGAAACCTCAAAAATCTGGTAGCGATAGAACAAAAGACGAGCAACTCAAGTTTGGGTATGCTTGCACTTAGTGAAGAATCATGCCAAAAGAAAACAGAAAAAGAGAAACAAGCAAAAAGACCTTAAAGAAGGCAATGAGATAAAATTGAAAAAAGAAAAAAGAAAGAAAGAAATGTATGATGACTTCAGACAAAAGAGCATGTTGTTGGCCACAAGAGTTCATGACTCAATGGATTGAGTTCGATTACAGAATCACATAAGAAGAGATACGACTTGTTTCTAAGCAACGTGTAGGGTTGTTGGCCAAAATGCATTAGTGGATGCCTGGTGTTGGTGAAACAAGGGTATGTTTCAAGTTCGAAGGTACTAACATGTAGAGATAAAGTACACTGTAGAGGTGCTGTATGGGAAGCAGATGTCTTGTGAGCCATGCCTTGCGAGGCACACCTTAAGTTACTAGAAGACTTGTGTAACTATATTTTAATAGCGGTTTTGAGTAACGTGTGGGGTTGCTGACCGCGATGTATCGGAGGATGTTTGGTGTGTTTGTGACTTTTGATGTAGGTATTAAGTGTTGGGACAACAATTTGTTGGTATGGGACGACACGCCGATGCTTGTATGCATAAAGTAAGGGCTCAAACAACAGAGGAAGTGGGGTATTAGATACGGTTGGCTTGCGAGCCTCGTCATATGAGATGAATTTCATGTTCAGATGAAAGATGGGTCTGGTTTGACGAACGGAATTGTAACTGATGATGCTTCATGGGTGAAGTGAATGATAGCTGATGGCATAGAAAGGCTAAAGATCGGCTTAATGGACTAAAGATTAGTGTTCATGTCGCGAAAGTCAGTGCCAGAATACTATTTAAAGAGTCGAGCAATGGTTCTTAGGAGGACCAGAACTTGGAAATGAGAGAACTTCTAGGTTAGGGTTTGGATGGGAGATGAGAGAGAGAGAGAGAGAGAGAGAGAGAGAGAGAGGAAGGGAAGAGAGTGAGGTCTTTCGTATGAAAGCCTCCTTTTGATCTATTCTCTGTATTGAACCCAAATTACATAAATACCCTTACAAGTAATGAAGGAAAAAAAAGAGAAAAAGACTGGACATAAATGCTCTTATCATACACAAACATATTCTCAACACTCCCCCTCAAGTTGGTGCGAAAATGTCTAACATGCCCAGATTGCCTATGTTGGTGTGAAATTGAGGACTCCCCACTTCTTTGGTTAAGATGTCAGCTAGTTGGTCTCCAGTCTTCACAAAAGGAGTACAAATAATTCCCGAACTAAGCTTTTCCTTAATAAAGTGTATCCACCTCAATATGCTTAGTTCGGTCGTGTTGCACAGGGTTGTATGTAATACTAAACAGTACAACCTCATAGACCTCTGAGAGGAAAGACCAAGTTCCCCCAATATCATCTCCAACCATACAAGCTCACAGACATAATGTGTTATTGCTCTGAATTCTGCCTACACTAGATCTGGCGACAACAGCTTGCTTCTTACTCCAAGAAATAAGGTTTTCACCCACAAAAGTGCAATATCTTGAAGTAGATCTTCTATCGGACACTGACCCTTCCCAATCAGCATCTGTGTATGCATCTATCCTCACATGACCATGACAAGCAAATAGGAGACCTTTACCTGGAGAGGACTTCAGGAATCTGAGGATTCTATGAACTGCTTCCAAGTGAGAAGACCTTGGAGCATGCATATACTGACTGACCACACTCACCACATAAGCTATGTTTGGACGAGTGAGGGAGAGATAGATAAATTTGCCAACCAATCTTTGATATCTCCCTGTGTCAAATATGGAGTCCTCACTGTTGTCCCCCAACTTGTGGTTTGGCTCAATAGGAGTAGCACTAGGCTTGCACCCCATCATCCCTATTTCTTTCAATAGGTCTAGGACATATTTCCTCTGAGATAGGTAGACACTCTTCTTCAATCTAGCAACTTCAATTCCTAGAAAATATTTCAAGTCCCCCAGATCTTTAATCTCAAACTCTTTTGCTAGGTGATTTTTTAGCCTGTCAATCTCTGATCATTACCTTTCACAACAATATCATTAATATAGACAATTAGGGCAAATACTTTTCCTTGATCGTGCTTAATGAATAGGGTGTGATCAGCTTGACTTTGTCTATACCCAAAAACAATCATCGCTCTTCTGAACCTATCGAACCAAGCCCTTGGAGACTGTTTCAGCCCATATAAGGCTTTCTTTAACCTGCAAACCTTGTCTTTAGCTAAAGGAAAGTTGACCCTGGGTGGAATCTACATGTACAGTTCTTCCTTTAGCTCACCATGAAGAAAAACATTTTTTACATCAAGTTGTTTCATGGTCCACCCTTGATTGGCCAAAAGGGAGATGAGAACTCTAATGGAGTTCATCTTGGTAACAAGAGCAAACATTTCTTGATAATCAATCCCATAAGTCTGGGTATAGCCCTTTGCCACAAGCCTAGCTTTGTAATTCTCTACAGATCCATCTGATTGGTATTTCAAATTAAATATCCATTTGCATCCCACTGGCTCTTTTCCACTCAGAAGGTCAACTACATCCCATGTTCCATTTTTTTTTAGGGCTTGCATCTCTTCATGCATTGCTTTCTTCCACTTCGGATCAAATAAGGCTTCTTGAACGCTACAAGGAATAGAGACAGGACAAAGACGAGACAAAGACACGATAGGAAGAAAAAACACAGTGATAGGTGATAAAGTGAGAAATAGGATGTTGAGTGCATGAGCGAGTTCCTTTCCTTAAAGGAATAGGGAGATGAGTATCATCAACAACAGGGGAAATAGGAAGAGGTTCAATATTACCTAGAACATGTGGATCCGAGGAGACTTCTTGGCAGGGAGGTTAAAGCTCTTTTCGTCGTCGTCTCGAGTAAACTAGCAAATCAACATCTTTGCTAGAATGACTCTTAGCTTGATCACCCCTGCTATCATGCTCAGAAGTAAGAATGGGGAGAGGCACAGAGGAAGACAACTCTTCATCAAGATACTCTCCCTAAAGAGGAGTCTTCGAAACCGAATTAAAAGGGGTGGTCTCACAAAAGGTGACATCGAGGGATATCAAGCGCTTCCGAGCCAAGGGATGATAACAGTTGTATCCTTTTTGAGTAGGTGAATAACCGAGAAAGATGCATTTGAGTGCCTTAGGATCAAGTTTGGACCTGTCAGAGCGATGAATATGAACATAATAACATACATCCAAAAATTTTGGGTGAGATAAGAAAGGCAGAAATGTGGGAAGGAAGGAGGTCAAGGGTTGCTCTATAGTCCAGAAGTCGTGAGGGAAGTCTATTCATCAAGAAAGCAGTAGTAAGCAAATCGTCATATCAAAAGAAGTTAGGTACATTCATGGTGAATTGAAGGGACTGAGTGATCTCCATAAGTGACGGTTCTTCCTCTCTGCTACCCCATTTGTTCAAGGGTTTGAACACAAGAAGTTTGATGTTCAACCCCATGGTCAGACAGATATGATGTAAAGGCACTAGACATATACTCCCCCCCATTATCTGATCTAAGGACTTTGATGGGTGTGCCAAACTGAGTGCTAATCAGAGTTAAAAAGGTCTTAAAGGCAGAAAAGACTTCACTTTTAGCCTTAAGAAGGTACCACCCAAATAACTCGAGAATAATCATCAATAAAAGCGACAAAGTATTTGTAACCAAATAAGGAGACAGTGGGAGAAGGTCCCTAAACATCATAATGAATAATATGAAAAGGTGCACTGCTTCTATTTCCATGAAAAGAGTATGAAGATCTACAATTTTTTGCAAGGATATAAGGTTCACAATGCAAGTCAAAAATTGAAGAAGTAACAAACTGTGGAAATAATTTCTTTAAACAACAAAAAAGGAGGATGCCCAAGTCGTTGATGGCACTGCATCACATCAGTAGCTTGTGAGCTACTGCTAAAACAAGATTGATGAGTCAATTGCGGTAAAACATCCAGCAAGTATAGGCCTCCTTCCTCTTGTCCACTGCCAATTATCTTCCTCGTCTCCAGATCCTGAAAAAGATAATGAGTGGGAAAGAATGTAACACTATAATTCAAAGATTTTGTAATATTACTCATAGACATAAGATTAGTAGCAAAGTTGGGAACGTGTAAAACAGAAGATAGAAGGATAGAGGGAGTAGCAACAATACTAACCTTTCCCAATATGGAGGAATGAGTCCCATCAGCCACCCTAACTCTATCTTTACCAGAACAAATATGGTAGTAGAGAAAAGCGAGGACATACCTGTCATGTGATCAGTGGCTCCTGAATCAATGATCCAGGTTTGGGCTGGGAGTTGAAAGGATGACATTATAGGCGGAAGCCGATGTACTTGATAAGCAAAGGATGATGCAGTAGATGTAGAGGAGGGCTCCAATCGAGACAAAAAGCGTTGAAAGACATTAACCTCCTCTCGAGATAAGGCAGAGCTTGTTGAAGAGGTAGGCATAACAGTAAGAACAAAGGTAGAATCATTGTCTGCAAAGGTAGTCAAAGTGGAGCCAATGGATGTAGCAGAGTGAGCAAAAGTGCCACCTCCTCTCCCATAGCGCCCCCCAGAACGACCCCCTTGACCCCAGCTGTTTGAGGTCTTTGGGGACCACCATGTAAAAGCCAACAAGTCTCCCTGGTGTGACGTGTACGCCCATAGTGCTCACAAGTGAGCTTATCCTTATCATCTCTAGAAAATCCCACATTACGGCCACGTCCTCTACCACCACCCTAGCCACCTCTTTGAGACATATTGATTAAGGCGGACCTTTCCATGGTAGAAGGAATCATAGCACTCCTCCGACTTTCTTCAGTAAGCAAAATAGGAGTATTCTTGGTTGAGAGATAGAAGAGACTCCCTACCCAGTACTTGAACTCTGGATTTCTCGACCAAGAACTCAAATATGCGGTTCCTTTCAATCATCTTGTTCACTTTAACCAAGTCATCAAGATTTGACAGTTGAAGATTCTGATAGTTGATCTAACTCGTCCCACATTCTCCTTAACTGAGAAAAGTAAGCTGCAAGTGTCTTTTCACCCTGTTTCAGCTAACAAATACTTTGATTCAACTGATAACTGCAGCCTATGTTTCCCACTTGGGAATAACACTGCTCAAGAGTGTTCTATATGTCCTTGGCTGTCCTCGGAATGAGAAGGCCATTCCCTATCTCGGGTGTCACTGAGTGGAGAAGTTAGGCCAGAACGGTGGAGTTCTCAGACCTCCACTTCCGATAAGCAACAGAGGATTGGTCTGGAGGAGATAATAGCTCCCCTAGTGATGTAGCCTATTTTTCTTCTCCCTTCCAAGTACAGCCTAGCTGATTGAGACCATGGGAGGTAGTTAGGGCCATTCAACAATACCGTAGTGATCTTTTGATTTGGGGCATCCGTATTATGCCCACTTAACCCAGTAGGGTAGAATTCACTACTTGGGTGGCCTTCCTCAAATTGATTTAAGTGAGCATCCGTATTAAGCTCACATAGGGTCAGATTCTACTTAGGTGGCCTTCCTCGGATTGATTCACTTTTGACATTGCCAAACACTTTCTTATCTCGAACACCCCTTTTTTCAAACACTTTCTAGGTAAAAAAAAAAAGTCCAGAAACTCTCATAGGAGTCCACAATCACAAAGAAACTCTTCCAACACCTCAACTATCAAAGGAACTAAGCCCTTTCACTGTTGGAACTTATCCAAGAATTGTATAGTCTCCGACCTTAAGTTGTTGGAAAAATCATCCCAGCCACTTTAATCGTCCAAAACAGAAACTGAGGACCCTCTAGGTGGATTGCTAGCAAAAAAACAGTCTTAGAGGGACCAAATGGTGAATCCAAAAAGCTCCCAAATAGTCATAAAGCAATACGGTTTCCCTAAGTTATTTTTTCTTGAATTTTTCTATAATTTCTTTAAAAAACAGATAACTTTACTTCCACTTCTCCAAATCACATGTATTATAGCTCAAAAAACTCCTAAAATCAAGATCTATGGATTCATACCTTCAAACCCCTCACATGGGGGCTCTAGGCTGTTTGGCTGATGACATTAGCAAACTCCATTTGGTTGCTGTTTATTGATGTAAAGAAACCTTTTGCTCTGATACCAACTTGGAAATGAGAGAACTTCTAGGTTAGGGTTTGGATAGAAGATGAGAGAGAGAGAGAGAGGAAGAGAAAAAGGGTAGAGAGTGAGGTCTTTCGTATGAAAGCCTCCTCTTGATCTATTCTTTGTATTGAACCCAAATTACATAAATACCCTTACAATTAATGAAATAAAAAAAGATAAAAAGACTATGGACATAAATGCCCTTCTCATACACAAACATATTCTCAACACTAGAGTGTGCAAGGTGACGTACACGTGAAGAGACTCATAATAGAATTTCTAGGTAACGTACACGTGGAGAGACTCATAATAGAATTGCCCCTTTAGAAGCTCGGGTAACTTGTCCAAGATAACAAGCGTCGAAGGAAAAGGCAGTGTATAGAGACTCCATGGCCAAGTTCAGTGTGAAGTTGGGTGAAATGTGGTTAAAGTTTTGGGCAACGTATTAAACTTCGGTTTTGGTATAACTTCGGTCGTTAAGGAAGTTGGCACGTTTCGAGGAAGTTTAAAAAAGTCTAAGGAAGTTATGCGAAAATTAAAGAAGTTTAAGAAACTTTAAGGAAACATTGGAAATCTAAAATGAAATTTAGATCTTCAATACGTAAGCATAATACACATCTAAAATTTATTATATTACTGATACAAGCATATAGTACTCAAATGTGGAGATCATGTTGTGACATGAGTTGTCTGCTTGTCTGAGCTGTAATTTCTTTTTGATATTTCTCTATATTGTCAAATTTTAATTATATTTTATCATTTTTGTCAAGTGAAAGGGCTATGTATTCTCTTTATTTTTCAATGATTATCTATGTTAATTGTTTTAAAAACCAAAAAAATTTATGAATGCACATTAAAGTTGATAAATAATTAAAATTCAATTTAATTTCTAAACCTATTTTAATCTGTAATTGATGAGTTCAATGTTTTACAGGACCGAATCAATATGTAAAGAGGAGGAAATGGGTAGTTAAATAATTTTTGATTTATGAAATACTATTAGGAAATTATTTAATTATTTAATATTACTATTATGGGCATAATATACTAATAAAAAAATTATTAGAATAATAAAATTATAATTTATAATAAGGTTAATGCTAACCACAAGTTATAATAAAGTTAATGCTACCAACACTCTCTTCTTGTCTCGGATGGGTGTGGAGTGGGTCTTTCCCTCCTCCTTTCTGAGCTTCTTATCTGGTTGGCACCTGATGCCTTTGGTGGGTGCTGAGGAATCCATTTAGATGTTTATGCCCGGTTCCATTTGTTGGGCTATTTGGAGGGAGAGGAATGGTCATGTCTTTTACAATTCCTCTTCTTTTGACCAGTGGATCCAATCACGGGTGCGGTGATCGATTGTGGATTGGAGCTCCTCATGTTCGTTGGGTCAAGAAGTGAGGGATGCCCTTTTCTCTTGAGGCCAGTTAGCAGTCTCATTTTTGTGTTATTGTTTTCATTTTCAGTTTGCTCTCTCTTTTAGTTTACATCTCTGTAAACTGCTTATATTTATCTATATTATATTTGAGTTACCGATTAAAAAAAAAAAACTCTATTTTAAAGCTATTTATATTTATAATAAGGTTAATGCTAGGGATATGTGTCTTCCTTTACGAAGAAAGTAAGTTTAAAGCGAGTGGAACTAGCATTACCCTTTTAAGTTAAAACTTACAAGCTCTTCAATTTACAGACTTTTCTGTACACTTTGGTTAACTTCCATTGAAGTTCTGTATTTGGTCAACACTTTTTTTTTGAAGTTCACCGAAATTTACCTAAGTTCACCGAAGTGTACTACGAAGTCCAGTATTTTTAAAATACAAGTGCATTTCGCTTCAGACACCACGAAAGTCAACTCAATTCGGTTAACTTCGGTGGAATTGAGTTGATTTTTGACACTATGGTTTTGGGCAAGTATTTCGAAAGAATGTGAAGTTCGAGGCTATATATGATGAGATAGGCCGTTAGAAGCTAGTTCTGATATGAGAAAGGAGCAGGTCTACAAGCTGTGCTGTGATGTTGTTGAGTAAATTGGTGGGTGTCGACGAGGGTGTCAACTGAATCAAGTGAGAGAGTGTCACGATCATAGTGACCACGTAGCGCCATGACCATGATGATGGGTCAAAGTAGCCAGGACATGGGCAAGCAATACCATATGTCACACCTAGGTGATGGGTGATGCACGATGCATATGTTGGTGCAACATGGAGCAAGGTTGGTGCCGAGGTGTTAGGGCACCATGGTGCTTATAAGAAAAGTAATATAAGGAGTTTGTAAGGGCATATAGGTTCCTTGATGTTGGGTACGAAGTACTTTCGATTGGGTGTGGTGTTCATGTAGTTTGGTGAGGTGCAAGTTAGGCTAGATATTTTGCTAGACACTTGGTGAACAAAGTTGTAGGGGCCAAACGGTACATCGTGGCGAGACCCACAATACTTTTATTTGAAGGGCTCGGTAGCACTAAGGTGAATTGTGCAATCGGTTCACAAAGATCAGGTGTATTGCAAAATAAGGGCAGTATGATTGTACTGGCAAATGTGATGTTTCATTCCAGTGAGGGGAAATGCTTAGCATCCACCTTAAGGGGAGGGGTGTGCTCTACCTCCCCCTGTGGCACCTGATGGGCGACCTAGTGAGCAACCCCAAAGGTGATTGGGGGAGGGCCTTTGGAGGGGGTCTTAGGGTCTCCCTAGATGGTTGGTGGTGCATCCATGCGCCATGCAAAGGTCTAAGCCTTCCTAGCGTGGCGTAGAGCCTACAGGCCGGTGCTTCCTACCTAAGTGAGCGCTATGCACTACAACCGGCCAGGGTGGGGAGTGAGTGGGCTAGCTCGGACGTCAAGGACTGAGTGTGCAGCGTTTCGAAAAAAAAATGGTATCAAAGGAATCCGGTGTGTGTGAGAATGCTTATGGAGAGTATCGGGCCATGTTAGATGTTCGGCTTGATCAGGGAACCTTAGTGGCATGAAGATGCTCATGATGGAACCTTGATGACGTAGGAACCTTAAGATTTGGCCGCATGTCGGGGCGACACGATGAAGGGACAAATAGGCTAGCTGAGCGTGGCTTAGCGGATGGGACTTGGTAATGAGTTTCCCCTGTTGTAACATCAAGACATGAGACGGTGGTTGGATTTGGTGTCTGGATAGCGTAAGGCTGGCTTTGGTTGGGTGATGACCGGAGCGCTGCACGATTGCTTTGCGAGATAAAGTGTTGGATCGTGACACTAGGGAGGGCCATTTGAATAACATTCCGAAATTGCTCTTCCCATTGATCATTGAAAAGGAACTTGTCTAGTCTACTCAAAGAGGAATTATCTTGAAAATTTGAACAGGTGGATTGAACACCAACCAGGGACAACTGATGAGTCCACATCTAAATAGAAACTTCTCAAATTCTTGCATTTTCCTTTTTATATGGCAACCTCCTTGTTTTTCGTGGGAAAAACAGACACAATTAAAATCCCCGCTAGACACCAAGACCCCCTATCTCACATTAATATTGTCTAGCTCTTGCCAAAAATTTTGAAACTCCCTGTTTCCAGTATGGCCATAGAACCCAAATGAAACCATATCTCGAATTACGACATATGATAGAAAAAGAGTATGCCCTTGTTTCTGAATGAAGAATTTCTACCACGTCCTTGTCCCAAACGACTAAACTTCCCCTTGACGCTCCAATGGATGGAAGAGCCACCAAGTTAGAACACCCCGTACCCTATAGATCATTCACAATTAAATCATTCATCTGCTCTAATTTGGTTTCCTGTACACACAAGATTGATGGCCTTTTGGATTTGACCACTTGTTTGATTACCAACTCTTATCTTTATTCCATATTCCGTTAATGTTCCATGAAATGATTCTCAAATCCATTCCCTTCCATTATTCTTAAATCCATGAAGAACAACGTTGGACACTCCTTTCTTTCCTCGCACTACCCCTCATAATTAATACTTCTCACAAAACTTTTGACTTAGTTCATTAGTTGGCTAACCCTCTTCATAACCCTCATATGACGTACCTAGGAATTTGCCAAAATCTTCAATTTTATTTAACACCCATTTTGGCACTTCTACTTTACCTCTCTCTAGGTTCATCTAATTCATCTCCCTTGGAGCTGACCCCTTGTTTGATTACCAACTCTTATCTTTATTCCCCATTTGATTAATGTTCCTGGAAATGATTCTTAAATCCATGAAGAACAACGTTGGACACTCCTTCTTTCCATGAACTACCCCTCATAAATCATAATTAACACTTCCCACTAAACTTTTGACTCAGTTTGCCAACCCCCTTCATAGCCCTCATATGACATGCCTAGGAGTTTGCCAAAATCTTCAATTTTACTTAACACCCAATCTGACACTTCTACTTTGCCTCTCTCTGGGCTCATCTAATTCATTTCCCTCTCGATTCTCTAGAACTGACAAATCTAAAACTTTTACAACCTGAGGTCTAATTGAGTCCACAATGAGATCAACTCTAGTGTGCACATGATTTACCCCTAAATTTGGATCCAAACCCTCACCTCCCGTGGTATCTTATCTCCTTTATTAACCAATCCAGACAAAGCAAAATCCTTGATTATGTGGCATTGACAATCTGAAAATATGTATTACACAGACCAATTAACTCTCTCTGTCTTCCCTAGCTCTATTATAGCATTGAATAGGGGAGACAAAGAGGAGAGAGGGGGAGCGTACATTGCAGAGGAGAAACTGAGAGATCCAACCGATGTGGCATGCTTGTTTTGAAAAATAAAATAAAATGTCATATTAGTTTTCACTCAATCTTCTGGTAGTTCTGTTTAGGAAACATCATTTTAATCATTCAGTGGATTCCTCCAATCTCCTTATTTGACGATTCATTGGAACCATTTAAAAAGAATTCTTATATGGAACAACTATTTGCGTATTAATTAGGAAGTAAATGCGACATATAAATTTGTTTACTAATTAACTACAACTATGAGATATCCCACCCTCACGAATTGTTGCATTTATCCGAGGGATCCATAAACAATAAAAATCTTTTTTCTTTCCATCTTACCTGCCCAATTTCTGAAGAGCTGAAACAAAACTGTAATTTTTGTTGAACATTAAAATAAGTCTTGAATGAGTCTAAACAAAACTTACTTCTCAGTCGCTCTAATTCCCTCTCCTGGCGTATTAATTATAAAACAGATTCTTCCGGTGTAAAAATTAACTAATTTCCAGTGAGTTTTCCTACTATATTTAATTGAACCACATTTTTATTTTTTACTTTTTTTATTTGCTTTCCCCCTCAAAATAAGAAAGTGTAAGGTATCAAAGATATAGTAGACATATAGTAAAATGGATAAATAAATAGTGGGTTCCATCGTTTCTATGGTTATTTCTTAAGTGGTGCGGTCTCTATTCACCGGAGTCCTGCTCCTCATTTGTTCAATGTTATTGGTACCTTAATATAGTTCACTGTTCACGCTCCATGGATCTGTCCATGAATGTCATTTAATTCTGAAGATTGGCCTTTTGGCCCATTTGTAAGAATGGGTGCTTAATTCAAACTAGAAGTCACTTGGCAAGTCACTGGTTTAGTAAACATGGATAGGCGGGGTCCAAAATTACTAATTCTTATATACTTATTGATTTTCCTTTTAATTAGTTAAATTGGTTTTTTTAGCTTCACTTTTGTTAATTAGAAACAATTTATAATATGTTTACGGCTACAAATATACAATTAGGGGCTTGTGGTCTTGGTTTATTTTATTTTTTATTTCTTTAATTTGGATAGGTTGTTGTTTCTTTGAAAGTGACTTCATTTGTAAATTGTAATAGATTTGATCATTTCAATGCTCCTTTTATTATTCTATGGAAACCTTTAATAGCTAAACAAGTATTTAGGGACTAATACAATCGACGGATATTGTGGGCAATATTAAGATATGCATTCTAGGAACTTGCACTTACTAATTACACATTCTCATGAGATGAATTCAAGGCCTATTCATTCTTTTTTGTTGCACCATCTTACTTTGACTTGCTTTGTTGATAAACTGACCATTTTTCGCTTGCATCCTTTGAACTTCAGTCCTTGATTTCCTCTTTTTATTCTAGATAAAGCCAATCAAGACAATATCTCATCTGAGTTTGAGGGGTCTAAGTTGCCTTTGCAGTTAGCAATTGTAGGACGGCCCAATGTCGGAAAGTCTACACTGCTGAATGCGTTATTACAACAAAGTCGTGTCTTGGTTGGGCCAGAAGCTGGTTTAACAAGAGATTCAGTTAGAGCTCAGTTTCAGTTTCAAGAGAGAACTATATATTTGGTAAATATAAGATTTCTTACACTAATTTGTTTGTTTTTTTCTTTTCTGAAGATGTTGTTGCACCATTTTCTGGTTCCAAGTTCCAACATGCGAATTTTAAGTAATATTACAATCTTTTGTTTCTGGTGTCTATTTGTTGGTGTATCTGGGAGGGGAGAAACAAAAGCGTTTTCAAAAATCAATCCCTCCCAAATGAGAGATTATGGAAACTTATTACCAAGATCCTTTCTTGGAGTTATGTAAGGAGTTTAAAAGATATGGATTCTTCTTCCTTACTCTTGGGTTAGGATTTTATATCTCGTGGGCTATATTGTAAGCTATAGTCTCAAATATTTTCAGCGTGCTTGCTTCTGTGTGAGCTTTCTTTTGTACATATTCTTTTCTGGTTTTATAAATTTATACTTTGCCGATAACAAAAATGATCTTCTGTTATGGCTTGACATTATATTTATTAGAAGGCGATACAGTGTAATAATATGTACTTTGTGGGGTCCATGATGGCTGTTGGGGGTCAAATTTGGCCCTTTATAGATATTGATGCAGGACCATGCAACTAACTTAGGATGATGCAATTTAGAGATCCGAAATTGAATTCTAGCAATAAAAACAGTTATAAAACTATCTAGGTTCACACGATGATAATAAAAAAGTCAAAAGGAGCATTAGTAATACCTTAGGTCAAGTAACAATCCCGCAATAATAAAATTCAAATTGGATTTGGGTGATCGCGATAGAAGTTGGAACTTCCACTAGCTTTTAGGGATTTAGAACAATTGTCAATGGAACTTCCTTGTCAATTGAGGATTTCAAGAAAAGTCTTTTGGGCTCATGTAGTCACTAAACACCCGTATAGTACTTTTTAGGAAGGGTTGCTATTTAAAACGGCATACTATTGCCGTGTTTTTTTCTGTATAATACCCGTTCTTCCCGAACGGATTATTGCAGTATCATACCTGTACTTGGTAACTATGGTCTCAACCATGGCACTATGAATTGAAATATGCATGTGAATTAGGGTTTCAAACAGTGTTGAATTGAATCACAAAAAATGAAATCAGCAACAAGCTACTAGCAATTGTAAAATTAGGGTTTGGTTTTAAAGGGTTGGTTGTCTTAAGATTTCAGCGTTAATGGGAATGGCTTGGCTGGAGTTTGAGTAGATTATGATAGCTGTAACAGCAATACGGGAATGTATACTAAAGCTGTCACAGAAATATGGGGCTGTGTAGAAGATGTGGCTGTAATAGGGGCTGGTATAGGGACTGTATGAGGTGGCAGTGACAATAGAAGGCTGTGGGTGGTGGGGTGGCAGTACTATAGGTCGGGGTAGGGGCTGTGGAACAAAGGGGAAGCAAGGGGAAGGGGACTGTAATGGTGTGGTAGTTCTAGAGGGGCTGGGAAATAATTGGGCAGCAATAGGGGACATGTTAGGGGCTTACGGCAGTAGGGAAATAGGGCTGGAACAGGTGCTGAAAGGTTGGGGAAAGCTGGGACAGGTGGATGGGGTGATGGGGCAGCAAGGGTTTGTGTCGCGCCCCAAGATCCCACCTTGGTCAAAATGGGACCTTGGGCCGTGACACTACTTATCGACTTAATAGCATACAAGGCAATACTAAGATGCGAGTTTACAAAAATGACGATAATAAAATTTCGATATACGATAAGCCATCCTGTATAATCCTAAGACCAAGTCAACATAATACACAATACAGACATCAGCCTGGTACCCATATAAATTGTAAACCTAGGCAACATCATAATTCAAATGAAATAAGTATCTATTACAACCCTTCAAAATTAACCAAAGTATCTAGTAGTAGGGAAAACAATCTAAATCTCTAACACCCTCTTCCGTGAGATCACCTTCTTCTTCTTCCTCCACGTACTCCTCCTCGGTCCAAGGCTCCCCGGCTCTCTCTGGCTCCAAACCTGGTGACAATAACATATTCGGTTGAGTACAAAAGTGCTCAGTGTATATAAAGTCTAGCTAACAACATAATATCACATGTATATAAACAATATCGTAATTCATAGCATATTTACATAATCAGAGTGTGGAAAACATGCAAGCATATCATATAATCACCTTGACTCGTGTACTTGTTAGACTTGATCTTACATGATGCATGTTCTTGTGAGATGCATGCCCCAAAGCAGGTGAATACTTATGAGCTTGTGAGATAGTAGTTGTGAGATACCATGCCCATGCTTAGGCCAATTCTTATGAAATACCATGCCCCTGCTCGGGCTAATACTTATGAGATACGATGTCCATGTCCGGACCAATTCTTGTGAGATGTCATGCCCCTAGGTCAATTCTTATAAGATACCATGCCCCTGTTGGGCTAATTCTTATGAGATACAATGCCCTTGCTAGGCTAATTCTTGTGAGGTATGTGATGCATACATGCTTGTGAGACGTGTACTCATGAGACTTATAGACTTACCATGCAAGTGGACTCGTGATTTGTGCATTAGTATCGTGATTGACATTCGAATAGGTCATCCTTTAGATTCCGATTCTCCGCCATGGAAACTCCACCAAAGCGTCCCATTCCACATGGTTAAAGAATTCCCAGTCTGGAAGACTTTCCGCTAAGTTTTGGCCTACTCGAATAGCGATCACCATACAAGATATGTAGGGCATAATTTATCACGACAATCATAAATAATACTTCATCAAAATTTCACAATTTCCATAACATTATTATAAGCATTTATCATCACCATTCATTCTTATTAACCTATTCAATCACCATTTATTCATAAAATACCCTTCCTCCATCACAAACCATTCTCCCTTCACAATCTTTCATAAACCATAGACATTCATCCAAACCCATCCACTATAATTCCCCTTCCTCCATTTCAGACAATATTAGATTTAAACATTAAATAGTAACACCACAAATCACAATTCATACTCATTAAAACCGTTAAACACATGCAAAACCATATTTTATGCTCCCAATCCTTCCACTTAGGATGGGTAAGAGCCTCAAAGACACCGAAGACAAAGAAGATGCAAAGGTTCGATATGAAGCAGATAAGGAGTTGTATAAGACAAAGTTGGAGATAGGGTGTTGAGTGCAAGATCTAACACCCTTTCTAATGGAAATAGGGACATCAGAATCATTAACATGCGAGGGGTCCAAGACATTACCCGAGCTAGAAGAATCCGGATCTGAGGGGGAATCCTAGCATGGGGCATGAGGAATAATTTTTGGGCACTTGGAGTAAACTTGCAAATCTTTCCATTTCTCATTCCCAATGCTAACCATAGGAGAAGAAATGGAGAAGACAACTCTTCAACATTAACTTTATCCCCCTGAAGAGGAGTCTTCGGAGTAGGAAAGTAGACATTCTCGAAGGAGACATCCATAGACACAAACTTCCTCTTGGAAGGAGGATGGTAGCACTCATAACTCTTATGAGTGGAGGAATACCTAAGGAAAAAACACTTGACTGCACGAGGGTCAAGTTTAGTGCAATCAGGTTTGGGCACATGCACAAAGCAGACATACCCAAAACTTTGGGGGATGTAGATGAAAGGATGTCCAGCGGAGCTTTGAAGTCCAAAATTCGTGAGGGTATACGGTTTATAAGAAAGACAGTGGAAAGTAAGGCCTCAAACCAAAGGTAAGGGGGAATATGCATGACAAGGAGAAGTGATCTGGTAATATCAAGGAGATGTCGATTCTTGCATTCAACAATGCCATTCTGCTAGGGGGTTTGAGCACAAGTGGTTTGGTGAACAATGCCATGGTCTATAAGGTAGGTGCACAAATGCCCACTTAGGTATTCCCCACCATTGTCAGATCAAAGGATCTTAAGCTTAGCATCAAATTGAATGCATACTATCTTGTGAAAGACATTAAAATAAGCATAAACATCATATTTGGACTTAAGAAGATATACCCAAGTGGCACCAGAAAAATCATCAACAAAACTCACAAAATATTTATAACCAAACAAAGAAGTTGTGGTTGCAAGACTCCAAACATCATAATGAACTAGTTCAATAGGTGAATTGGCTTAATTTTTATTCCATCTTTTTTCAATAGTTGAAATCCCTCTTTATTATTCTTTGAACCGTCTCTAACGATGATTCTATCAAAGTGCATCTTGATAATGGTGTAATTTATATGAATGTAGGACCTCTTAGAAAATGCATCATTCATAGATCTCATATTAAGGAAAATTTCTGCAACAAAAAGTTCATCAGGCGACGCCTCGGACGCCTCAGGAGTCCATGGGGTTTGTTGCCTAGTCGCCTTGACAACTATGTGAATTACATTTAGAAGTGCTAGAAGGGTATGAAACCCTACAATGTTTAGACAATTCATAGGTTTTGCATTGAAAAGAAACATCAAATAAAGAGACAAACAACTTAGGAAATATACGTTTAAGAAGCAAAAACGATGGATGACCTAAACGAAAGTGCCATCGCATTAGCTGAGTAAAATCACTCCCGTTTCCTGAAGAGGACTGATAAACACGCATCACAGGAGAAGAATTTAGGTGATATAGGCCATCCTTCTCACGACCATTGTCAATCATCCACCTCGTCACCAGGTCCTGAAAAACACAATGAGTTAGAAAGAATGTGACACTACAATTGAGAGACTTGGTAATACTACTAACTGAAAAGAGGTTAGTATCAATGTTAGGAACATTAAGAACAATAAATAAGTGACACGGATGGTACCCTTGCCTGCAATTTGGGACATAGTACCATCGGCAATACGGACTTTGTCTCTCTCAGAATAAAGATGATATGAGGAAAATATAAGGGACATACTAGTCATATGCTCTGAAGCTCCAGAATCAATGATCCAAGAGGGATGAGCAAATGAGACAGAGACATGTAGGGCAGTGGTAGAGGTACCTTACTGTGCAAAGGAGGAAGTAAATGCAGTAGGAGTCGCCAACTAGGACATGGATGTACGCAAGGCGTCAACCTCACATCATCTCTAGGAGTGGCAGTGGAAGGTGCATTAGCTGTGGCAACATGGATTGAGGAGTCACCAACTGCTCCTGTGCAATGAGAATCACCCCTAAATCCTCCAGTGCAACCCCCTCGCTAGGGGTAATGCCTATGTAATTGCCAACACTGATCACAGATGTGATGAGTCCACCCACAATAATCACACTTCAACTTGTCTTTGACATCGGGATAGGTTCCATCAAACTGGTTCCCCCAGCCTCGAGTATTACCTCTCACAGCCCCTCAGCCTCCATGCTGGAAAGTGGAGGAAAGAGCAAACCTCTCAGGATGTGTGGTTACCATGCTAGGCGTCACATCTTGCATATTCGCTTCACTCTGGATATAGGCATAAACACGATTAAAGGTGTTACAAGGTGGATCCCGACCAAGAACTTGGGATCGAACATTCTCATACTCCTGATTCAATCTAGTGATGAACTCAAAAATCCGTATCCGTTCAACCCATTTCTTGAAAGCCACAACATCATTAGTACAACTGGGTTTGAAGTCTGAGTCATGGTCAAACTCTTCTCATTTCTCCTTCAACTTTTCATAGTACATGATCAATGGCATCTCCTCATGACAAGTTTGAGAGATATCCCATTGGAGTTTATAAAGTTGGGCAAAGTTGCCTACTTTGGAGTAGGCTTGAGATAGAGTTTCCCAAACATCCTTTGCGGTCTTCAAGAACACCAAACCTCGGTTGATATGTGGTTTCACAAGGTTGGTTAACCAAGACATCACAATCAAGTTGTCTTGAGTCAATTTGGAATGTTTAAAATCCAACTTAGCGGGCTCTACTATCTCTCCAAGAAGGTAACCCAACTTGCCCTTAGCACCAACATACATTTCCATAGATTTTACCCAATAAATATAGTTTTCACCATCAAGTTTCTTTGAGGTGATTTGTAGGTGAGGATTGTCATTACTAGACCCCTCATGGTCCATATACAACACGCATGTGTACTACATCCATTTCCATTTCTGAGGATTGAGATTCGTATGTCATTGTCCCTTTATCAAACACCCACAATGCAATCTCACAACAAGGTAACCCAAAGGAATAGAGTCACACCTCCAATCGTAATCCTCAAACTCCAACTTGAGTAAGAATAACTCTTGAAACAATGCTGTAACAGTAAGAAACCATTGAGAATATGGCCATGGATTAAAAGACACTAAGGAAAGCTAGCCAAAGCAATTTCATAAGCAAACCAGCCACCACAAACTTTTCCACAGAAAAACGTGACAAAAAGTGGGAGGAAAAAACTCACAACTACCTCAAAACTTTACCAAACCCTCCAAACACAATCTAAAAACAATTCCTACAAAAAAAAAGGTCCAACTATGTCCAAATATTGCAACAAACAACTCTATTTAAAATGGAGCTGTACTGGAACAAAAATTTTCCTGGAATTTTTTCTTAAATTTCCTTAAATCATCATAGTTCCTTCAATATTTCACCAAATCACATGCTATAAGATTCAAAAAATCCCTAAAATCAAGATCTTTGACAAAAAAACCTTCAAACGCACCCATGGGCAGCTTAGGCCGTACGCTAACGTCAGTCGTATGGTGATGATGTCACTGTCTCCCTTTTTCTTGTGTGCTAGTTGTTGTTGTTTTATCAATCTTCTTCTTCCCTTTTTATCTCTCTGATACCAAGTAGATTTGTAGTTTAGTAGCTAGGGTTTCAGAGGAAGGGGAAAGAAGAGAAGGAAGAAGAGAAAGAGAGATGAGATAATAAAGAATGAGAGCTTAGGGCTTCCTCATCTCTAGGTATATATATTAACGAAGAAACATAAGTACATAACAAGGTTGGGCCCAAGGCCCATACAAGATAGGAAAAAGAAAGGAGAGCCCATTATGATATACAAGTATGAGTAGTCTAGGATTCAAGTATTGGGTAGGGAGCCCATTTTTAACTCATTCAAGTGTACTCCTATATGTTGAATGAAAAGAGCAGAAGTGCAATGCATCAATCCTCTATCCATGAGAGGTCTGCTTTAGCAATCATGTCTCAGGGAGGTGGCCAAAGTGGTGGTAGAGGTAGAGGCAGGAGTGTGTGGCCAACTACTGATAATAAAGACAAGCTCAAGTGTGAGCAATGCGGTTGTACCTAACATACCAAGGAGACCTATTGGAATCTCCATGGTCATCCTGCGAGAGCTCCTATAATTGTAGGTAGAGTGGGTTGTTTTGGAGGCATTGGTGGCTTCTTTGCCCACTCAGTTGTCTCAGGCTGTTCTTCTTCATCTGATTCTACCTGTGCGGTTCTCATTTTAGCTCCGATTACTCACAATTTTTGCTTATCCCGAGAAGAAATTGAATCCTTTCAACCCTTTATGTCATAGTTGGAGACTCCTTCTATAACTACATCCTTATTTGCCCTCTAAGGTACATCAACTACTCCATACAATCCCTCTCTTTCTTCTGTCAGCCCCCTCCTAGTTCATGAATTCAGGAGCTATTGATCACATGACGGGTATGTCGTCTCTCTTTTCCACCTATCGTATTTGTTCCAAGAGAGTTAGGGTTGTTGATGGTACCTATTCTTCTATTTTGGGAGAGGACAATATTGTTACTCCTTCTATGCCTCTTACATATGTTTTACAGGTCCCTAATTTTCTACAAATCTTATGTCTGTTGGTAATACCACTAAATCTATAAGGGTTACATTCTTTTCAACCCCTTGCCTTTTTTAGGATCTTGTGACGAGGAAGACTATTGGCTGTGGGCGTGTGAAATGAGGCTTATACTTGCTGGATCATTCACCTCAGTTGTCTCTAGGACATTTGTTTTGTTTTGGGAGTAGTTCTCATGTTGCTAATATGATGTGGTGGCATTAATGCCTGGGTCACCCCTCTTTGTTGTTGACGAAAATGTTTTCTCATTTAGGGGGGCATTTGGCATATTGGCTAATAAGTTCTTTTTAAAGATAAGTACTTTTTAAAAAAAGGTAGCTCTGAAGTTGCCTATTTATAAGTACCTTTTTTCGTCCTAATCACATTTACTTATTACTTATTTATTTTTACCGAACAAATTCATTTGTAAATAAGTACTTTATTTTGACCAATAAGCAGTGTAGTCAAAATGTTGCCTTGGCAACGCCTAGGCAACCACCTCACCTAGCTAGGACCCCTATCGCCTAGATCATGATCTAGGTGGGCACTCTTTAATTCTTATATAATATGAGCAAAATAAATAATTTTGGTTGCCTAGGCATCACCAAAGCAACGCCTAAGCATCCCCTCGCCTAGGCATTGCCTTGACACTTTGACTACACTGTCAATAAGTAAATAAGTACTTAATAGTTGTGTTGCCAAACGCACCATTAGTGTCATCTTCTAACTTTAATTTTTATTGTGAATCTTGTGAACTTGCAAAACATTGTGGATCTTCATATACTTTTCTTGAAAGTCGAAGCAGTTCCCTTTTGATATAATTCATTCTGATTGAATAAATCCGGTGAACCTCAAATCTAATGTTTGAGTTGAGAACTCACAAACCCAAGGGGGTGGCTAGGTCTCCTTACAAGTATATCTACCCTTTTTAAGATTATGCAATCAAAGTATTAATTAAGGGATGATAAATAAAAGTACAGGAATATAGAAGACAATCAAACCACAACACATTATTTTTACGTGGAAACCCTCCTGGGAAAAACCACGGGACCTAGTCCAGCAAAGAGATATCACTAAGAGTGAGAGCAAACAAATACTTACAAGACTCGAATTGCACTCAACCGGACTCGACACAACGATCCTCAATACTCAGTCCTCCACGCCTCAATAAGCAATCATGAACCTGCAAGTCTCGCGATAGCTTGTGCTCCTCCTAGATCTCCACAACAACCACGATCCTCCTCGGATCGATCTCCTTCGCAAAGGCTCCAGATTACACCGGCCAATTGTTCTTAACAAGAACGGGTTTATGGTTGATTAATAATACACCATATTTAGATTCCAAACAATAGGAATGCCCAATCAAGCAAGAATGAAGCAATCAATGGCTTGCAATCTCTAGGGTTGAAGAGGAGAGGAGAATGAGTTTGGAAAACCTTAATAATCCCTTAGAAACTCTCTCTAAACTCTCTAATCTTCTTAGGTTCAAATGGGGAATCAAACCCAACTTAAATAGGGTCAAAAACGGACTTCTAATATGAGAAAAACACTGTTTACGCGCTGACCGTTCGAACAGTTGAGGCTACGGGTGCAATTTACTGAAACCGTTCTGGTACCGTTCGAACGGTTCCAAAACCATTTGAACAGTGGTTTCGAAACTCAGAATTTGGAAAAACTTCCTTCACGAAAGTTGTAGATCTTTTCGTTCTGGTCGATTTGATATATTATGGACCAAAATTTGAGTTACGGTCAATAAGTTATGCTCCTTACACCGAACCTTGGTTTCTTTTACCCTCTAACACCTCTCAAGGCTACATATCTAGGCACCTAAGGTTCATATAATTATTCTAAGTCAATTTCCACCTAAGGTAGCATGGTATCTAGGTCACTTACCATCCTATGAGTGAAACGAAGGCTATAATTGGAATGTCTTTAACTGATCTTCTTCGGTCTTCATCTTTACTTGTCTTGAACGCTTGTAGGTCATGACAAAAGACACATTAGACTCATTGTTTTGACAACGGAATAAGCCATTACTAAAACATATGGACTTTACAATCTCCCCCTTTGGCAATTCTGTGGCAAAACCAACCTGAAGTACATGACTTGACACAAACTCCCCCAAAACACATCAAACACAGAATTAGATCATTACACAAATTGAAATACGATCCAAATTAGAGACACTTGAAGCTCTTGTCATGTAAGGTCTATTTGTTGCAAACCTGCACCTATACATGCTAATAAAAACCCCATGAATCATATATGAAATATGAAAATAATTACACAGGTATTGCAAGGAATGTACTGAACTAGGAAAATAATAGCCTAACATTCTCCCCCTTTTTGGCACAATTGCCAAAGGTAGGCAAGAAGCCAATATCACAAAAATATATCAATTTAGAGCATATGCAATATCAAGACAACCACAATACAATCAAGCAACTGTAGACAGTGCAGGGACTATAGAGCAGGGAACAAAATATACCATTACAAAGCAAAAACTTCCCCTCAACAACTCAACTTGATCTTCTCCCCCTAAGATCAAGGACACCACCAAAAGCAGGGCACCTATGCTAGAAAGGCCCATGCAAAAAAACAAAAAAAACACACTAATATTACAAAAAAAATATCATGTGTCACACAAACATGCATCAAAAGCATTCCAAACAGTAGTAATTTAAAATTACAAATCTAATGAAGAACATGATTAGTTATTCCGATTGAGGATACACATCTAACTAAATCTCACGGAATGTTAAGGCATAACCAATTCACTTAGTCGCATTTAGTGAACAGTTCAAAAGTGAAGCTTTGTGTGTAGTGGTGATCTGACTAGATACTAAATCAAGGTTTCTTTCTCTTTCCAAAGATATGACATTCACCACTAAGGGGACTTCCGAAGACTTAAATCTAAGAAGTCAAACCTAGTTAGATCCCAATATGCTGAATTTTTTACATTTTGGTACTCCTTTATCCATTTTTATTTGACTTAATATTTTTTTTCTACTTTTGGTCAAATACCTCCGAACTTTGTAAGATTTCTTTTGATGTTCTTTATCTGAACATATCTTTTCATGCAATGCTGACTTTCACATTATCCGAATAGGTAGCTTTTTTCTATTAGCAGTAGGGACTTTCACACTAGCAACCCAGATAGATAGCTACTATCTACATAGGTAGCCATTACTTACTGTTTGCACCTAAAAGTAGCTTTCACACTAGCCCAATAGGTAGCCTTTTTCATTGCAACAATTTTTGCTCATGGAGGATACACAAAATGGAGATGACTAACAATATGGTTATTCTAGATTGGTCATCCTAGCTCATACTTTTGGGATAAAACATACACCTACAGATTGAGAATTAGACTTTTCAACAAAATCAGTCAGAGTGCATATGAAATAGCAAATCATACACACATGAATAAGTCTTTAACTATACAAAATAAAACCAGTCTCATTTTCAGCCTAACCAATAGATTATAAAGGTGATATATCCTCAATCAAAAACAAACTCATGTTCAACCTTGGACATGTATAAAAATAAAGATCACACAAGGAATGCAGATCATGTAATTCAAACAAGGACAACATGATAAAAATACTTTTGGATTTTATTGTTTTTCAATGTTTTTGAATTTTTCAAAATAAGCAAAACAGAAAAACAAACAAAAGCAAATAACAAAACAAAAATTAATAGTATACACAAATAGCATAGCACTAGGACAAGATATAACAAACAAAGCACATCCTAGGCTATGACAAGCATGGGCTAAGTGAAGCCCTTCTGGTCTTCCTTTCTTACCCAAACGGCTTTAACAACTTTATTAACTTCCTAGACATATCTACTAGGATATCAACTCTCCTTTGAAGATTCCCATTAAGATTATTTTGGTTCTCAAGATCATGATTGGGCATTCTTCGAAGTTTAGGACATCGAGGCATAATATGCCCTTCACTCCATATTTATGACATATATGAATGAATTTCTGAGTTGAAGGGTCTTTCTTATTCTCAGGAGGATGACTTTTATCACCAGGCTTAGTGTTCGAGGTAGATGGAGTTCCCTTCATATCTCCACACCTCTAATCTTGCTCAAGATCAGCCAACTTGATTTCAAGACTTGTCTTTTGATCAAGACAAACATGCAAAACAGATTCAAGAAGCTGAACCTTGACAAGGAGGGAAGCCTTCTATTCCTCAAAGTATGACACAAGAGCTTTCAACCCTGAAGTCACTTGGTCTAAGGCATCTCTTTTCATTCTAATTGATTTTACCTTATTGGACATAGAAAACTGGGTCTTTTTCAGCTTTAGGCATTCCTCAAACAGCTCGTCATAGGCTGCCTTGGGGTCTCCCTCAGACTCAGTCATTCTGACTCTCTTCATCATCCTCACTATCACTATGGTGTTGGTTATTCACAGCATTTGAAGAAGATTCTTCAACCCCAGATAAGGATGCAGTGAAGGCCATATAACCCTTAGTCTCCTCACAAGAAGAACTATTTGATTCCTCAGATTCACTGTCATCCTTTACCTTGCCCTTAAATCTTTTTTTATTAGAGCACTCAGTGGCAATATGGTCATAGCCTTGACATTCATAACATTGAACACCTTGGGATTTACTGTCACCACTTTTAAGACATCTCTTGTTTTTAAAGTTCTTGTATTTAGGTTTCTCAAAAGATTTTTGTCATTTTGGATTAAATCTCTTATTAAATTTCAGAAATTTTCTGAATTTCTTTGCAAATAAAGTCAACTCTTCTTCATCATCCTCGGTCATTATCTGAATCATCTATGGATTCCTTAACAGATTTCAAGGCAATAGATTTTGGTTTCTTAGATGAGTTCAGATTTAACTCATAGGTTTGGAAATAATCAACTAACTCTTCAATTTTGAGAGCATTAACATTTTTGCTCTCTTCGATGGCGGTAACCTTCGATCGAAATCTCTCAAGTAGAAATCTCAAAAATTTTCTAACAATTTTGGACTCAGGAATTCTTTCCCCTAGATTAAAACTAGAATTGACAATGTCACTCAGATTAGCATAAAAACTGCCAAAAGTTTCATTATCATCCATTATCAACTTTTCAAACTTAGAGGTAAGTATTTGAAGTTTGGAGATCTTGACTATTGTAATCCCTTCATGGGTAAGTTTAAGAATGCCCATGCCTCCTTCGAGGTGTCACATTTAGAAATACGCCGAAATTCTTCGGGTGTGACAGCCGTAAAGATTACGTTAAGACCTTTATTATTCCATCTACAACTTTCAAGATCAGATCTACATTGGTCCATTCAAAAGAAGGTTTAGGGATGGTCAGGTCATCTATGGTCTTTGTTGAATGGGTCCAACCTTGTTCAACAGAGATCCATACTCTCTCATCCAAAGATTTTAGAAAGACTCTCATACGAGCTTTCCAATAGGCATAATTATTTCCATCAAATAATGGTGGATAAGATATGGATCCTCCCTCTCTTTGGAGACTCATATTCACTTAAAATAAGAATGAGATCGCACTAATAAATTAGTGAACCCGCTTTGATACCAATTGAAAAAATCCGGTGAACCTCAAATCTAATGTTTGAGTTGAGAACTCACAAACCCAAGGGGGTGACTAGGTCTCCTTACAAGTCTATCTACTCTTTTTAAGATTATGCAATCAAATTATTAATTAAGGGATGATAAATAAAAGTACAGAAATATAGAAGACAATCAAACCACAACACAAAGGATTTTTACGTAGAAACTCTTCTAGGAAAACCCACAGGACCTAGTCCAGCAAAGAGATATCACTAAGAGTAAGAGCAAACAAATACTTACAAGACTCGAACTGTACTCAACCGGACTCGACACAATGATCCTTAGTACTCAGTCCTCCACGCCTTGATAAGTAACCACGAACCCGCAAGTCTCGCAATCTATCGCAATAGCTTGTGCTCTTCCTAGATCTCCACAATAACCACAATCCTCTTCGGATCGATCTCCTTCGTAAAGGCTCCGGATTACACTAGCCAATTGTTCTTAACAAGAACGGGTTGATGGTTGATTAATAATACACCCTATTTGGATTCCAAACAATAGGAAAACCCAATCAAGCAAAAATGAAGCAATCAATGGCTTGCAATCTCTAGGGTTGAAGATGAGAGGAGAATGAGTTTGGAAAACCCTAATAATCCTTTAGAAACTCTCTCTAAACTCTCTAATCTTCTTAGGTTCGAATGGGGAATCAAACCCAACTTAAATAGGGTAAAAAACAGACTTCTAATATGAGAAAAACACTGTTTACATGCTAACCATTCGAATGGTTGTGGCACCGTTCGAACGGTTGAGGCTATGGGTGCAATTTACTGCAACCGTTCTGGTAGCGTTCGAACGGTTCCAAAACTCAGAATTTGGAAAAACTTCATTCACGAAAGTTGTAGATCTTTTCGTTCCGGTCGATTTGATATATTATGGACTAAAATCTGAGCTACAGTCAATGAGTTATGCTCCTTACACCGAACCTTGGTTTCTTTGACCCTCTAACACCTCTCAAGGCTACATATCTAGTCACCTAAGGTTCATATAATTATTCTAAGTCAATTTCCACCTAAGGTAGCATGGTATCTAGGTCATTTACCATCAAATGAGTAAAACGAAAGCTATGATCGGAATGTCTTCAACTGATCTTCTTCGGTCTTTATCTTCACTTGTCTTGAACACTTGTAGGCCATGACACAAGACATACTAGACTCACTGTTTTGACAACGGAATAAGCTAATACTAAAACATATGGACTTTACACTGGTATTTGGGGTCCCTCTCCACTATCTCTTTATTTGGTTATTAGTACGTTATAACTTTTATGGATGATTACTCTCGTGTCACTTGGGTTTATCTTCTTTATGCTAAAAGTGATGTGTATTTTGTGCTTAATACTTTTCGCAAAATAGTTTGTAGTTTTGTACCCAGTTTGGCACACCCATAAAGTTCTTAAATCTGACAATAGGGGTAAGTATATGTCTAGTGGGCTTGCTTCCTATCTTTCTGAACATGGGTTTGAACACCAAACCTCATGTTTTAAAACCCCCAAACAAAATGGAGTGGCCTAATGGAAAAAATCATTACTTGTTGGAGATCACTTGGTCTCTTCTTTTTATTATGCATGTTCTAAAAATCTTTTGGTCTGAGGCCTTACTCACTGCCACTTTTTGATGAACCATATGCCCTCTAGAATATTGGGATTTAAAACTCCTCTTTATATCATTTTCCCCGGACTTTCATGTTTACTATCTCTCCCAAACAGTTTGGGTGTGTCTTTTATGTTCATGTCTATTGCCTTGACCTATCCAAATTTGATCCCAATGCCCTTAAGTGCATCTTTCTTGGTTTCTCTCCAACTCAGAAAGCATACAAGTATTACCAGCCCGTCTCAAAAGTGCTTAGTGTCACTATATGTCACTTTTTCTTTCTCCATTTATAAAATGGTTCTAAACCTTGGGCACCATGATTTATTTCTTTGTTTCCCATCCTAGGTCCTTTCATCATGATACTGGTTACTTCTGCCCATTTGCACTTTCTGATGGCTAATTCAAGAACTAATTCTGGATATGACATAGTCCTGAATATGCAATCAACGTGTGCCTCAGATCATGCCATGCATTATTTATTAGTTGAAAGATAAAGCATGCAAGGGGTTTGTGATGAGAATTATGTTCGATTAGTTTCTGCAATTAGATTTCACTAAATGGACTATAGTTCCTTTGCTAACACCTGCAATTTTCCTGAATTCTAGGAATTTTTCTCTCTTATGGATAGACTAGACAGAATAACATATATTGTTTGACGAGTGGTATAAGAGTATTATATGGATGTTGATTCGGGGAACTGCTCTCTTATTATACACATATTGGATTATACTCACAATTGGATTTTATGACTGATTAATATTTCTAATAGAAACATGTACAGTACTCATGAGTTGGTTGTCAACCAAGGTTTAAATTTCAAATAAATTTTGAGGACTTACATATTTCATTTTGGTTTCTAGTGATTGTGAAACTTTTGACAATTCAACCAATTTTGGGTAAGTTTATACAGAATTTCTAGTATTTCAGAGAACTTCATTTCGATTCTGACCAAGATCAATATCTATGCTGCAATTGAAATTTGATACTTTTATTGTCAGTGTAAGCATTAGATGGGTTTGGGCTGTATATTTTCAGATTTATAATTATGTGACAAGAATCCTATTTGTTGACAGAAGGAAATGTTTTTTTGTGTCCGCGTGTGTGTGCGTGAAATGCTACTTTTTAACTGGTTATGATGCATTTATCTTTTACTTCAACTGAAGACTCTCGATTTATGAATCATAAGTAGCATAAAAGGTTGTTGAGGATTATCTAGCTGCTATATTTTTTTGATTGTATTGGGGTTTATTGTTCAGGTTGATACTGCAGGTTGGTTGCAGAGGACAAAGCAGGAGAAAGGACCAGCTTCCTTGAGCATTATGCAGTCAAGAAAAAGTATTATGAGGGCTCATGTAGTTACTTTGGTGCTTGATGCAGAAGAGGTGTGTCATATATTGTGTGTTCTTTCTTCATAATTTTCTATCGATGTGTGGATCCTATGAGATTCATGCGATTCCTGTCAAGATGATGAAACTAATAATCTTTTGTTTTATAAAAGACAATTTAGCCCATTATTACATTTTGAGGAAGTGCTTGATGCAGCATGATTTCCCAAGCATGTGTGTAGGCTTGCTGCGATGGGAGAATGATTATAGAGGAGAATAAAATAAGAACAATAAGAAATTGGATCATCCAAGCCTTTG
The DNA here is from genome assembly GCA_015143295.1 of Tetracentron sinense. Lineage (NCBI taxonomy): Eukaryota > Viridiplantae > Streptophyta > Magnoliopsida > Trochodendrales > Trochodendraceae > Tetracentron > Tetracentron sinense. The sequence continues at coordinate 436,855 of CM026555.1, read as the reverse complement.
TGAAGACTTCCCGTATCATTCAACTTCAAAGGAGGGATGTCTTTTCTGAGACAGAGAAACCAAACAGCTTAAATTTGTTTTCTACCACAATTCACCTATGCCTCTTATTATAATATAGGAGTGTAAAAAGATCATAAAATTTTAAAGCTACTTAAAATTTTCCCTAACTCATCCAAATTCTAATTCCAAATAGATCTAGCTAATAAAATCAAGTAAAAACTTTAAACAAAATCGACTTTGATGTAAACTACATTAAATATCCTATTTTATTACTTTTCCTTGGTGATTTCATCAATGCCTTTGATGTCTAGCAAATAAACTCTCCTCTTGTTTGTGTTTTACATTTAGTGTTGGCAAGAAATTTCTCAATTTGGGAAAGGGAAACAATTGTGAAAGTTTTCAATTTGGCGGAATATATCATAGCTGTAGAGACAGGGAAAAAAATTAGGAAGAAAGTAAAATTTTCCAGTGAAACTTTAGGGAATGCTGAAAGAGACATGGTTACTAGTTCGGGAGATGGGACTCAAAATATTACAAAAACTACCATGTATAATAAGGGGTCGTTTGATAAAACTTAAAATAGGACTTATTCACTTATTCTATTTAATTAAGTTATTTTTGAGTAAATAGACTCTTTGATAATCTAAGGATTTTATCTAAATTTTTTAGTGTTTTAGTGGTTTTTTGTCTTCTTCAAAAAGTAATCTTACATCACTTTTTTAAAAAGCTCTTATCACACTAAATCGGGTAGCCAATTCACCGTCAATTACGTCGATTTTAGGATGTAATTGTCCTCACAAGTTTTTTTAAATGCCAATACTGCCCTCTTAAGATTAAAAGGGCTCAATTGTTTCTTCCTCAATATTCTCTCACTCGATAGTCACAGAGCTATCATCTCTTTACTCTCTACCCTCCATCGCAGGTCGACGCTGCTCATCGCCGGTCACTGCTGCTCATCGCTGGTCGCCAAGGCCTCGTCGTCTTCTTTATTACTGTTCGTCTTTCTACTCGTCGTCACTGCAGTGTCCCTCTCTTTAGTTATGTTTCTTCTCTTCCCTAGGGTTCGGTCCAGGATGGAGGTTTTCTCCGTTACTGTTCGGTAAAGATGGGAGTATTGTCCCTCTCTCTTTATTGATTTTTTTTTCTAATAGACTCTTCGAGTCTTGACCCCAGAAGCTACGGATCATGAACGAAGCTATGATCCCTTTGATTTCAGATGGCTTGGTTATCAATCTCCTTAGGTCCCAGCAAATCCCAATGCTACCAATCAAGGCCACACTGTAGTAGTTCACTAAGCACAACCCTGGACAAATCTTAGTAGAAATTCATACCTACCGAACAGCATACTCCATCCTTATGAGGATCATTGAATAAAAGAGAGATGACAAAGCATAGTAAGGTATCATGGGTTGGATCAATGGAACCCTCGTCTCTTACCCATATCAAATTATTTTCCTGATTCGCTAAATTATAATGCCTTGATTTGTTTGTCTATGTTAGCAAGGTTATGGTTTTGCCAAGAACTAGACTATGAGGGAACCCAGAGTACCCCAAACTGGAAGATCAATGAAAGATTGCTTTAGGTGATCCTCTTGTGCCTTGCACATGGTTTCCGCCACAACGCAGAGATTTTGAAATATCCTGAATTGGGCTTTCTGGTCTTTTGCCTGCAAGTGATAAGTTAGACAAAACTCAGAAAATAAATCAAGTGAGACCCCAAATTTGAAATGTTTTTGTCCAAAAAATGGTAAAATTTTCAACAATGACACCAAATACCTTTATAATAAAGCTCTTATTTAAGGTATTATAAAACATGTTAATGAAAAATAAAACTTTTTAATTAGACTATTAAACATTATCAAACAAACAGTTTTTATGAAATGACTTAAAATAAATAGCTCTTATTTTTTAGACCTTAATTTAAAAGCTTTTATTAAAATCAATAAGTTTTATCAAACGAACCCTAAGTAGGACAAATAGATGGGCAAAGCTAGCATATATATATATATATATATTAGGATAATTAATAAATACATGCTTTAACCTCATGGTTCCAACATATGTATAAGAAGTCCTAGAAGATGATGTGGTAAAGAAGTTTTGATAACTCTTTTGTTTGATACCAAGATTATAACCAATACCAGCCTTATCATAAACACATTTTTTATGTCCTAGTATTGTGTGTAGTGTCTTTTTACCATTAGTGAATTTAGTTACAATGCATATTAAGTCTTCAACTTTAGTTTTTAACTTATCACAATCATTGCATGCATTGGTTGGGATTTGAGTCCTAGAATCAATTTCCTATTTCTCCTTTTTCAAATTTTCATTTTCTTTTAGTAAAATATTATTTTCATTTTGCAAAAACTCATTTTTATTTGAGAGAGAAGAATTTTCTTTCTTAAGCATTTTATTCTTGGAAGCCATTTTTCTATATTCATCATAGAGTTTATCAAATGCTTCCCTAAGTTCTTCAAAGGAAGGAGATTCATCGCAATTAGAATTTTCCTTATCCTCATGTCCCATTAGGCATAGATTGCCGACTTCTTCTTCGCTTGAGCAAGCATCTGATTCACTATCATGTGAGTCATCCCAAGTTATAGCCTTCATAGCTATTTTCTAGAATTTTTGGCTCTTCTTGAGTTGGGAGCACTCAGGCTTGATGTGTCCCGGTTTTTTGCATTCATAGCAAATGATGTCTTCTTCTTTTGCTCAATTTTCCCTTGATGACTTCTTTGACGAATTCTTTCTTAAATGCTTTTTTCTTGAGGTTCTTCTTATGCTTCAAGACCTTGAATTTTCTTGCCATGTGAAGCATCTCCTCATCTTTTTCACTATCCTTCTCTTCTTCACTTTCTTGAGTAATCTTTAAGGCATGTCCCTTCTTGGATTTTGGCTCAGCATCATTGTGTCCTCATGATGATCTCATGAGTGATCCTAGATGCTCATCCATTTGTAACTTGGTAAGATCTTTTGCTTCTTGGATGGTCGTCACCTTTGGAGTCCAATCTTTTGGTAGTGAGCAAATTATCTTCCTCACATTTTCTGCATTTGAATACTTTACCAAGAGATTTCAATTCATTAATAATGTTAGTGAATTTTGTAAACATAAAGTAAAGTGGTTCATTTTGTTCTATTTTAAACAATTCATATTTATGGACTAACATACTAATTTTTTCTTCTTTAACTTGGTTTGTCCCTTCATAAGTAATTTGGAGTTTATCCCAAATTTCGTTAACCGAGTCACAAGCCGAGACTCTATTGAATTCTTGTGGACTCAATGCACAATATAAATTACTTATAGCTTTGACATTGAGTTGAAATAGTCTAATGTCGGCTTCCGATCATTCATCCCCATCTATAGGTATTTGTATACCATCAACATTTTTAGTGGGGATGTAGAGACCATTTACTATTATTTGCCAAAATTTATACATTATTCTGACTTTCCAATAATTGTAATTTTCAACATTAAACAAGTCTAATGTCGGCTTCCGACCATTCATCCTCATCTTTAAGTATTTGAATACCATCAACATTTTTAGTGGGGATGTGGGGACCATTTACTATTATTTGCCAACATTTATAGTCTAAAGCTTGAATGAAATTCATCATTCTAACTTTCCAATAATTAAAAGGGAATGAAAATTAGCAATACTATACAAACAATGCAAAGCAATAAAGTAAAGAGAAGAGAAAGAGAATACAAACACAAGATGTTCTCGAGGTTCGGCAATCCCGCCTACGTCCCCGCTTTAAGCTTCTCCGCTCAAGGATTCACCACGATTTACTAATCGCACAATCTTCTTACGGGTGAAGTGCAAGATAATCTTCTCTCTTGACTTCCCTGATCTTCTTTCGGGTGAAGATCCAACCTTACAATGAAGCTCCTTACTTCAAGGACAAGAATCCACCGATTCTTGATTTCAAGCACACTTTGTAGAAAGTGATTTTACAATCATAAAATGCTCCTTACACGAGCTAGATGATCTCTTTGAAGCTTTCTAAAAATCTCTCAAAGATTGGAGTTGAGTAACTCAAGATTGGACTTTTGGGATTTCTAGGCTATACTCAATAGATTTAGAAATCTAAGTTTTGGAGTGAATGATAGAATGATTGGATTGATAGGAGTTGTTTAAGTTCATAAATCATTTCATTTTATAGTCCAAGAAGTTTTATGGCCATTAGAATGAGTGCAAAACTAGCCGTTACAGGGTTTTTAATACCTGTCCCGAAGCATCTAGTCGACTGGATGGGTGACCACAATGGCCAAATTAAAATCCTGGCCTTCATCTAGTCAACTGGATGGATTGTGCGATAGCCGGCTCGGGTCGATCTCCTCCCCACATTAATGTTTTCACACTAATGAGAATTCGAGATCTTTAGAGTCACCACCAATCAAAAACTCAGGTGTGATTGGTCACCCAATATTATCCTTTTTGGTCCGAGAACCAAAGGTCGGATTCGGGGGTTCTTTTATGAGTAGAGGAAGGTGTTAGGCACCCCTACTCATCCGTCGAATGATGGTTGTCTTCTAATTATTCTCCATTTATTTTAATCTTTCACTAATTAAATAATTAATTTTTTCCTTTTTTTATCTTTTTATTTCGAGATTAGAATTCACCCCTCCTTGACCGAATCGAGGTGATTTCTCTCTGAGCGACAAAACCCTTTCCTTAAATCGGTGAACGAACATGCTCTCTCCTTGACCGAATCGAGAGGGGCCCTGCCTACTTTAGTGGAAAAGGGAAGAACTAACAATAATAAAAAATACAATGAAAGTAAGGAGAAGAAATCAAATATCTCTTCTTCATACTCTCTCATTCGTCCGGATTTCCAATACCTCATGACCGTTTGGAGGGAAATATTTGGACTACTTAAGGAAGCGGAGGAAGAAGAGTCTTGGATGGGTAAAAGTAGAATGGGAGAGGAATTTTGCATACCTTTTGATTGCGCTCCAATGAGCCCGCGCTCCAAGTACCTAAAGATAAGAACAAAGAAGATCCGAACTCCGCGACTCCTCCAAGATGATTTAGGGTTTTCTCCGGACTCCCTAAGGTTTGGTAAGATCTCTAAGCTTCCAAAGTTTTCCCAAGACTAGGGTTTTTCTAGGACTCCAAAGGTTCTCCTTATATTTTTCAAAATGAAGTAAGAGTGTGGGGTGAAAGTCTTTTCATAATGGAAAAAGAATAGGTTTTCTTGCTTTTTGCCGATGTGGGAACTAAATTTCTCCCATAAAACTCAAATAGTTTTTTAAAGAATGAATTTTTCCCCTCTTTTGGGCTTGGTCTAGATTGGGCTTGGATTGGGCTTTGACTTTGACTTAACCTTGGGTTATTTCGGAGTTCGGATCTTCTTCATTGAGTCCGTCTTTCGATACTTAGAGTTAAAAGGGCATTTGGCCGTGCAAAATTGGGTGTCTACATGGATCATCTAGTCGACAGAAAATCCATTTTTCTTTACCATAATGATGGGAATGAATTCATAGCCTTATCTTTATCATGATTTTTATCATTTCTTAATTCTTATGATGTTCTAGGTCCTTAGAAAGATATCCAAACATAGTCTAAAGGAACCTAAAGTCAATCTAGGCTTTGAGCTTTCAAACAACCAAACTTTGAGGACTTTTTACAAAAGTCTTAATCACTCTCAAACTAAAATATAAAACTATTAAACATTTTTTAGAGTCTTCATTCTTCTTGATCTTGACTTGATTTGTCTTCTTTGGCTTCTAGATCAATCTTCTCCTTTTTATATCTCCATCTTAATGACTTAAGCTTTGATATGATCTTTAATATCTTCAATTTGATCCAATAGCTTGCTTTTGACTTAATGTTGAATCTTCTCATAGATGGTGTATTTTTCATGCATTTTCCCTGAATGGTTTGCTAATGTTCTTGATAAACTGATTTTCGCATAAACTCAATTGAGACATTAGTAACATAAAGATCATTACATTATTGTGTTATCATCAAAATCACTAAGGGAACCTATGGTGGAAACCTATAAGCTAATAATATTGTGCTTCGCGAGCCCACTAGTGTTACTACCCATGGAACCTTTTCTCCAAAACCCCCACTTATCAGAGTCTTATGCCTAAGACCGTTTAATACCCGTGCTAATGACCCTTCATAGATGAGTCAACTTAACTCCCAAGTGCTTCCTTGAGTTACTTGGGTAAGAGATGAGAGAACACATAAGTGAGAATAGAGAGTATCGACACTTGAGACACTTGATTTACTTGAAGGTAAGTAATTACGACTCTCTAAGGTATGTCCCAAATGAGGAGCTTTTATTTACCAATATAGTTAAAGTATCGCCTAGGCATTGCTTAGGTGATCGCTTCGCCTAGCTAGGACTCCTAGTGCTTGCATTGGGGTCTAAATGGGAACTCAATAAGAGTTATTTTCCTAGCATCATTGCCTAGACGCTAAACCACTAGTGACACTTGAAGATGAAACCTAGAAGAGAAGATGGAGAGAGAGAGAGAGGAAGAAGACATGTTGGGAAAAAAATGATTAAAGAGATTTCTCTCTAATCTTTAATCCTTTTATATTATAATAACTCTAATATGCCTATTATAAATATACCCTTGATGAGATATCTAGTGTATCACACCTACATAATTAATCATATCTCAACACTCCCCCTCAAGCTGAGCATAGATATTCAACATGCCTAGCTTGTTAAGAATACCTTCTAAGCTAGCTTTAGTAATCCCTTTCGTGAGTATATCAGCTAGTTGATTTCCCATTGTAACAAACAGCAAGCAAATGTTTCCTGAAGCAACTTGTTCTCTAATAAAGTGTCTGTCAATTTCAATATGTTTAGTTTGATAATGTTGAATGGGGTTCTGGGCAATATTGATGACCGCCTTGTTATCACAGAACAACTTCATAGGAACATCCACCTCCATTCCTAGATCTTGTAGTAAAATCTTCAACCATAATAATTCAGCTACCCCATGAGCCATTGCCCTATATTCGGCTTCAGCACTTGACATAGCCACCACTCTCTACTTCTTGCTTCTCCAAGTGATGAGATTACCATCAAGGAAATTACAATACCCTGTGGTAGACCTCCTATCATCTATACTTCCAGCCCAATCAGCATCAGTATAGGCTTCTTGTTGAATATGACCATGGTTGGCAAATAGAAGGCCCTTCCCTGGAGTAGTCTTAAAATACCTCAAAATTCTCTCCACTGCCTCATAGTGAGGGATCTGAGTTTCATGCATGAATTAACTAATTACACTGACTGCATATGCGATGTCAGGTCTAGTGAGAAAAAGATAAATAAGACGACCTACCAGTCTTTGGTACATCTCTTTAATTTCTAGTAATGGGCCTTCACTGGAGCTCAACTTATGATTCTATTTAATAGGAGTGTCTGCTGGCCAAGAACTCAATGCCTAGAAAGTACTTCAGGCTGCCCAAATCCTTGATCTCAAATTCCGTTGCTAGGAATTTCTTCAGGTGTTGGATCTCTGAGGAGTCATTTCCAGTCACCACCATATCGTCAACATAGACAATTAAAGTTGTAATTAACTGTCATTTTCTCCTGACAAAGAGAGTGATCAGCATGGCTATGTGAGTAACCCATCCTCTTCACGGCTTGACTGAACCTTTCAAACCTAGCTCGGGGGGATTATTTCAAGTCATAGATAGATTTCTTTAACCTACAAACTCTTCCTTCACTATTTGGAAGTTTGAATCCCGGAGGAGGAGACATATACACTTCTTCTCGTAGATCTCCATGAAGGAATGCATTTTTCACATTTAACTGACGTAGGGGCCACGAGTGGTTCGCAACTAAAGACAAGAGAACTCTTCTGGAGTTCATTTTAGCAACCGATGCAAATGTTTCCTTATAGTTATCCCGTTTGTCTAAGTATACCCCTTAGCTACCAGTCTTGTCTTGTACCTCTCAATGGATCCATTTGCCTTATGTTTCACGGTGAACACCCATTTACAGCCTACATTTCTCTTTCCCTTAGGTAACTCCACCATTTCCCATGTATTATTCTTGACCAAAGCTTTCATTTCTTCCATCGTTGCATTGCGCTACTTAGGATCAAAGACAGCCTCCTGAAACCTGGAAGGTAAAGACACAGAAGAAACAGATGACAAGAAAGTCAAATAAGAGGGTGACAGAGGTGCATACGAGATAAAATTAGAGATAGGATGAATCGTACACTGGCGCTTCCCCTTGCGTATGGCAATGGCAGCGATATCATTATCAATATCAGGAACAAAAATAAGAATCACATAGGACAGTGGAGCAATTTTACCTGGTTCGGAGGAGTCAGTGTTGGGAGATGGTCGTAACACAGTGGTCCCTCCTTTTCACGTCTGGTATAAACTTGTAGGTCTTTCTTAGCAGTAGTCTCAATAGGAACAACAAAATGAATAACATCAGGGACCAACTTCGGAAGTGGAACTGAAGGCAGACTCTCTTCCAACAATTCACTATGCTCCCCCTGAAGAGAGGTAGATGAACGAGGAAAAAATGGGATACTTTCAAAAAAGGTGATGCCCATGGTAATGAACCATTTCCCAGATACAGGATCAAAACACCGATATCCCTTTTATGAAGAGGAATATCCCAAGAAGACACCACGAATGGATTTTGGATTCAATTTGATTCAATTAGGAACCAAAATATGAATGAAGCAGACACAACTAAAGACACAAGGGGGAACAGTAAACAGAGGCTGGTCTGGGTAGAGTAGTTGATAGGGGACTTCAACAGCAAGACCCGAGATGGCATGCGATTAATCAAATATAGGGAGGTGTGCACTGCTTCAGCCCAAAACTTCTTCGGAACATTCATTCTGGTCAGTAAGCTTCTAGCCACTTCCAAAAGATGACGGTTCTTACGCTCGGTTACCTCGTTTTGTTGAGGAGTATAAGGGCATGTACTTTGATGGATCATACCGTGCTCTGCCAAATATTGCCTTAAATCACCCTCAAGGTATTCCTTAGCATTATCGAAGCGGAAAATTTTATTCTGCTTCTCAAATTGAGTTAAAACCATCTTGTGAAACTTCTTGATGAGGTCCGGGGCTTCAACACAGGACTTCATCAAGTAAATCCAGGAATAACGGGAGAAGTCATTCACAAAAGAAATAAAATATTGATAACCATGCACAGACATGACATCAGAATGGATCAGCTGAAAAGGAGACACACTTTTATTCATACTTGGAGAGAAAGTAGATCTACAATGTTTTGAGAATTCACACACATCACACTATAGACTATGACTAGGAACAAATTTAAACAGGTCCGGAAAGACCAACTTTAAGAATTTAAAAGACAAATGACCTAGACGATTGTGCCACAATCTGAGTTGGACATCATTATTGCTACTATTAAGACTACTACTAATCTGTAATGTTAAAGGAGAGTTAGCCACATTCACGAGGTAGAGGCCATTTGTCTGAACAAAGGAAGTAGAGGCGGAAGAACCTTCCATCTAACTTAAGAGACGGCGGAAACGATCAAGATCTGCATTAGAGAAGCTCTCGGATGAAGATGGTCTAGTGGGAGATGCCGATGCGATTGAGTTACCCAAGTTAGGAGGCATGAAGGTTACAGTGTTGCCTCTAGGGGTGCCCATTTGCTGTCCGGGACAAGAAAACTTGGAGGGCTGGCCAATAAGATCCGAGCAAGTTTCCCTGGTGTGTCTAGTCTTCCCATAATGTTCACACTTCAACTTATCTTTGTCATCAGGAGACCTATTCTTCCTAGGAGGGTATTTACCATCCTGTGGAGCACTAGAAGATGTGGCAAATGCGAGATGATCGCCGGGCAAAGTAGGTACCATCGCCTTTTTCCTGCAATCCTCACCTTGGACTAGTGAATAAACTTGGTACTAGGAAGAAAACATATCTTTCCCTAAAATCTGAACCTGAGTGACTTCAAAATCCGGATTCAAACCCACCAAGAAGTCAAAAAATTATGTTATCTTCCCCCTGTTTACTATGCCAATCTCTGTCTTTATTAGTGTCCCACTGGATGCCTTAAAGTGGTCCAACTCTTCCCAAAGACCTTGAAGAGTGGAGCAGTAGGTAGATAGACTCTTCTCCCCTTGACGAAGAGTAGCGATCTCTTGTCTCAACTGGTACACCCTGACAATGTTCTGTCGTTGAGAATAGGTTCGAGTCGCCTTATCCCAGATCTCTTTCGCTGTCCGAAGAAACAAGAAACATTTACTAACCAATGGCTGCATGGAATTTAGCAGCCATGACATAACCGTACGACTCTCTTGCTCCCACTTGTTATATGTCTCGGCCTCAGTAGCCGGTTTTTTCACACGGTTGGTCAAGTACCCTAACCTTCCCTCTTCCGCCAATATACATCTTAGCGGACTGAGACCACTCAGGGAAGTTGGTGCCATCCAACTTAACGGTTGTGATTAGCGCATCAGGATTATCACCATAGCTACTAGTGACGGATGTAATGATCGGATTGCTTGGAAGTTAGAACCTTTGATGTCGCAGCAGATACCCTTTCTGACAAACCATCATTGGCTATTGTTGGCACCCCTCTATTCCAAACAAATGAATAGTAAGAGGGAAAAAATAAGTTTTACACAAAACAACCCCAACCATAGAGTAAATAGCTACAAAACACCTCAAATTCTAAGGAGAAAACCGTTGTTACACTAGAAAATACCAAAGTTACACTCCATTATGAAAGCTAGCCACATTATTTATTCTAAACAAAGCAAATATGATTGAAACCAAAAGCAAAAGATGGCCTATGGCCACACTCAAGATATTCTCACGTGAAGTCGTGGACACTAAGGTGTTCAAAAAAACTTCAAATCTGCTCCAAAATGATTGAGATCACTTCTATTTTAGAGAGAGGGAAGTTTCGACCCAAATACAACTATCTTGGGGTTTCAAAAACACCCAAAAGCTTCGCACCAATCAGTTGAACTAAATCTGCCATGTTTTTAATTTCTCAAAAAAATTCTAGAGAACACGGTTACAGGTGCCAAAAAAATTCCAAAAAACTCATCATAAAATTCGGTTAATGCCAAGGTATCATGTGGCATGCCCATCTTCCATGGTCATGAAGAATAGCTTACGAGCACTGTTCACAAAACACTAATCACAAAATCCTGTTCACGAAAACTCCATAAAAAAGGGAAAAAAACACATCTTTTTCTTCCTACTCTGATACCAACTTAAAGATGAAACCTAGAAGAGAAGATGAAGAAAGAGAAAAAGAGAGAGAGAGAGATAGAGAGAGAGAGAGAGAGAGGAAGAAGACGTGTTGGGGAAAAAACGTGATTAGAGAGATTTCTCTCTAATCTCTAATCCTTTTATATTATAATAACCCTAATATGCCTATTACAAATATACCCATAATGAGAAATCTAGTGTATCACACCTATATAATTAATCATATCTCAACAGTGACAAAGGTGGTTTCTCGAGATCCACATAAAATTAGATTATATTTATAAATAAAAATAACAGATTTCACTTAATATCAGATACGTATATGAATGGTTTCTTTAATGTGAATAAAAATGAATTGATGGTTTTAGGGAACTTTGTTCGGGTTTCCATATTTGGTTTTCTCTATAAAATAAAAAAGAAGGTAGCTCTCTCTCTCTCTCTCTCTCTCTCTCTCTCCACATCCGTCTTTCTATATATGCTCTTTTCCTTGTACTCTTAGCTAAAACTATTGTGTTTTCATATTTTTTTTGCATTCATTACTTCACTCCTTGATTGTGAACTATGCTCTTCATTATTTACAATGAAACTTTGTATTGCCTAAGCAATGGCCAATGGGTAGGGGACTCCTCATTTAAGGAGCCCTTATTTCCTAGGCATCGCCAGCATAGTTGAAGGGAAGCTATGTATAGGGTGGGAAGCTCGTTTCCTAGACTTGATTCATCGGACAGAATTGCTTCCTAAGAAGCTTGCTTCCTCTGAAAGACTCGCTTCCTAGAAAGCTTGCTTCCATCAAGTCCTATTTAGTAGTAAAAGGAAGTTGTATGTGTGAAGTGATAGGGTAGACCACAGTCTATAGCTTAGGATGTAGACTCTAAGTAAGTATCGTCGGTTTGAAATCTAAGGCACTTTTCCACAAAAATTTCATGTAAGAAAAATCAAAGGTATAACTACCCATAATAACATAATGAAATTTTTTTTGGTTGGAAGGGTATCAAGTAACATGCGGACACACACTCTAAGCACATGCACGCAGTCAGACCTAAGGGTACTGCTAAGATGCCATAATGGGAAGCAACATAATGGGAATGAGGAGCCTATATCTCATTTATCGCTTCCCCTTTCCAAAGGTTTTTTTGAGTCTCGCTTCTCGTTTTCACTTCTCTCTCTAGTAACTATGGTCGCCAAACATGCGCCTATAACGTTCCTCATAGGCAAGGCTTTGTAAATGGGTGGTTAGGATATACACAAATGTTAATAACCCAATGGTCGTGAAGCCTTTTGGATCTTCTAATTTTCTTCACACACCATGAAGTACTAGGAATATTCTTTTAATCCTATACACCCTTTAGCCATGTCTGTGAACTTTATGTACAATAAAACTACATCATACCATAACTATGGTATATTGACTCAACATGTGTACATAGTAAACAAGTCATGCAGGGGAAATCTATGCATAGTCTGTGTTATTGAACCCAAGCTCTAGTAGGCTCATGTGGAGCCAGAAGTGCCAAGCTTAGGTTTCTCACACCAGGAATTTCACAAACTCAGCCTCAACTTTGTAAATTAGTAATCTTGTGACGATGAACCCGATGTCCATAGAGGGAAATAAATTGGGTCTTAAATCACATTATGATAATAATATAACTGAAGATAACCCTGACCTTAGCACTCTTAGGCAAGGATTAAAAATATGGTTTCAGGGCATGTATCGGTCCCAATTGAAACCTATACATATTGGTTTTAGTATCGGTTTCAGATGATACATATAATTTTTTTCTTTTTTAAAAATAAATCAAATTAATTTTTGTTTAAAAATAAAATGAGTTATAGGAACCAAAGTTACCAAAAATAAAGTCATGGGAAGTGACTGAAAGATAGAGTAGCAAGCACAATTACAATTACACAATGAATGAAAACATAAAGAACTAAAAACAATACGTATCGCTCATTTCGTATTCGTATTATAGGAGGCTCCCGAAACCTATACGTATCGTCCGTTTCGTATCGGTTTTGGCGATTTTTATTCCATGCTCTTAGGCTCTACTCAAGCTAATATATTTTGTGGGACTAACTAAAAGCTCAGTCTTGGCTTATGAGGTTCTGAGCTAGACTTAGCTCCACTCTTTGCAGTCTGATCCTGAAAACTTGCAAAGCCAGCTCTGTTAGTTGACAATGTTACTTTGAACCCCTGCACCATAGATCCTAAAGTAGCACAGGGCAAAATTTAGCTTGATTCTTCCCATGCCTACCATACCAAACAGCTTTCTAATTAATGCCATAATTCACTATTTGTATTTCTAAACTCTTAACTATAGTTTTGCACTTAATAATTTCCAATCTGATAATTCATAATTCCAATATGCACTTTTTAGCTTGACTTTCTTGTCCTGGAAAATGTTTTTCCCTTTCTTTCCACATCCTCCTGAACAAATTCAATAGTAATAGTAAAACTTTAAAGTGCTTTACCTATTCAGGCTTGGCACTCTTAACCATACGGCTGTCATGGCCGTTCCTTATTTATTGCATTGCTTAGTTTAACTGTTTATGCACCTATATTGTTTTGTTGCCACACTTTCCATCTTACTGGAGTGTTCTATGAAAATAGCAATTTACATGATCAATAATTCACAGTATATTTATAAACATACTATTTGGGGTAATAAATAAATTGTTGAATAAACAAATTGCACTTAATAATCTCACCTTGTATAAAAATACTTTATCTTCTCTATCTCTAATAGATTGCAAAATCTAGAAGTAGCATGAAGCATGCTGAAGTAGTTATAGCAAGACGAGCAGTGGAAGAAGGCCGAGGTCTGGTTGTGATCGTGAACAAGATGGATCTTCTAAGAGGAACACAGAACTCGAAGTTATATGAGAAGGTCATTAAAGCTGTTCCAGAAGAAATTCAGACAATTCTACCTCAGGTATGCGAGTTTCTAACACCGTGACACTTACTTTTTCTTGCCATCTGCCTGTGTTTACTTCACCTGTGACCAATTTTGCTTTCATCTGCTGAGTGTAGAACCTTTTTTTTTGATTGGTAAGTACAACTTGCTTAAGGGATTTTTTTGTTGGGGTTATTCATGTTGGTTGAGGATGGAAGAAGTTAACAAAGGATTTATTTGTTGGGGTTCCATGTTTTGCTTTATTAACCTTGATGTTGATGGATACATATATGTTCATTTCAAGTTCTTCTGCATTTTTTCCTAGGACTAATAGCCATTTGTTGGATGGAATTCAAAAGAAGTACCTAATTTGAACAATTTAGTGTGCTGGAATTCTTTGAAGATTATTTTCTGTCATGCATCCCCTGTTGCTCTAGTATGCTCACATGTGTACATCCCATGTTTCTGGCCTCAATTTTCTTAATGAATTGATTTGGAACTAGTTATTGTCTGTATAAGATGCTGGGAATATCAGTATGTTAATCTCAGACAGAAAATGGTAGAACATGCAAAGCCATGATGAAGATCTGATCCAAAGTGGTTGTCTTATCATCTGTTACCAGGTTAACTTACCAATCAAAAGTAAAATATTTCATAGGGAGATTTAGTGACTTAAGTCAATGTTAAGAAGCCTAAGATTTTATTTATTTTTTGACTAGTTCATGTGGTTCCTTTGTAAGTTCCATGCTTTGAAGAGGAGCATGCTTCCTGAACTAAAACATGCTTGTATAACACAACATATCATAGGTAACACTTGTAGAAGAAATACTAAAGTGTGCTTGTGGAACATACATGGATACGTTCTTTTTCATTTTATGTAACTTGGTTTGAGCATACTTCGACTTGTTAATCTTTTTGCTCTTTCCAAGTATACTGAAGAGAGTTGGAAGTCATTAAGCCATAATTCAACATCTAAAGAAGGCAGCTTGCTGAGTTGGTGAAGTCTCTAGGTGTCGAGACCACGACCTAGGTCCGAAACCCATCCTAAGTCCTCACAACCCTTTGCTTATCCATTAGACTCTGTTTTCTTCTATTTTTACTTTCTAATGAGTAACATTAATTGTATCGTATTGATGTAAAAGGAATGTACATGAGAAGGGGAATGAGAAAAATTCCCGCAAAAAGCCATATGATAGACTCAAGAATCACAAAAAGCTTCATCGCTACATATGTTCATGAAATCCAACAATCAAATGTCTATAAACCAATGTTACCTAGGCACTTCAGTTTTCCCAAATTTTGTCGTGCCGACACTTGGACACGACACGACACGACACTCCTTGGTACGTGCCTATATCATGTCATGGTGACATCAACATTATGATTAGGCGCATGGTGCCTCAAGTATGTTGTGCCATTTTAAAAATAAAATTACACGGAACTTTTTGTCAAGTTATGTTGCTTTTTTAGAAACATAGATGAAATTTTACTAGGAGAGCAAGCTGAGCAGCGGCAACAACAACAATCAATATGTACATCTCTCTCTTCTCTTCTCTCTCTTGTTGTTCATTTCTACTCCCTATAAGAGTATTTTTATTACTTAGGTATATACTTCTTTAAAAAAAATTGGGGACTGGTGATCCCCTTCTTTATATTATTATTGTTATTTGAAAATTTTGAGTTACAATATATATATATATATATATATATATATATATATATATATATATATATATATATATATATCTATTTATCATTTTAAAAATTTGTACATCCGTGCCATCATATTGGGATTTTCAGAGCTTGTCGTGCTGAACACCCCTAGACACCTAGACACTTGACACTCATACCACGTGCCTAAGTAACACTGCTATACACTCTAGGAGATGGGATGACCAGTTTCAAAGATTCCATCCTACTAAGGACAGAGCTTAGGCAAGAATGAATCTGAATCTTCAAACACTCTTTTGCTCCTTTCCGTCCAAGGTCCCCAACATACTGCAGGTGGCAGCATGCTCCAGAGAATGTTGCCTTTGGTTTTGAAGACGCCTCTTGGTCATTGAAGTCATAAACTCATAAGGAGGAGGAACTCCAATCATGCCACGGACACTGATAAAGAAGGTGCTGCACATATTTCTCCGCTTCTTTACACACTAATCTATACGAGGAGGAGCAACAATCATGCCGACATACAGTGGACAAGAAGGTGATGCACATCTTTCTCCACTTCTGTACACTGCCTCTGTTGGGATCATCATACATCAGTTCCTCAGATGATCTATCATAAGAATCTTGTCCAAAGTTGCCGACCATATGAATGCCCGCTCTATGACGGGTGAGGCAGTCGCTTACGGGTAAGAGTGGTTATTGAACAAAATGTTCATGAACTACTCGTGCTTGACTCATTAAAAGCTCGAACATCGTTCGCTTATTAAGTAACTGAGCCGAGCTTGAACACCATTTTCGAGCTCATTTACTAAACGAGCCGAGCTTGAACACACCCCTACTCAGCTCGGCAAAAGCTCGGCTCGTATGATTCCGCATATAAGATGACATGAAACGTAAATACTCTAAAATAAGTGACTAGAATGGTAAAATTAGTTAATGGTACTCTAAACTGAGTGACTAGAATAGTAAGTTAAAAGATATTTTCTTTATTCAAAGCTTTGAGTTTGAGGCTTTGACCCAACCAAAGAGACAAAGACCGTTGGTCCGTAGCCCCACCCCATTTCCTTCTTCATCTTCTTCCTCACACCTGTGAGCTCTCTTCCATTTTTGTCGCGTTGCTCCTCTCTTGAAGAATATGCTTCAAGCTTTGAATCCCGGACAGAGAAAATGGAAAAGAATGCTTTTCGAACCATATTTTTGTTAGATTTTTATACATCACTCCATCGTTTTGAATCATTCGGTTTTTTTCAGGTGATATTTTTTGTATTCTTTGAAAATCTATATTTTTTAGTTGATCAATCTTTGCTAAAAATGGAGTTTGATTACTTTTTATAGATCATATTTTCTGATTTTAGAAAGATAGGTTTGTGGGAATTTTTGTTTTGAAGTGAGAAATATCCTTTGAAATTTAGGGTTCCTTTGTATAGCCGAGCCAAACTAAGCTTGAGCTCGATGTGTATTCTACGAGCCGAGCTTGAACGCACTCTGTGAAGCTCAAGTTTGAGCCGAGCTTGAACATAGATGTATTGCAACGAGCCGAGCCCGAACGGCTCGGCTTGGCTCGGTATCATCCCTACTTACGGGTCTATCAGCCGGATGCTCAGATCTTTGGGGGTACCTGCCACATAAAATCTTCTCAAATTGGGGCCTCCTAACCAACTCTGAGACCTCTTTGTTAAAGAGGAAGATGTAAAAAGTCCTTGGTATCGAAACCCACTTTATCTTGCCCTTCCAGACTCGCTTATCTTCCAAGTGGGTTAACCTTCATCCTCTGCAGTCTGTCAAGGAAGATGAGATATTTCTCAGTTTTGTTGTTCCTCATATTTCACCTGAAAATGGGGCTCCACATAACCTTGCAGTTTCTGCATTCAAAAAGGTCGCAGATTGGGACACCGTTTTGAGGGCCAGTCAGTAAATCCTCCTTTTCTTTGCGTCCATCTCACATCATTAATGCGAACCCTGCCACCTATAGGTAGTTCTAGACAAGTTTCCTTCGGGCACAACTCACAAAATCTGCCCACCCCACTCCAATTAGCCTCTGAAAAACACACCCTGCTTCCAAAATCTGCCCACCTGAAAGAGATAAAATAAAAGAACAGCTAATATGTGAACCAAACGGTTAGTTCAATTCACAAATCAGGAGAGGCAGCTTCCCAAGTTTACTACTTAGTATGGTGATGATGGCTGATCTTTCTAGTACTTTTCTGATCTTAAATGCATCGTTTACTCATACATCTTACATTTCATTTTCCAAACTGATGGTAAACTAGTCGACCTTGTAGTGATATGAGCTTTGTTAGCAGGTGACAGGAATACCAGTTGTATTTGTTTCAGCGTTGGAGGGAAGGGGCCGGATAGCAATCATGCGTCAGGTCATTGATACGTATGAAAAATGGTGTCTAAGGTTGCCAACAGCACGTCTTAACCGTTGGCTGTGCAAGGTCAGTTTGTAATGCTCATATGCCATTTCTTTTATCATGATTCATCCACAATCAAATATGTTATTGGATTCTATACAAGGTATGATTCTAGAACCTCTTCTTTGGTCAGGTTATGAGCAGGCATTCCTTGAAAGATCAGGCTTCCCAACCCAAGATCAAGTACTTCACCCAAGTCAAGGCCCGGCCACCAACATTTGTTGCCTTTGTGAGTGGGAAGACACAGCTATCAGACACAGATCTCAGGTTCTTAACGAAGTCTTTGAAGGAAGATTTTGATATTGGTGGAATTCCCATCCGAATCATGCAAAGGTCTGTTCCGAGAAAAGCAAGGGGCTGCAGTGGCGGCAGTAAGTGCAGCCAATCTACAGGGAGGATGTTTGAGAGGATCTTATCTGACAAAAGAAGCGTCTCTGTTTGAGAGCATACAACAATATAGTACTTGACTAACCCACAGCCACCATCTGTTACAATAGTTGTGAGAGTTATTCAGTGGCGGTGGTATAGCAGTAGTAGTAAAGGAGGCATTTTTCTCTTGTTCTCATTTCCACTAGGTTTTGGCACAAAGTTCTGCATTAGCCACTATATAAAAGCTTAGTCAAAAGGTTATAATTTTTTTTTCTGGGTTTTGTTATGTGGGTAAGATGGGATGGTGGATGAGAAATGAAGAGAGAAGAAGGAATTAGGGCATTTGATTTGATATTAATAATACAGAGGATTTGGGTTCTCGGTTTTGCTCTCTCTCTACTCTCTACTCTCTACTCTCTACTCTCTACTCTCTCTCTCTTTGATTTATGAGTGAGAGAAAGTTGAAACTCTAAAAAAGAGTGGCACGTGAACTTGCAACTACAGGCTTCTCTATTTGAATCAAGGGCTTGATTAAATGTAAGAGAATTCAATCACTTTCCGGTTGATTTTGTTAAATGTGAATCTCAGGAAAGTTTAATTTGTTTACTATATTGTGCAATGGCCATTCATTCTCGTGTAATCTGTCCTTTAGCAGAGGTCTACATGGACTCAAATTTAAATGGAGACTGCCCTGGGTTGTGGGCGGGCTAGAGCAATAACTTGAAAGGACTATGATCAGAACTAATTAAAGATATATGAGGAGTTGGTGAGCCTGAACAGTACAAGGAATGTTCCATTTGGTGAGGGCTTTTAAACGACCTTCAAGGGTGTCATTAAAATCACCAAAACAAATGCAGCTGAAAGCCTGAAGAACCACATAGAGGAGTCTTTCAGTGTTAAAAGTGATAACCTACTTTTCAAACACAGAAAATTCTCTCATGCCTGTGCTAAACTGGAATTTTCTTTATACAACAATAAACATTTGGAAAGCATGCCCACATTGGGTTTTTGGCATACCCGAGGTTAGAGTTATCAATGGATCGAATCCGGTTTTTGGCATACCGGAGGTTAGAGCTGTCAAAAGATCGAATACGAAGCGGATAGTGGTATAACCGAATCTGTATTCGATTATATACCAGATTATATACCAGACTAATCCAAATTCAAATAAATATCTGACGGTAAGTGAAAATAAGGTATTAATTGTGTCCGACTCTCATTAAAATATTTGAATTTGGATAATATCCAAATTATTTGATTGTTTAAAAAAAGTTTAAGAAAGAAAGAAGAAATGTAAAAAATTATAAATTTTATTTAAAAATTAAATATTTATCTTCATTATAATTAAAAATAATAATTTACTATCTTAAATTATGTAAAAAGTATAAGATTATTTTAGTTTTATAAACTTATATTATATTATTTAGGGAAATGCAAAACAGACCATCAGCTTGGAAGTTGACCGCGTGATCTTATTGGTCCACGACCTCATTTTTATCACCTACTAATTGTGGTTAAGATTCACTTACCCCTAGGGTTCATCCATCCAAACTTGGGTTTAGAAATAAAATAATATATATATGCACGTGAGTGTCCAATCTTAATGACGGACTTGAAAAACATGAATTCGAAAAAAAAAAAATCAAATGCTAGGCTTAAAACATAACTAATTTTGAAGCCTTAATCATCCAAAAATTCAATCTTTGCCTATTAACTTCAAACTAATCTTTGAAGTAATTTGAATACCATTAATGGATACATAAAGTAAAAATAAAATCAACAATTTTACAATAAAATCAACAATTTTGCATATTAAGAACTAAAACCAAGCAAATATACAATTAAATATTAAGACACCTAGTAATGTGCAAATCAATTTGAATCTAAACTACTACTATATAGCAATTGGTATCCACGTGGCACACTCTATTGCTCTCCATTATCTTCAAATTGGTGCCATGTGGCTCACCCTCCAACCGATAGCTTTACTCTATTTGTGTCAAGTGGACCCCACTCACCTTAATTAAAATCTTAATCTTCCCACTAACTCTCTCTCTCCTATCCTTTGCCATTCCTCCCCCCAGTCCATCATTAATCTTCACATCTATTACCTACTACTAAGGCAGAGTTCCTCCTCTCCTTCTACCACATAGGACTACACCTTCATGCCACTTGTCAAGCCACATAGGATTCTAAATTCCTATCATTCCATCTTTCCAAATAGTCTTTACGTCTTCATGAATAGGCTTTACATTTATCAAAAAAACGTTTTACCAGTCGTTCATGTCTTTACTCTTTACATCTTCCCATAATGTAAACGGTTACGTGTTTGATTGTTATTTAGAGTAGGGCGTGACACTCGGGAGGTAGAGAAGGGTTATATGTGATTTGAAGAAACGTGTACTTGATTTCAATGTTAATGGTTTAAAATCTCTAAAATATTCCTATCATGTGGTGTTGGTAACTCACACCAAGTCTATAACGTTCCTCCCAGCTTTTAACATCTTACACGACTCAACTGCCTCTCTCAGTTACATTCTATTCCATCAAACTTTCACTTATTTCATTTTAATGTCCCATAAGCCTGTTGATGACAAAATGGTATGGTTTGCTGCGTCTGGTTTTCTCCCTTCTGCATCAATGGAATTGGATCTTCAAGAACCTATGTAAGTTTCAAAGCTTTAGTTTATATTTTACATATATCTTTTACTTTCTGTTTAGGATGTTTAAAAGTAACAGCCACCACCATCCATGACTGTAAAGCTCATACAAATATTAGTTCATTTAGGAGGTTTAAAAGTAGTAGCCACCACCACCCATGACTTTAACACCAAGCTCTTACTCATCATGGTTAGTATAATACTAATTGAAAGGGAAAAATCTCGTACATGCCACACGTCTGTAGCTGCTTTGCTGGTAGAGGAATAATAGCAAAACTCCACCTGTGAATGAGTCTGAGGGGGCGGGTGTGCACCCTGAAATAAGCTCCGATGATAAAGTCAGTATAAGGCACAAGCACATGAACATATGAACATAATAGTATAGAGATACTTATCGTGAGGTCACTGGGTATATGCACTTGAGGACGAGCTCTGGTGTTATGCTCTGGAGATTGTAGCTCAGGAGGCACAAAGAATATGGCTCAGACAATGTAGCTCTGACAACGTAGCTCGTATAAGGCACAGACAACGTAGCTCTGACAAGGCACAGACAACGTAACTCTGACAATGTAGCTCAGACAACGTAGCTCAGACAAGGCACAGACAACATAGCTCAGATAAGGTACAGACAACGTAACTCTGACAACGTAGCTCAGATAAGGCACAGACAACGTAGCTCTGACAACGTAGCTCAGATAAGGCACAGACAACGTAGCTCTGACAACGTAACTCGGATAAGGCACAAACAACGTAGCTCTGACAACGCAGCTCGGATAAGGCACAAACAGCGTATACGTTGTGCATCAGACAACGAGTACGTTGTGCAACTCACAACGGACAACGAGCTCAACACTACTCATAACAGACAACGCGACAACGGATTCGGCACTATTCACAGCAGACAACGCGACAACGGATTTGGCACTATTCATGGCCTATTTGAGAGAATCCGGTGACCATAATAGATTGTGAGGCCATAAAGAGCATCAAGTAGCCAGATAACACCAAAGGAAAATGAGAGAATCAGGTGAGTGGCCGCCTGCATAGCCTTTCGGGGTAGGGGTGTGAATGACTCAAGCTTCTCAGATCTTCTTCTTCCTCTTCTTCTTCTGCCCTTGATTTCCTCTCTTGCCTTCCGCACCATCCTTTTTTTCTTTCTGGTGATTCTTGCTTATTTATAGGCATTTGGAGTCATCATGACTTGTGTAGTCATGATGAGGTCACCTGTTAGACAACACTCAAGAGAGCCAGCACATAGCCCAAGTAGGCTTATGTCGGCTAAATTGTTAGAATTTGTTAGCATGAGAAATTCCTATTTTACCTCTTCTTTTTACTCCTTTATATGAATTTTATCCCTTACACTAATCTCTAGACTATTTCAACCTTTCCAATTCTCATTTTCCCCTAAATTATTATCACATACACATCTAATAAACATCATATATCAATTAAAAAATATGACTCTTTCTCTCCCAGTGATCTATCAAAGTTGCAAAGAAAATATTTTTTTGGGTTTTCAAATTTCATTGGGTCCTCCATTCGTCCCTTTTTCAGTTTCGAAAATTTAGATTGACACTATTACGTTTTGAAAATCTTTGTTCTTATTATCAAATACGCCTCCTTTTATTTTAGCTACTCCATCCCATTCTCTTTCTTCATTTTTTTTTTTTTGGATATCTGTATTCCTTCTTGAAAAAATACCAACAAATTAAAGGTCCTCTATTTCACCATTTTAATATCAATTTTGAATCCTACAAGTGGATTCAACGAGAATTTGGCATGTTACAAGGTTTGTGTTGTCCCTTTTTTTTCTCATTTATACGCTATCAAAGCTTTTCCCTATTTATTTATTTATTTTCTTTATTTCCAATCAGTAAATGCAGTTAACAATTTCCTTTGTATTAAGCATCATCTGTGCTTTGTGGTTTTATAGTAGATGCGTATCTCGATCCGTATTGGACGATAGCAATCTTCTCGACCGTCTATTCCAAGGTAAGATCTGCACATTGAAACCTATGAACAAAAAATTAATAACATATTATTACTTGGTGGTCTCCACAACACCCTAAGATTGACCCCTTACTATCTATATGTGTAGGTAGAAGGAAACCTACTATTCACCATATAAATAACAATCCAATATATTAGACTGGTTATAGTTGCCTACCCATCTATGTCATAAAATGGTACACCTCCATAATTTATAAGTACCCATATTTTTTTTTACAGGGCGTGTATTCTTTCACTTTCGTCTAATTGGATCAAGTTAAATTATTTTATTTATAATTTTTAAATTTAATTGGGTTTCTGAAATTTATTTTTAGTAATTTTGAAAATTTTTAAAAATCATGAACTTATAGAATAAGATATTTAAAATAAATAAATAAATTTGGTGTGCATGAGAAGATTTTTAGATACAATGATTTTTATTTTTTTTGCTTTTAATTTTGTAATTGTAATACAATGAATTTTTTTTTTCTTTCTTCTCATATTATTACTTATACCCTTTATTTTTTTTAAGGTTCTTCTTACTAGTTATACCTAATCTATACCACTATAACCCCGTCCCCAATTCAATACGTATTAAAATTCCTTTTTCCAAGACTCTTCTTATCTACTAACATATACATATATATATAAAAGGTGAACGGCAGCTGTTGAAGCTTTCGTTCACCTTTTTTTTAATTCCAGAACTGTTCCAATTTCGTTTACTTAGCTTTTGTTTATTCTACAAATGTCCTGTTAAAGTTAGGGTGAATTCCGAAAATACCCTTTTAATCTTTACTTTTCTATATTCATATCCCAAAGAGGTCCTCCATATCAAGCCAAAAAGACCAGCATATTAATCCAAAAGGGTAGCTGCTAGCCTGCCGAGCTATTAAAATAGTAGGAGTTCACCTGCTGTGTCATCCAACTTCAATGGGCCCCACAAGTGATACCAATCCATTGGCTTATCAAATACCTCTTCCGGTACTTAACTTTGTGGGCCCACCGTCGATTGTACGTCATGATAAACAACCTCTTCTCTCCTCCTTTTATTAGCACGTGCTCATGGTGTAACAGCTCTAGGGAAACTATCGACTATTTCGTTCACATTTCCTTTATTACAAAAATATCCTTCTCTTAACAATACCAGCAATCTAATTTCCAATACTATCCTCCTATAAACTAACAAATAAAGCTGAGATTTCTTGTCTCTTTCCACCCAGCATCTTCTTTCTTCTCTTTCTTCTCGAATTTACTCATTCATTCATTCTCAAACCCACCGCCTCACAGAGAGAGTGAGTATGCCACAGTCACACCGCTTAAAATACCTTCATTTTGATAAGTCTCCAAATCGCCCCGAAATATATCCAGTCCAGCTTGCTTCCCAGACCAGGGGTGAACGAGCTTGAGGGGGTCTTCTTATGCTATGTTTTTCTTCTTCATCCTCTTGTCAAGGAGTGCTTACTTCTGAAACTTCAAGCTTTGTATAGTGTAACGGATAAAATTCGTAAAATCAACCTAGCGTTGGAAAACGAGTTCGTTTTTGTTGTTTTGTTCACGAAAGTGACACGTGGATACGAGTTGGGGTCACGTGCTTAAAATAGAGGGATCACACGTTGTCTGATGCACAACGTTCCCGTTGTGCGCATTACGACGTCTTTGTTCTCTTGTAGAACAACGTTTCCGTTGTGGCTTTGACAACGTGCTCGTTGTCTGAAGCATAACGTGACCGTTGTACTCTTGACAACGTTTTTGTCGTTACATGAACAACGAGCCCGTTGTCTCACCGACAACGATGTCCTGGCTGTATTCTAAGACATCTATGCCGTAACCGAGCTCGAGTCAACAACGAGACCGACTCGTAGGAGGAAGTGATCAGGAGGCGATCCATAATTCCGACATGTGTGCCGAATGCGCCGTTTTGTGCCGAAAGCACTGTCTTGGCATTTAATGTTGGTCACTTCTGCGTACTGTCCGATCCCGTCCGATTGGACTCATAGGAGGCTGTCACGTGTGATGTAACCGGCGGCAGATATGTCTGATATATTTGGCAATGAGTGCAAAACACGTGGTATGGACACCTATGGTCATCCATGGTCATCGATGGCCATACCAACCTTACCCTATAAATACCCTGTGATTTTTAGTGCTGAGGATATAGACGTTTTTGGCCGTACTTCAGAGTATACTTGTTCAGTGCTTCCCAGTGCCTTGCGTAATTTCAGTGCCTATTTCAGTGTTTACTGTTCATTATCTTCTACATCTACTTACTTTACCATCAGAGTACAGGTCAGGGTGCCACACCCTCCACTCCAACCTTCTACCGGTAAACCAGAGCGTGGGAGGAGCTGTAGCTGACGCGTGTCCTTTCCAGTATTTTTCCCCTTCAAAATTGGCGCCGTCTGTGGGAAATAATAAACGAACCCTCCTTTGCTCTTTGTGATCATGGCTGACCAGTCATCAGCGTTCGGGCGTGAGGATCAAACCCCTCAGGCCACTTCTTTTGTACCTTCTGTCGTGCACATCCCTAGGGTCAGTCCTTCGTCTGGGCAACCAGAGAGGACCATGCCTCCTCCTGTTGAGCTTTCTGTTTCTGATTGCATTTTGGCGATGTTGCAAAAGCAGCAGTCTGCTCTGGATCAGATCACCAGGCAGCAGCAGTTGATGCAGGAGAGGCTGGAGGCGTTCGAGCATAGCAGGCTCGAGGTGGATGAGGTGCCACAGCAGAGGTTTTCTGTGAGACGTCAGTTTGACTTCTCTTCTTCTCCTTCTGCACCAGAGAACCGTGAAACCAGGTTTGTGCTTCTTCCTACTGAAGGGGATGTAATGCAGCCTCAGGTTCGGGCAGAGCAGAGTATTCCTTCAGATCGCGTGGATTTGCGAGAAGGGGTAGGGCGAGAAGACTTGAGAGGGGTTCCCGGAGGTGCAGACGCCCAGAAGACTTGGGTGACCGCCAAGGAGGTGGAGGCTTTGATCGGTGCTCATGTTAAGAGCATGAAGGGAGAGATTCCTGACCGATAGAGGGTTATAGACCACCCGATTCCTCTATCGAGGGCTTTTGGCCACCCGATACCATCATCTCCCACTTGGCCATAAGCCTGAGATGTATTCAGTCGCTTCTCAAACCCATTAAAGACACATGTTTTACAAAATCTTCAGAACCGATGGGTTTAGTCAGTGGATCAACGACCATTTCCTTTGAGGGGATGAACTCCATTGCTATCTCTTTCTTTTGTATCACATCCAATATATAGTGATATTGCAGCTCAATATGTTTGCCTCTCGGTCCAATCTCACCATTTCTTATGGTAGCTATAGCTGCCTCATTATCACACATGATAATGATTTGACTGTCGGCTATTCCTTTTAGATTCAAATCTAGTAGGGATCTTCTTATCCAGACAGCTTCCATGGCTGCAGCACTGCAAGCCACAAATTCAGCTTCCATTGTGTATCTAGCAACACAACCTTGTTTTTTACTTGACCAGGAAACTGCTCCACCTCCAAGTACGAAAATATAACCTGATGTTGATTTTCTATCATCTTGGTCTCCTGCAAAATCAGCATCACAGAACCCCATGACTTCTAGGTCTTGGGCCTGGTATGTTAGTTTATAATCTTTTGTCCCTTGTATATATCTAAGAATTCTTTTAACTGCTAACCAGTGAGGTATACCAGGATGGCTCTGGTATCTACTCACAAGCCCTACAACATAACTTAAGTCTGGCCTAGTACATAACATAACATACATTAGGTTTCCAACAGCCTGAGCATAGGGCTTATTTTCCATTCTTTCCTGTCTTTTCATTTGATGGAGCCATTTCTTAGATAGCTTATACCTTTACAATAGGTGTATTCATGGCCTTGGATGTTTCCATTTTAAATTTCTTTTACTATGTTATTTAAGTAAGTTTCTTGTGAGAGACTTAACTTCTTCAGTTTTCTATCTCTAATAATTTTGATTCCAAGCACAAAAGATGCTTCTCCCATGTCTTTCATTTCGAATTGGGATTTCAACCAATCTTTTGTTTCATTTAACATGTTTATAGTCATTTGATGCTAACAAAATGTCATCCACAGAAGTGACAATATAACAAATCCACTCCCACCTATTTTTAGAGTAATACAATGATCAAAAGTATTAGGAATGAATTCAAACTTAATTACTGCTATTGGAAAGTGTAATACCATTGTCTTGAGATTGTTTTAAACCATATAATGATTTATATTAATTTAAGAACTTATTTGACTCACCTATGATTCATATCCCTCGGGTTGTCTCATAAATATTTCCTCTTTAACTCTCCATTTAAAAAATGTTGTCTTGACATCCATTTGATGTAATTCTAAGTCTAAGTGGCTACTATAGACATTAGGATTCTTATGTGTGAATTTTGCTACAGGAGAATAGGTTTCATCATAATCTATTCCTTCCTTCTGAGTGAAACCTTTAGCCACTAATCTTGCTTTATATTTATCTATGGTTCCATCAGAATTCAATTTCTTCTTTAAAACCCATTTACACCTTATAGTTTTTCTCTCTTTTGGTAAATCTACTAGTTCCCAAACTTTATTTTTGATTATTGATTCCAGCTCTTCATTCATGGCTTCTTCCCATTTTTCTGAATCTGGTAAAGACATTGCCTCTCGATAAGAAAGAGGATCATCTATTTCTTCTTCATTTATAAGTCTGATGTAATCTCTTAAATATGAAGGAGGTTGTCTTTCTCTCCGAATTGTACTAATTGTGTCATGTGTTGGAGCTGGAGCATGAAAAGTTTCAGTTTCATTATTAGTCGGCCTCTTTTCTTTTGGTATTTCAAAAATATCAATTTGCTTATTACTATTTTTAATATCTTCTAGAAAAGTAGCATCTCTACTTTCTATAACTCTCAACGATCCATCATCATGATGAACCACAAATCTATAACCCTTTGATGTATCTGGATAACCTATAAATGTACACTTTATAGTTTTAGCACTTATCTTACTTCTATTCTGACTAGGTATCCATACATGGGCAGATGAACCCCAAACTTTAATATGATCTAAACTAGGTTTTCTACCATTCCAAACTTCATAAGGTGTCATACTAATAGGTTTTGATATGACCCTATTTAATATATATACAGCAGTTGATAAAGCTTCTCCCCAAAAAAATTGATCTAAGCTAGAGTGACTTAACATAGATCTAACCATATCCAACAAGGTTCTATTTCGCCTTTCAACAACTCCATTTTGTTGTGGCGTATAAGGCATTGTTTTATGATGTATTATACCTTGGTTTCTACAAAAATCATCAAAAATTTCTGAGGTATACTCACCTCCCCTATCGGTTCTCAATATCTTGATATTCTTTCCTAGTTGATTTTCAACTTCATTTTTGTACTCTTTAAATTTTTCTAGGACTTCTGATTTTCTGTGAATCAGGTATACATGCCCATATCTGGAGTAATCATCAGTAAATGTTATGAAGTACTCCATACCTCTATGTGTTTTTATGT
Organism: Tetracentron sinense; assembly: GCA_015143295.1. NCBI lineage: Eukaryota > Viridiplantae > Streptophyta > Magnoliopsida > Trochodendrales > Trochodendraceae > Tetracentron > Tetracentron sinense. Next base: position 408,166 of record CM026555.1, on the reverse strand, counting down.
TTAGTGGACCACATATATCTGAGTGAATTATGGTCAATAATTCTTTAGATCTTTCGGCTTTGCCAAAAGGCTTTCTACTCATCTTTCCACTAAGACAAGGTTCACAAATATCAAAGTTTATATTTAATGTAGGTATCAAAC